>VXBP01000147.1:7250-35341 GCA_013400115.1 Rhinopomastus cyanomelas | reverse complement strand
TATGATCCTGTTAGCCTACTCCTGTTCGCCGTGCTACGGGGTCGCCGTGTTCCCCCGGAGGCTCTTGCCCTTAAATACTGGAAGGAGAGTCGCGCCGAGACTCCTCCCTGCCGGCCGCTGCAAAGCTCCTCAGGAAATCAAAATCTTGTTTTCAACCTTATTAAAATCGACACACCTGGAATGCACAACATGAAATCAAGTTTTTTAAACAATGGCTTTAGTACTCACATACATTCAGAAGTGAGCATCCAATGCTTCCAGAAAGTATTAAAACAATACTTCATGTTGCAACACAGGGCTATCTAGGTCTACAATAAAAGGTCTGGGAAAATGGAATCACTTTAGTCATTGACACAGGCTTGTGACTTCATGATCTGTCACAGATAGAAACATTGTAGAAGTAGATAGAGAGAAAGGGAAAATAAGTAGACTATACATCTCTGTTGATCAGATTTAGTACTTAACACAGATTTAGTACTTAACATTTTGTTCCAGCCAGCTTCAATGATGGGTCTTAGAAACCTTTAACAAACTTTCAAGCGTCTCTTGAAGTAACTCTTAAGTAGTTTAAAGAAGATATTCACAGGCACTGGTCCTACAACATTAGCATTGGCACCTTTTACATAAATATTTCCATCCCGCTGGAAAAGTGCTTACAGGACAACATCAACAAAACCTGAGTGAGCAACATAAGCCTTTGTGCCTATTTTCCACAGCCACAAATTAAAAAAAAAATTAAAATAGTATAAATTACTTTTAACAAGATTAATGATCACACTATGATATTCCCTTGGGATCTTTGGGAAATCAGAATGTAAAGTTTTGATTCAATGAAAGACTGTTTTTCTATACTAGACAGAATGGTAATGAACACCGAGACGAAATTTGTAAAGGTTTAATAAAATCCAGCTTTATGCATTACTAAACATTATCTGTGTCTAATCTTCTTCCCAACAAAGGAAGAAAGAAGATTTGGTTTATGATTCTACGGTCACTACTGTAAAATTTTTTGTCAAATAAAATTTTGTTCGAGGGAATGACTTAAAATATCTCTTTTTTTGGCCATCACACTTTTTCCAAAGAGGAATGATAAAGATGGGGAAACTTAACAGAAGTTTCTTAGAAAGAAACCAGTGTTACCACTCATCACCCACGCCTCGATGTACGTGGGTCCTGTTGCACACACAGAATCATAGAATTATTAGGGATTGGAAGGGACCTCGGAAGATCATCTAGTCCAAATCCCCTGCCACAGCACATCCACAAGATCAGGTATTTCTACTGTTCTGGGTACAAGCTTCTAATGGAGCCATTTGAGTCCAGAGTGGCAATACCAAGAGAGGTTAGGCTTTCACTGATTGCACTGAACAGACACAAAAACTGCCTCTGAAAGACCTCTATGACTAAGTTCACTGAGCACTATGCATACCAGCTTCGTGACCATAGATTTGGGCATCTTTAGAGCACACCAGCTGTGTTCATACTGGAAGAAGGAAGGCTTGTTTCCAGTTTGTCTAGCAGTTATGTCCAGCACCAAATCTTCCTTACAAAAGGAAGTAGAGACAAGACAAAGTCAAGACCTGGTGTGTACTAATATACAGATGACTAAGTGACAGAGTTTAAATGAGAAGACAACAAAGCACCAAAATGACCTTACAGACTGAGCCACAACCTTCTACTATAATACAGTTAACAAATCTTGAACTGCCTCTTTTATAGGATAGTAAAAGCTCTATAGATAGTCATGATCTGACAAAATGTCAGTTTACATGCATGATGATCAGAGCAGTACCAAATGGGAAAATTACTGAGATCATCCTAAAGAGCAAATTTGCAAAGTAACAACTAGAGAAAACATATGCCATGGCAGCACAAAATTGTACGTTGCAGTTTTAGTTTAAGATACAGCTTTATGAACCATGAAAAGTTGTCATCTCATATTGAGGTATGAGGCCTTTGAAGCAAAGTAAATGAATCTTTGAAAGCAATGTTAATAGAAAAATTGTTAGCAGAGTGCGGCAAATGAAAGAACTAATTTACATGCAATTACATTCCAGAGACTAGGACAAGTTATTCTGAAGACTGTCCAATCCAAAACTAGGCATATAAAAATGAAAGAATAATTTATATAATAATAATTTATTAGTTGGGAAAGCCAGTGCTTTTTGCAACTTCCCAAAAAAAATGGCACAAGAAAGATAGTGCAGCCTTTCAGAGAGGTTAGTCAGCACATGCTCTTATTTGGGAAGAGGGCATGTCAAGTAAGACATCAAGGAAGTTAGAATGTAATTCCCGGCATAAAGAATATGTTGAAAATCAAAGAAAAGACAACAGAAATTTTAAAGGCTCAGAAAACCCAAGCAATCCTGAAGTGATAGCTAAAGTATCTCATGCTTTTACAAATATTAAAATACATTTGCAATTTATGAGTATTACAACTTCACTAAAGATAAACTGCAGCTTGGGGAAGAAATCTATAGCAAGACTACAGACCTGGTCTCCATTTCACAGAGAGTCTGTTAAGATATCATGAAAGTTACATTTTCTAAGGATTAAATTATTTTGGGGTGTTTTTTTTTCTTCCCTCAGTACTTTTGAAATTACAAACTTAAGGATTAGTATGACCTACACTGCTCCACCAAGCATTTGCAGCTAACTGGTAGCTCATCGACTTGAAAAACTCCATCAGATTATGTCATTGTCATAATAGTGGTTAACATTACATTCAAGCTTGTCTGAATGACACGTACGACCAGTTATCACATCTCACTCATCGAGAAATAGTATTAGTCTACAACACCACCTAAAAATCATTCTTAGCAATGTGCAGTTTGGTAGCTAAGAACTACAATATATTCACATGTTTTGGTTTAGCCTATATTTCTATTGCTTTTATTTGCTGAAGTTGAACTTGACCTGGTATCTGGAACTACTTTTTTTTAAGTAGAAAAGAAAAGAAAATAAAATCTATACAGAGCTTCAAGAATGGATACACCTGCTAAAACTGCCATTTAATTTCAGTCAGAGTGCATCTACTTTCCTGAAATCACATCATACTGTTCCCTGCAGCCTTAAGAATCAATGACCTGTGTATCATAGTGTCAGAAGCACTGTGCCATTTTTTATTAAAATAGACACTCGATCCGTGGAACTGAAATATAAGCAAATCACAACAGTTCCATGTGTCAACGGGCTCTAGGTGACATAAAACATAAAATCTTTGGCATTGCAGGGTACCATTACATTTTGTTTTGGCAATTTGAGTAGGTTAAATTAAAGCCTATTATATACTAAGGCACACTGCAGAAGACAAGGGTTGTATGCAGAACGTACAGACAACATTTCTATTCCTAATAAAAGTCACCAAGCAGAAACTATCAGCTTGTTTCAAAACAGCAAGCTGCTGAAAAAGTGGTTCTATTTTAACCAGTTACATTGTCTAGTAGAATCACAGAGTGTCTCATGTTGGAAGGGATGCATAAGGATCATCAAGTCCAACACCTTGCTCATTGCAGGACTACCTAAGACTAGAGCGTATGACTAAAAGCATTGTCCAGATGCTTCTTGAACTCTGACAAGCTTGGTGCCATGACCACGTGCCTGGGGAGCATGTCCTAGTGACCAGCCACCTTCAAGTGAAGAATCTTTTCCTAACATCCAATCTAGCCTTACTCTCATGAAGCTTCATACCATTTCCTTGTTTGTGTCATCAGAGAGTGGAGATCAGCATATGTTCCTCTTCTGTCCTCTTTGCAGTAACTGCAGGGTTCAGTGAGGTCACTCTTCAGCCTTCCTTTCTCCAAGGTGAACAAACCAAGTGATCTGAGCCGCTTGTCCTACGGCTTGCCCTAGGACAAGACCCTTCACCAACCTGGGTACCCTCCTCTGGAAGCACCCAATTATTTTGATGTCTTTCCACAGTTTGAGGTGCCCAAAAGCACACACTCGTCAAAGTAGGGCCTCTTCAGTGTTGTGTAGATTGTGATAATCACGTCCCTTAAGCAGCTGACTATACTGTGCTTGATGCATCCCAGAATATAGTTGGCCCTCTTGGCTTCCAGGGCACACTGTTGACTCATATCCATCTTGCCATAATTGTTAATGAGATGCCCCTAAGCTTTCTCTTCTCTACGTAAAATAGTTCCAGACATCTCCATCTTTCTTCACATGAGAGATTGTACAGTCCCAGAAAGAATTCTCCAAGTGAGATCTTAGAGATAGAGGACAGCTGTGAACTCAAAAAAAAACATAACGAGAACTGCTGCAGTCATGAAACATGTTTTTCTAACTCCAGTGGATAACTGGCTTTAGCTTCAGAAGAAATTACTTCCCTTATCATACTGTCCCCGACGTCTGGTGCAAGTTAAGTCAGCAAAGGTTCAAGTCTGACTTGTTAAGTCAGCTCTTCCAAGTTACTGCTTGCTGCTTTTGTGGCAACACACCACTTGTGTTTTGGGTTTGGGGGTCAAAGATGCGCTAATTGCTGATGGATGCACTAAAGACCATGTTTGTGCAATGAGAACAAGAGGGAAAACCAGTAAATAAAAAAACTAAAATCTGACAACATCTTTGCAGTTCAGTGCAAGGCGACAGTTGGCAAAGAGCCTAGCCTTGTCTTCTTAAGCCAGCTTTTATTCTCCAAGACTAAGGTCTTGCTCAGGTTCACAACACAAAGCTCCAATGCTGTTGCAAGAGCTATGATTTGTTGCTTGGATCATTGTACTGGAGTGTAGCAGCCCTCCAAGGCACTGCTGCTCTCTTCTGCAGAAAGCCAGGCCACAGCCATTGCTCGGGAAGGTGACTCTGCAGAGGTGTGAGGAAGGACAGGGTATTCCACACATGCCCTGAGCCAGCCACTGAGCTACATGAACTGGATAAGCAGAGCAGGAGGTGACTGCAACTTCCATGTCTCAGCAAGATTTCATATTACATTCTCTGCTCACAGGATCCCTGAGGAACGAGCATGGTTTGCGGGAACGACCAGGCCCTGTGCTGAAGGCGGTCTCCCTAGGTTATAGAAGGGAAGGGCTCTGCTGGGCTCCTCCAGACTGAGAGCATATAAAATGCCCTCAGGGCTACTTGCGACACAGCAACAGAAGCCCCTGTGACCTGACTCTTGGCCCTGCAGTGGTGATGCCTGGAGGTTGCTGCACAAGATCACAGAAGGAGTTCACCAGGCTGTCTCAGCTATGCCCACTGCATGGCTACTAAGGGCAGAAACAGCCTCAAGCTCCTGGGCACAGAAATGCTCAGGGTCAGCTCTCCACTGTGACATGGGGGGCCCTAACCACATTGCTATGGTCCAGCAATGCATTGACACCATGCAGGGGCAGGAAAAAAAGGATCATTATCCCATGTCCCACCACCAACCTTTCAGGCTGCACCATTGCAACAGAGCTGGCCAGTGACCACAGCACAGCATGAGGGAAGACATCTTTGATGGGCTAGTGGGATTAAATTGAAATCACTGAGAAAGGGAATACTCAAGGTTGAATGAGGGTCCTGGGGGTTTTCTGGTATAATCCCATCTCCTGGCAGGGTTATGTTCAAAGCTGCATCTGCTGGACAGGAATCTTCCTTCTTCCTTCAGGGAATGGAGACAAATTCCACTTTGTCCACAGCTGTCAGACCTTCTGTGGTAGATTCAAGTGGCAAAGGTTGGTTTAGTGACTTACCAAGACCATCGGGATATGTTCTTGATGCTTGAGGAGCACTGCAGGGCTGGCCACCCCCATCTTCTGTAGAGCCAGTAGCACTTGACCCTAAGGAATAAGCTGCAAAGATGTTGCAAGGGGTCTCAGAGCCAGCACCTTCCCCCAATGTTTTGGAGCCCCGAGTGGTGTCCTGATGGACATGAGAAAGATTCTTGCCCACAAGGCTGATCCATCTGGGGGCTTTGTGTACTTTCAGAATCCTCTGAGTTGGCTCCAGATGCAGAATACCACACCTGGTAGACAGGTCTTGCTCATATGCTCAGGGAACAGTCAACTCTGGGGTCAGGAAGGAATATCCCCCTCTACCCCCCAGCCCAGAGCAGGTTGCCAGCACTGAGCAGAGCCCCTTGCCAGGGCTCTTCTGGGACATTTTAGATGAGCTCCTGCCTGCTGCTCTTGCAGCAACCAGATGCTTTGTTTTTAGAATTAAGGTCCCATTGGTGCCCTAAGTCTGGGGTCCAGAAAGAATTATGCTCTGCAGGAAGACTGGCATTGGTTCCCAGGAGTTTTTCACCTTCTGTTCTTGCAGCACAAATATGTCACAGGTGCTCTGGATCACTCCAGAGCTGCCACTATTGTCATTATATTGAGAAGTTCTGATTTGTCATTGATTTGCTGTTTGTGCTATGTGTGTGCTTGTCTCAGCCTGGGAACCTTGTCCTCCGGCTGTGCCATCAGCAATCAGGTATATTGTATTGGGTTTACCTGACAACTCGCGTCAGGCAACCTAGAGTGATGGCTTCTGTGAGAAGATGACAAAAGCTATTCCCACGTCCAAAAGAGAAAGTTCCAGATGCCTCTAAGACAGACCTGCTGCTGGCTAAAGCTGAGCTTTTCAGCAGTGCCTGGTAGTGCCTCTGTGATAACACCATGGATTTAAAAACACAAGGATTTAAAAACTTCTACAGTAGATATCCATGTATTGCACTGAGCTTCTAAATGCCACTGCACATTACAACACATTTTCAGCTCTGGGATGCTGAAACAAATTTTACATGCTGCAGTGAAGTCCTTATGCCAGTGTACAAAACCATGATGATGGGAATGCAGTACCAAAGGGATCAGTCTCCAGCTGTAACTTAGAGATGCCTTCACCTGCTGACAAAGAACAAATTCTAGTCTCACCAAACAGCAGTAATGAAACAGATAAAGAGGAGTAATCAACCCATGGACTTTTTCAAAACTCCTTTCAAGTATAAAGCAAGTATATTGAGATGTTTTGACACTACAATGAAAATCCATAAATCAAACAAACTTTTTGAACTCCTCAGATATTCTCAGACAACTGTCATTATCACCCACAGGATGTCCACAGGCTGCATTCATAACTGGGGCATATTTGCAAAACAAGTTTATTTTTAATAAATATGAAAATTAAAATACAACTGCTGGTGTTTATGATGTGTTTCTTGCATGAGCTACCATACTTCATTTTTAAAAGGTACTGGATTTTTAGTGAAGCTTGATTGTGTTCCTGCTTAGATTTTTTTACACAATGTATCTGAACTCTTCAAGAAGCTGAGCAACATAGAGTAAAGGATCTGGTTCCTCCCTATGGTTATTCCATGTCCACCTGTAAAACCATAGAATCACTAGGGATTGGAAGAGACCTCAAAAGATCATCCAGTCCAATCCCCCTGCCACAGCAGGATCACCTAGACTAAGTCACACAGGAACACATCCATAGTATCTTTTTAATAGCCAGCCCAGCTAACCTGAGAACTGAAGTCTGGTGCTACATTAGGCAACCGTGACCAGCCAGTTGGCTCAATTTTAAAATGGAGCATTCATGACAGCTTCTCAAGCAATATACAAATCCTGTTTGGGGTTCAACACTGCAGTACCTTTGCCTACCTTATAGGACAAAGCTTATTAATACTTAAACATCAGCATTAAGACTATCATGCATTTTACGTAGAATGTTTTAGTTCTGACATGATTTCTTCATTGAGTTGTTGGCCAGCAAGGCACTTGCTTCCATCTAAATTGAATTATTCATAAGGCATTCCCCTGTAGAAATCATCCACTTAGCTGGAAGAATCACTCAACAGAACATTTCTGTCATTTTGGTTTTCTCTCTTTCAAAGTTCCAGTGTTAAACAAAAGCATTGGATTTTTTTCCCCAAGAAATAAATACTGTATGAAGCATTTACTCATGAACAGCTATTAACTGACACACATCAGAAACAGCACCTTGAGATAAAAGGTGGAAAATCTGTTGTGCAAAGTTTCTAAAAATTATGAAATAAAACCAAATAGGTAGATATTAATAACATTTTGATATAAACAGAACTTGGTATAAGTAAGTGCTTGCCAAACATCTACTTCTAGGAACTAACAACTTTTTCAGAACAAAGGAACTAGTATGCCTGTAACTTTAGATAAACTAACAAAGGACATAAAATCAGCTGTTGCCATTGAATAGACATAACTGAGGAGGATAATGTTGCATATTGAAAGCAGAAGATATTTACAAGATGCAACTAGATTTCCAATTTCTATTGTTTCCTCAACAGTTCCAGAGGCAGAATATACTCAGTATCTCACAGGCAAAAACCCAAAACTAACTGGAAACCTTGCAGTGAATTCATTCCAAATCACCAAAATTTAATCCAAGGCTTCACAAAGGTGAAGTTTATACATCTTCAAAGGGTACCACAAGACTTCTTCTAATCACTGTAACAGAACATAAAGATGAAGACTGAGTTAGTGCTTGGAGAGGTTATAGCATTCCTATTACAATTTTCCTACTTTAAAGTGCTAGCAAATTGGAAAGGGTGCACATTACACTGTCCAAACTTTCATATTCTGTTACTCATACCTCTCCAACAACCAAACTAATTCCTTAAGTTTCTCTTGTGATCCTCAATTTTTAAGCTACCTTAAAGAAACAAAACTGAATCCATCCAATTTCCTGTCCCCAGCCTTTGTTATCACTCTGAATTAGGTAACATCTTCTTGTACATATACTGTAAAAACAACAGTAATTCAGACCAGTCTATGTCTTAAGTAAACAATGCTGCCAGGCAAGTGAGTGCTTCTCTTTTGATTTTTAAATACACTTAATTTCTTCTTGATGTAAAGCTCTTAAAAGACAACACATAAAGAAGAGGCTGCATCCATCCACAGATTCACTGTTATAGCAGTAACATACATACAGTGTTACAACAACCTTGTCATACACTATAGTCATGCCCTTTCCCCTTGTCTTTGAAGTGATACATGCCTCTAGAGATAGACAGTCTCTGGAATAGAAGGGCTCTGGTTTTCCTTGCATCTTATGAAAGGCACGTAAGTGAGGACCTATCATTACCTGCTCCCAGGCAAGGCATAAAATCGAGACTTTTAAGAAGTGTGCTTTCATATTTTGCCCTTTATCATTGGACAAATATTCAGTTCTTATTTTTTCCGTTTCAGATGAACCTCTAGTAAATAGTAACTGCAACAGAAATTGACATTCAGTGTTCTCCTTTCTCATATCAAAGCACATAATGCCACAAGCAGTGCCAGAACAGTTCTACAAAATAGCACTTATGGCTCCGCTGTGACAATGGGGTCAAAAAGGAATCATGGCTGCTGTCTGAACAGAGGTAGGGATGATTTAGATTTGCAGGCAGAGATGTTAAGTTCAGCCTGAAAAGCTAAAGAATTTGAAACACTCAGTGATCACAGAGAGACCAGCAACATGAACCCCAGACGGGAGAACAGGGGAGAGAGAGATGAACAAAGCCAAGCAGAATCCCACAAATGTTTCAAGAACAAATCAAGTACATATTCTTCTGTCTACTACAAATGCCTGCACAGAGGAAGACTACAATGTCTATAAGGGCATGGTTTAATGGGGAGCTTGGTTCAGTTAGGTTTCCAGCCTAAATGATTCTGTGATTCTTTGAATAAGGCAAGGATCGCAAATCACAAATGCAGATCTGTCTACCTGCATTTTCCATTAACAAATCTATTATTGATGCAACCCATACTGAAACGAATGACCAGTAACATTCCAGTTCTGCACAACTCTATTACACTGATAAGGGAAAAAAATACAGGCACTAACTACTCCACAAACACTTGCAGTTTAAACAAAAATTCACATAAATAACCAGTCTAAAAAAAAAAACATAGAAATGAACATTCCATTTAACCTTAGGTAGTCTCACCTTAGCATTTCTCGCAATGCTGATTACAGATTTGGCACACACCAGCATTACTCAAGACATCCCATCCTGGAAAGAAGTTTCTTAATTTTGTATAAAGTTAAAAGCCCTTAGGGGATGACTTCAAGTATAATAAAGTACCTTAAGTTGACACGTTAATATGTTACATTATCACTTTTTCCTCATTACCTTCTGCAAGTAATTATGGAAAAGATTCCAATATAATGTAAATTACCTCAATCTGTAAATGCTTAATCATTAGCAGTATACGACTCATTTTTAAACACACTCATTTAAAATGTATTTAAAAAAAACATATCAAAAACCCAATTAGAAATATACTGTTACTTTTATGTATGCATCTGCTACATGTATATGAGTCTTACAGCAACAAAAGAAAAACAAGGAAACTTAATTTTACTTTCAAAACCTTAAGATTCTATGATTCTAAGACTATAACTTAGTAACTTACGTATTTTGCAAACACCTACACTTACATGCAGGCATACACGCACACAGTTTGTACAATACTAATTTGCCAAACATTCTGTGTTAGTCTTAAGGAGTGCCTGATGGAACTGGGGATATTTAGCTTGGATAAAAGACTGAGGGGGATACCTTATCACTCTACAACTACCTGAAAGGAGGCTGGAGTGAGGAGGGGGACAGCCTCTTCTGAGAAATGAAATGCATCAGAAGAGGTTTAGGTTGGATGTTAGAAAGGGGTTGTAAAGCGCTGGAACAGGCATGGTTTAGTGGTGGCATGGTAGGTTGGACTTGATGATCTTAAAGGTCACTTCCAACCATGGATATTCCCTTATGTTTTGAGAATTTTGTATGTACTCTTTGATACACCTCTTTATTGACAGTAAATCCTAGTATTTAAGCCAAAAAAGTCTTTCATATGACAGAAATCACCTGTCATATTTCTCTGAGTCTCTTCACTTGAAATTTAGAGAGCTTTCTAAACAAAAGGTGTGAGGGAGGAGTGTGTTCTTCTTTTCACATATTTCTAGCTTTGTCATTTTCTCTTAATTTCAGTTCAGCTGTAAAAGCTAAACTATGTTACTTGTCCATACAGACACAACAGTGTAACATATGTAACAGCTATTGAGGTTTCTAATTATTGCTTACATGGGTGTAGACAGAACAGTTGAGAACTACTTCCATCTGAGCATCCGCTGCCTCTTACATCCATGACAGAAGATGTGCATGATGCCTGATCAAGTAGTGTGTACCAGATCAAGCGGTGTGTACAGATCAAGGTAGCCATAACTGTGCTGCAAACACTGCTGCCCATTTGTGCAGCAGCTTTTATGTTGCTTGGTGACAAAAGTACCTTCTCACCAAGAAACCGGTTGGCATCATTTAAGAAATACAAAGCAATCCAAGAAATATTTAGTGAAACTTCAACAAGCAAAACAAAGCAGCTGCCCTAGAACATACTGCACAAACAAGTCAGACTCTTAAGGAAATCCTGGCTTTCAGTGAACACCATAGCATTAAGCACCAAGCTGCATAGTTAACTATAGTAGCTACATGTAGTGGCCTTAGCAAGAGAAGCCACTTCTGTGTCTTATTTGAGCGTCTTAAACACAGATCTTTCCTTCTGCCCTCATTACTTCCCCTGTCATCTGTTCCCCACTGCAAAAGCTGCAGCTCACAGGACACGAAGTTCTGGGGCTCTGGAGGGATTGTGAAAATGGGTATAAGGAACAAGAAGAGGAACTAAGGGTGTACGACAGCACACGTTTTGTAGTAGTGAGATGAGGAATAGCTAGTAGGGAAAGAGCACGGAAATAGTAAGGAAAGAAGAACAGTGAAACCAGGTTTATGGATTTTTTTCAAACTTTAATATGAGAATTTGGTAAAGACAGATGTGTGAGATACAGTGTGTTCAGATCACTACTCCATGTAGGGCACTGAACTGCAGACACAGCTCTTGGGGAATGCTTCAGTGTCAGAAGATGCGCGTGTTTGTGGGGTAGCAAATGGGAGTCATCCACCAATGCAGAAAGCAAGAAGAGAGCTCTGAAACTGAAATGCTTGGGGAATGACCACATAATTTTGTCTTCAGACAGGTTCCAGAGGATAAGAAAGGAACCATTTTCTTCAAACAGCTGAGAAAAAGCCACATGTCTTCACTAACTGAGTTAATGGTGTTTAAAAGGCACCAAAAACACTAGGCAAACCTCTTTGTGATACTGACACATGCAAACAAACACAGTTCTGCAGAGACATGGTGGGACATGATCACAATAAATTACATCTCTTATTGCTTTGAAGCAGAAACAAATATATAATTTATGTGCATTCACATATGTAGGCACAGGAAATACAAACTCAGGAGAAAAGCATGAACCACTACGCCTTTTGCAAAGTTCAGTTTTTAATTAAATTTCAAATCAAGTTGGGAAACTGCAGAAATTAAATGCAACACAGGCAATTTTTTGTCTATTGTAACTCTTGGTCTTAAAATAATTTTTACTCCTACTGAACTCAGATGAAAACTTTTCTTTTTATTTCAAGAAAAAACAATAGAAGTGACACTATCATCCAGCTGTAATTCCAATGAGATTATGAGGTACTGAAAGTAAAATCTTGAAGAAAAATCATTTTATATTTCTCTGAGTCTCTTCACTTGAAATTTAGAGAGCTTTCTAAACAAAAGGTGTGAGGGAGGGTTGCGTTCTTCTTTTCATGTATTTCTAGCATTGTCATTTTCTCTTGAACTTTGTCTTTACAGAAACTCAACAACATCTAGCTTTGTAAAATTTTTACATGTATTCAAAAGCTTGCTACCCGCATCACCTGTGCATCACACACCGTGTCACAGTCACACAAAGAAGGTAAATTTCATTTTGGTAGCAACATTTGAAAGTATAAATGGACAAGAACACAAAGCCAAACACTAGAAGCAAACACATTCCTTTCTTTTTAACCAGTACCTTGTTAGACTGGTGGGTTTCACTCATTCATCTTTTGGTAAGTGGAAAATGTAACAGACTGACCATTACAGAAAAAAAATAAAGCTACAAATCAAAATCATTGTAATTGAATTGCTTGCAAAGTTGGCTACTTCATCAGGCACTATTTCTGTCCAAAGAGTATGGACTTCAGAGTAACCATTTTTCTGAGGTAATGTTATTTAGAGGCAAATTGTGAATCCAGAAGACTTGAAAACACATTTTCTAAACTCTTCCTCTTACATTTAGCTACACCAAAAGTTTTTAAAAGGTGTGTGGAAAACCATGGTGCCAGAGGTCAATATTCACAATGGAGACAGAGGAGTCCTAAAAACGTGATTTGAATAAAGGGAGACTCCACTAGAAAAACACTTCCATTGGGTCTTGCAGATTGCTGGAGGGCACAACCTCACTTTATCCTAAATTCCTGGCCACATGTTACTCTCCCCTTTGGCTGAGGTATTCAGAATACACAGATTTCCTGATACCCTACTACATAACCCTCTTGGCACGTACTTCCCTTTACATCATATATCAGGTGTATCATTAACTGTGATTTTAAGCTGGCCAGGGAGAAATTAATACTCATAACTCTATTATACATGCACTTCTAACCAAAAAGATCAAAAGTTTACTTAAGTAATTTGTCTTTTTCCATTTTTAATCTAGTCACCTATGACTCTATACTCTAATTTGCACCTCTAAGCTATGTAGCCAGATTTACAACACCTAGTCCTAATTTAGTGCCTCATCGGCCATATTCCTTACCTCTTCCAAACCGGACGGCCCAAATTTACAGCCCTCATCATGAAATGTTCTATGGAACTCCATCTCTGACTTTGTGAACACACTCTTCTTTCTCTTATAAAAAATATTTTGTGTTTAACAGATTTGAACGAATACAAAATTGAACTTCATGTGAACTTCATGAAACGCCTGGAGGTTTACAATGAATTGGTTTTCATTTCTTCAGCGACCGCTGTATATTGATTGTTCTAACCATGTATAACACAGGTAATTAGCAATTAAAGGCTTCCATGCACTCAGCATTAGATTCGACAAATGCTGTTAACAACAGGAGCAAAATTAGAAGAATAAGAGGAATCAACAGAACTGAAAAGTGCTTATTGTAAGCTGTGTGGAATTTGTCCTTTGCTGAAAAACATGAAAACTCTGCACAGATTGCAACACTAGAGTATTTAATGTAGGATTATAACTCAATTTAGGCAATTAATTCTCTGATCCTGTAATTCTAAGGCTTTTCGCAGATGTCTGTGAATCCCAGGCTCTAATACAAATTTTCTTTATTCTCTCCATACTATAAAGTCACATTTTATTAAAAGACTCATTTAGTCTTCTGTTTAGGAAATTAATCTTCACAGTGGAGGTAAAATGATAGAGGAGTCTAAAATAAGGTAACCTACACCAACAAATGCAACATGAAATGTGAACATCATCCATATATGTAAATACAGCATGAATACTAAAGCCTAAATGACACCTTTATTTCCTTATGGAATGGTTGGACAATGTACCACAGTACAAGGGAAACTGATTCACAGCCCAGCAAAAGCCATACCAACCCCAGAAATGGAAGCACAATAGCACACAAGGTTGCACATGCAAGTTACACAAGACTTCAACTTCAGGATACAATCAAACCCAGAGATAGCTGCTGTGTGCTTCCCTACAGGAATAAACAGGTCCACTCCCTGTACCAACATGAACAAAAGTACATCTACACTATCACTAAACCTATGAGCCTGCTTTGTTTCACATTTGTCAAAACTGATTCAGGTCTGCTGGATTTAGAGAGTGGTACAGGATTTATCTGGGAAAAGAGAAAAAGGTTATATAAACTAACACATTCAGACAAATTAAATTGATAATCTACCCTGAAATAAATGGTAACTATTAGCTCAAGGTTAACTGTAACTTCTTAGCTAATCTCTGACCTAATTTTGACCTCTCCTGTTAGTCAGAGAACAGTTATCTGTTAGTATATTGGTTAACTATGTTTATTGACACCTCCTTCTGTAATTCTTGATTTGCAGGTCATAAATTAAAGACAAAATATCCTTCCCTGACTAATTATACCAAATTAACTTCATGCTGTTTCCCACAGTGAAATTGATAGTAGAGACAAACAGACAAACAGTAAGTGTTTTAAGGTTTTTCATAAGAGAGGCACTTAGGACCATAAAGAAAGTAACATAGAAACTTTATTTCACTTTTCTTTATCTTCAGATAATAAAAAAAAACTACTACTCCACACAGATTGTGAAAACACTCAATTCTGCCACTTCTAGTGATATCCATTAGAAAGAGTTACATTTATATCACTTTTAGAAAAGAGGGCCTAAAGAACAACAAGTGAATCTAATGTATCTGCAGTCATGCTAGTAGGTTGTCCCCACACAAAATAATTTGTTATTACATCATACTTCTATGATTCTTACAGAGCTGCTTACACTGGATTTTAATTACTTTAGCGTTATAACCATTGTTTGTCAGGGAACAGGTATGACACATCTATATCCATAACACACCCACTTCTGAGAAAGAGTAGTTTTTGATCAAACAAAAGTAAAGCACATTAGGTATAATTCCAAAAACAATGTGTCCACATTCACTTGTTTTTTTTAAAAACCAGAAGTGATCAGATACTGGTAAAAACATGTGTGGGCTTAATTTAGAAACTAAGTCTGAGAGATGCACTAAACCTAACTGCATTGTAAAATGGATATAAATGTACCAAAAAAAAGAATTCTAATAATGTAAGAAATAAAAACCTCAAAGTTAAAAAGAACTATATATATAGCAGGCCTTATGTTCATCTGAAGTAAGTAATGTAGGAATCACATTTTAAAAACCTGATGTAATTAGATACCTAAGTGAAAATGCTCAGCAGAAATCAATATACTTCCAATTGCTAAAGCCTTACTGTTCAATTGCATTCACATTTGTTGTCTTTTTCTACTAATAAAAGCTTCTCCAAAGTAAATTTATCCAGTCATATTGAGGATCATACTTGTGAGCCAAGAGGTAACTCTAAATTATGCTCAGTTTTCTTCTTTTCTATAGAAAATTACAATGATCCTCTTTCACCTGAGCAGAGGTACCAGGCTATTGCAAAAATGAAAGAGCTTGTATGTTACTGTTTGTCACACTGGCAGATGAAAGTTCCAAATGTTGCTTTAGTACAATACAACCAACCATTTGAAGCAAATCTAGATTCACATTTATTTGCTAACTGCAAATAAATCCCACTGTACTGTCAATACAGTTTTCTTATATTTTGACATTATTCACCAAAAGCTCCATTCTTCTGAGTTTACGCTTATTTTTTGGCATTGGCTTGTCATATAAACCGTTTTTGAGAAGATGTTCCTTGCTGTGATGGATCTGGGCACCATGCTGAAGCTGGAAAGAGCATAAAGCTTTAAGTGGACGAAGTATAGTCTGTAGAAAGATGAAAGGGTGGGGAGACAAAAAACCCAAACTTTTAGAAAGTGATTTTAGAGATGTAAGTGATTCCAGGTTTTTAACTGAAGGACTACTTAAAATGCTGATAAAATATAATTTGGATGATAAATGCTTTACAGCCGTCAGAGATGCAAAAGCCACAGATGAATGAGATGTACTAAAAAAGCCACATAGCAGATATACATCAAATCACCTGCTGTTGTCCCTTACTCCTTTCTTGGACCTGCTCAATCCTTACTTCAGCCCCTGCAACATTCCTGTAAGTTATGGCTTTCACTCGGCCTTAGCAATGAACTATGATCAATTACTGTGGCTCAGCCAACAAGCCATAATAAAGCAAGGAACAATGACTAAACTGTTTGTGCTAGGGTCATAGAAAGCGAGGAGAGACTCATCAACAAGGGAGCTGGACTGCTACCCTGGAGACTGGACTGTATCCCTGCTTCTGTCCAACAATAACATGTAGGATTAATGAGGTGACAGATAATGAATTTCTCTCCAGTGGTTCCTAATTGAAGTTTCTTAATTTTCTGATTGACTGACCTGGTATCACAGTGTCTGATGTGCAGATGTGTAAAGAAGTCACAAATGTATCTGCAATCAGCAGAAGCTGAGTTTCTACAGGAAAATCAACAGAAAAATATTGGGCACCATCATACTTAGTGCAGATTTTTACTTCTGTGGCTCTCAACTTCAATTAACTATGCTGGGAATAGCATTTTTAAGGTTGCTCTCTAGTGTCACACAGGCAGACGTGGAGGTGGTATACTCTATGCAATGCCAATTGCAGAAGCAAATTTTAACCTGGCAGTCTTCTTTAAGTTGGGTGGAGGTCAAGGTCATGGGTTAATTCCTGCCCCCTGACATGACAGCTTATCGAACCAACCAGATTCCATCACATGATTAATGTGAGAACCAGTAGATACCCCTCCCCACGGCCATATAAATGGCACATGCTAGGGCCAAATTTTCTTTTCCATCCCTGTACTGCTGGTTGATGCTTCCTCCTCGCTGAAAGGTTGTGGTGAAAGATAATCACTTTTCGTCCTTCCCCTTATAACTCCTTCCTTCCATCTCCCTTGTCTTTCTTTATCTTCCCCTCTGCAATGAAATGAATAGAAGACGACTTACTTGTCTCAAACATCACCCCTGGATGCTGCTCCTGTAGTCTGTTTTTCGGAAGACAGCTACACCATTTTGTATTTTGCAATAAAAACCAGTCAACACTTGCACCTTTGTACCCTTTTTTGCAAACCATGTCCCAGAAAGACCTCCTGGGTGCATGACAGTATGTGGCAGGTGAGGGCCATGATGCTTTGTGAATGTGCGGTAAGAGATGAAAAGGACACATACTTCCCAGGACGCTGTGCAATTGCCGCATGGACGATGAAAGAGATGAGCCATTTCCAGTAAACAGAGTGGCACCTAGTAACTGAGGGTGGAATTCTACCCACCAAGAGCAAATTAAAGTTTGAGAGGACATTGTGAGATATTGCCTGGGACCCCAGACCTAACTATTCTTTGCTTAACTTGCTTTCAAGTATTTCCTCCAGTTCTATCTTTCCTCCTTTCCTTCATCTCCTCTCTTTAATAAAGCCTGAAGATTTTCCCTAACCAATACATAAACTTTCAGGTTTTAATCCCACACAGAGCAATTGTATAAACTTTCAGGACTGGGTTTCCCGGACTGTCATGGAGTCATTCATGATTTGATCTTAGTACCATATTACACCCCCATACGCATTTTGTAGTGTTTTTCTTTCTTTTTCTCCTCTTCCTTTCCCCCCATCCATAAGAACTCCTGCCCTTACTGTACCCATTATTGTACTGTATCGTTCTTCCCTCTCTGTTCCCCCACAACTGGCATTTGTCATTTGGAAGGTGGGAAGGTGGTGGTTAAACCCTTTATGTGTTTAAGAGTTTTTCTATTTATTTCCTACAGGGGCATTCAGGCTCCCACCATGGGGAGAAGTGGGGAAATCCTTTGCTAGGTTTTGCACAGTTCCATGTAGCTACTGGTGAATCATTCACTATCACGAGCTAGCACGGATCCATTCACCAGTGGTTTGCAGGTTTTTATTCTTTCCTTCTTATTTGCTTTAACTGTTCTGGTTTTCCTTTGTTAACAAAACTTGCTATTTTTCTTTATTATAAATTTGTTGTTCTTTTTGTGAGTCTGTTTCAAGGACCCTTGGGGATCTAACCAGGACAGCCAAGTATCAAATTTCCATTATTTGATGGAGATGATTATGAGCACATCAGAGTGAACACTAGAAAGTAGTGAATACATGGGAGAGCTATAAAACTTTTCAGACACTCTTCTATACTACATTCTGGCCACACAAATGGTTTTTAGATCTGGGTCCATGGTGTGAAACTACTTGGAGGTCTTTTTAGGCTTATTAGATTGTTATTACCAATGTCAGAAACAAAAGATTAACTAGGACATTAGTTTAATAACCTCTTCCACTGCAGGCTAGAGGGATTACAACTGTAAAAAAAAACCAAAAAAAACAACACCTTATGTCCAATCAGTGTTCTTTGACCTGGGTTAAAATCAAGAACTGTTAAGTCTCAACTTCCTCCAATGGCACACAAGGGTTGTGAGCTGTCTGGCCGGAAGACATAACACAGTGTGCATTCCATGGCTGCAGGAGTGCACAAGGTCAGAGGAACAGCCTTACAAAAGCATTTTATCTTTGAGGGAGCTGTTCAGGGGATTTCAGTTCAACTCTGCATTTTAGTTTTTGCAGGAAACAACTTACTACTTTTCATGCTGTGCTATATTCAATTGTCTCTGTCAAACTGGATGAGCTTTGCGGCTTTTTTGAGTCAAAGACCACCCTGCCATATTTTCACTTCAGAGGATCATTTTAAAAGACCTACAAGACTAACACATGCTAGAAAAGAAAAGTAATCTTATAATCTTACGTGACTGTCAAGTGAAACCTCTTACTTAACACCAGTTACTCTCAATGACATTTGTCAGCCCAGATTCCACTCCTAACTGATGTATTTAACCACAAATTTAAAGCTAGCCACATACTTTAATGTCCCGCATAAGAGAAGCATAAACTTTACTGATACAAAAATCCAAATTTTCCTAAATTGGAAATATTTTTTTCTGCTTTAACAATTTGTATCCAAAGGTATTTCACAAATTCTAGATAGCTTAAGCTACTATCCCCACTATTAGAACATAAAGAGACTGGTGAAAATATCTGTTTCTGTGACAATTTTGGATCTTAACTGAAGTGAAATAACCATTTTATTGTGTACACACAAACCACCTCCTAACATCTGTTACAGGATGTATGATTTAAAATGAATAAACCCTCCTGATTTAAGTGGCTTCAGGATTTATCTACCATTAGGGAAAACCACAAAGAAGTCAATAGCAGAAAGTCTGCAAGACCCAGAGCAAAAATTTCATTCCAAACACTGCCTGCTACATAATTCATTTCTGATGAATGACTAATCTATTAAAATAACTGTTACGCTTTTCTGGCTTAAAGAAAATTAGACATCAAAGTGATTAGTTTACTAACATCTTCAAGTGAAATTAGGAAAACATCACAGGAAGAGATAACAACAATATATTCTCTGTACTATTTGCCCTGCAATATAAACAACAGTACTTCTATTTATTTTGGTTTTAAATCCCCAACTGTACCTCTATGATTTTTATTCTGTATTGTGGCAAGCACAGCATATTTGTGCCTTTTAAAATATAAGTTACCTGTAGGTGAAAAGAATCTGAGTCATTTCTATCATATTTAGAATTATGGGAAGAAGCGTGCAAGAATGTAGCATAGGATGAGAGAATGTGATGGGAAAATTAAATGAGGTAGAAGGAAAGAACGAACATTCTGTGACTACTGAGTTAAAAATTAATTAAAGGGACACAACAGAAAGAGTCAGAAGAAACAGAAAGAACAGAAAAGTCATATTGAAAAATAAGGGAAGAAGGTACGGGAGATGGAGTAACAAGCACAGGAAAAGAATCTCAAATCCTTAGACAAATGAACCTGAAGATTACTCAATGAAAACTTGTAAAAGTGGAATTGCCTGAGGAAAGCACTAGAGAACTAAAGGAACGAAAAGAAACCAAAACAAGAAGGAGCAGATGGGTTGGGAAAGTAGCAGTTGTTTCCAATAACCAATCTATTACTCTGCACACAAATGGAGTGCTGCAGTAAAACTAGTCTGTAAGATACACAGTTGGCATTGAGCCTTGAAGAACACTGCAGCACCAAGTGCAGTCTGTACAGTACATAATCTGACCCTAACTGATGCTTTAAACATCACGGAAGCATGACTTTTGGCCATGACTCTTGCCCCACGTTGATCTTCACACGTTTTGTGGCAAAAAAGCCGATTTTACTCCACTCTAGAAAAGCACAAAGATACTGCACTAGAACCTACCATACAGAATAAAGAAGAAAAGCAGATCGCTCAAGACCTTGTATCTAAGAAGATTCCTCAGAAATCTGCCAGCAATTTTGAATAACGAGTAGGAAAAGATAAGCGTCTCCTTAATCTGAACATCCTAAGGTTCATAAGTACCTGAAAAAAGCTTCTATTTCATTTCTTGCTTTACCTTACAATGCAATGAAACCATTACAATGTCATTAAGATTTTGATTGTCAAATGAGACAGTAATAGCTAAGTTCCTTTCCTATATCTGTACTACTCATAAAACAAAAAGGTGTTTAAAATTACATACCTCTTGTATACTTTTATTTTTTTCCATGATAGTAAGAGCAACAGCTGCACATTCTAGTGTAGACAGACACGTGTTGGTTGGCTGTGTACGAATTACATACTGACTTGAAATGTTGGGTTTTAACTGCACCTGAAAAAACAGCGAAAGTTTATTAAAATAAGCACTACACTAAGTAGAACACAGCTCCTTCCCCTCTGTGGTCAGTTGCCTTCCTTCACTATTTGCTATTGTCAGCAGCCAATGACTTTAACACTACTTTTAAGTATTACACTGCAATGCCCACAAGTCTCCCTCCATCAAAGACAACAAATGAGGCTTGTAACTACACAAACCTGTAAAGAAAATGTAATTGCTTGTTAGAGAGAGACTAAGTGAAACTTTAGCAACCAATTTCAGCTGCCACAGATATCCTGCAACAAAAATTAAATTATTCACCTGTGTTTTATTTTATTACAAACTCTAAACATACACACAGTCCATACAATACTCAACGACACTAATTACTCTGGTTAAATAGTTTGTCAAGTTCTGAAAAAAAAACACTTCTAGAAATTACATTCATTCACAGGTCACTGATTAGAAATATTTACCTAAATCATATTTGAAAAATATTTATTAGCCCAGCTTCAAGTGACAACTGCTCTACACTATCTCACAAGTTAGAGGTTTAAAAGTAAAAGGAATTTAATTTAACACCACTCCGCCTGCTTTATCAGGTCTAAAAACTCTTACTGAGCTTATAACCAGCAGCTGAAACATCACTGAGTTTACATTACTAGACTGTGTGAAAATTCAGATATTATTCCTTTATATTGAAAGGAATATTTATTTCCCTATATATTAAAATGATATTTTGAAAACAAAAGTTACTTTTTAGCTGCACTTTCACTATCCTTACCCAAAAACTACCAGTTCCTTTTCCAAAAACTTGTAGTGCAGTACAACAAGCCATAAGGAATTATTATAAAAGTGCAAGTCAAAGTTTTGCTTGGTTTTTCTTAAAATGTCATCCCAATACTACCTTTTAATTTATCTTTTCTCAAAAAAATTAAGTGACTGTTCCCCTTGGTCATCATAATATTGCCGCCATTCATCTTGCCAGAAGCTTTTCAGCGTTGCTCATTTCATCCAGAATTTTCCTCTTAATTTTTTTATTTTTTTCCCCTCTTTGTTTTACTTTTATTTATAATGTCCCTTTTTCCTTCATCTCTTTTACATGCAGTCACTCATTCTCAAAAGTTCAAGATCTCTCATTTACAAAAGGGAATATCCAATCTGCTTAAGAAATGTGAATGAGTAAGATCAAATTCTAATGCTTTACCTGACCCCAGTGTTACAGGAATTCAAATAAATAAAAAGGTAACAAGTGAAGATAAAAGTCATACTGGAAATGACAAATAAGCCATAAAAGCTAAATATACTCAAATAAACGAAAAGAAAAAATAGCTTTGTGACAGAAGCTCCTAACTTGTTTATCAAAGGAAACTTTTTTTTTCTTTTAAATGCTTTTAAATTGGGTAGACTTGAAGGACTAAAACGTACTTAGTAGAATGCTTAGTAGTTTCCAGCAAGGATTGTGTGGAGAGTTTGTGGAAGTCACTTTCAGCAGCAAATTTCTCTTGCGTTGGGAAATTGAGAAGATAAATCCATGTTACTTATGTAAAGAATAAGGCAAACTTACATTATGATTTTTGCATCATATAAAAATACACTTGCATTCTTTACATAACTATGATACTATCATTTTAATTCAATCATTTTAAAATCACATCTTCAAAATACACTCTACCCCCTTGAGTGAAGGTCAATACTTTTGCTATTTTAAGGCTGCTTACCATGATACATACCTGGAATGTATTGTATTTCTAATCAGATTATATAATTACCAACTGTTAAGTAAACTGAAAACACAGCACTGGACTCATAGCATATATAAATGTGTCTTTCCTGAACATACATACTCCTGTTAGATATTTGAAAGTAACTGTTATGGGCAGGTGATGATACACAAATCCTGCTATTTCCTGCTGATTGTCTCCACTTGAAACCCATTTTCTTTTTCTGTAGCTATTCAGCATATTTCTGCAAATAAATTGGCACAGTGTATGAAAATTACTCACTGGAAGCCTATACAAAGTAACATTTTGTATTTTTTTATTTAAAACCAAGATAGTTGTAGCTGAGTATTCCATGTCTGCAAACTCTGGTTTTCAGATTCTACTTCTGTGCTCTGACTTTTCAAATCAATGAATTTATATTCTCACTTCATTAGCAGATTATACTTGCCATTATATCATACTGAAATCCCATCACACAATCTTCAATGTACAATCATAATACTGAATTTTTGTGTACTTTGTGAAAGACATTGCTAAGACCCTTGGATACACAACAACAAATTCAGTTGACAGGATGGGGAACAAAGCCAGGGCAGATTTAAGAATGAAGCTGGTGGATATATCCTGGCCTTTATCAAATACCTTTTTCCATTTGGTACTGAAAAATCACCTCCCTTTCTCTCCTTTCTGTTTTTCTCACTCTCAGAATATTGGTATCCTGGTGGCAGTGGCAGTCTGCACAATGTATCCATGTCAGGAAAGGGAAAAAAATGTGGGGAGGAAAAAGCTGTCAGGCAGCTGCAGTTTGCCTTTAAACTGTTTCATTAATAAAATTTCTCTTATTTTTTTACTACAACATTGTTCTTGGTTTTTCTGTACATTGTGGCAACCCGGAGAAATCCAAACTGGCACAAAGTAATCTAAACCAGGATGCCCAGAAAGAGTACACTGCATCCTGCCATTTTGCTCATCATTCATTTAAGGTGCTGAAGAGGAAGACTATTCTTTGTGTGGTAGTGTTCAAAACTTCGACAAAAGAAGGAGTCAGGCATAAGATAGAATTCTCAATCAGTATCCAGTTGGCACAAACACCTTTGGGCTACAAGCCAAAACAAACTATTTTCTACATCCTACAGAAATTTCATGCACCTCAATAAAATCACTTCTGTGACAGAGAAAATACCCTGAGTAAATTCAGTCTCAGTACGCTACTGAAATTCAATTCAAGAATATAAATAAGTTATTTTGTTCAAAATCTTGGCTTTAATTTAAAGTGACATATTAAGAGCACTCTGTTTCTAAATACTGGAGGGAATAACTGCTGAGGAACTGCCACAAATGCACAGCCCGAAAAAGTACTTCTATGCCACCAAAAAAACTGTCTACTCTGCATGTCTTTTGGTTGAGTAGGCATAGCCTGTGTAGGTTCCATGTAAAATAGTGAAACAAGCCATAGATTATATTGTGACTTTCTGGCAAACTTGATGGCACTAGTTAAGTTTCCATGAAACCACATGCTATTTTGCAGATTGCCTTTGACATTCTTCCATTAACCCCAAAATATTTTTCTTTGGGAATGCTACAAACCCTTCTAGTCAGGCAGTTTGCAGCATTGGCTTAGACTCCAAAGCACCACAAGCAGCTTCAGGATATCTCTCTGCTGCTGTAACGGGTATTGCAGTAAATACGCAATACTGTGTCTTTGCAAGTAATTGCTTCTGCCGTACACTGGCTGTGTGTAGGTTATACTTCTTTCAGTCTATGCAGAACAACCTGATTTTGGAGTTGTGATTCAAATTAACACTTTGCAGGTCAAAACCAGAAATCATCTTACACCTCCGTAAGAGGAGGGACCAGAATGTCTCTCACTAAAAATGTTAACGTATGAAAATACATTGAAACTCCTACATACTACCAGGAATGTTATTTCTTTGCTTCTGGAACCAAAACCATTTAAGAACAAGATTTTATTGTTCTGGGGTATTACATGCTAAAGATAAATGATCCAAAAGAAACTAGCAGAGCCACTCACTGAATTACTTAATGCTCATAATCCGACACGATGTCTCTTTGCTCTGTGACTGTGTCAAGTGATACCTCTTTTTAAAAGATCATCTCTGTATTTCATTATGTCTCTTTCCTGTTGCTGTGTAAGTAAGATTGAAAGGAAATAAATAGCCTGTAATTTGATATGTAGAAAAATATTTGAGATGCCACAAGTACATTTGAGGAAAAAATATCTTTTACTGTTTCACAATACTCTGACCTACCAATTATGACTCTATGATATTCAATTACAAAAGAAATTAATGTGTCCCGCACAGACAGATGTGTCCCACATCACATTCACAGAAACATTTTTGAAGGTTAAAACAGAAAAGAAAAGATCAAGTTTGGCAGAAAAAAAAACCCAAACCACAAACATATGCATTTTCTCCACCTCATCCTTGTGAAATTGTGACATTTTAAGAGTGCTTCTACAGTGCTTCAGTTAGATTTTTTTTATAGTTTCATCCTGAGAGACGGGCAAGGAAGGAAAGAACATAAAAAGGAAATACTGCCTTTAAAAAGTAAACCAGAAAAAAACCACAAAGCTCTTACGATCGTAGAAGATAATACCATATTTTCCACATCTAAAAAACTGTGTGTAAAGGAAGCAGAGAAGAAAAAAACACCATAAACAAGAAAAAAATTACAAACAGCTTCATTTATCTTCTATTCATAGAAGATAATTTTTCTCATATAGTAAGCTTCCCACTTCGTAATCCAGTTTGTGTAAAAACTGATGAACCTCATGCAGAAACATGAAACTTCCATTTACTAAATAGTTAAAGAATTGCAAGCTAATACCTAGTAATGTTAAAAATAGTATCGAAGACAGATAATCTCGCTTTTCTAAAGTAACCTAATCATGTAAATGTGACATTTACATGAATGTAAAGAAAACCTCAGGTTCGAAGGCACATTTCTTGCAGGTGAAACAAAGTGAAACAAATCTAGTGAAACAAAACACTTAGTAGCATGTATGTAGATTGTTCTAAGGAAATCAAAGAACTACCTACTAATTCATTAAGCCATGTAATCCTACCTTTACTGCACTATGCAAAGATCTTCACAATAACATGGAGTAGTTTGCAGTGGCTTCCTTAGTATTTCATTTGCTTTATAAAACCATTTACAACAGGCCTTTGCATTATTTTCTGCCTTTGCAATATTTTCTCAAGTGTTTTTACCAGCAAACTGTCATTACAACTTTGGCAAGAACTCAGGAAGATGCTAAAAGAGTTCAACATTTTAGCACTTCTCACATCTTGAGAAGTCAAATAAAATTCTTTTATCTTCAGATCATCAAATAAAGGTAACAGAAACGCCAGTTTGTTTGGAAAATAAACCTATGCCTAAATGAGAACTTTTTTCCTAAAAAAAACCCCAGTATATTCTGGCCTGAACTTAATAAGATGTAACTATTGAGTACATCTTTTATAAAAAGAAAATTGTCTCTTCAGTTGCTCTGCATAAATTAACCTACAGGGTGACATAAAATTTTTCATTAATGAAAACCTTCATCTGCAGAAGACACGTAAAATGACATTTTCTCAAGCATGAACACCAGTCTGCTGACAGTGGCACAGAAGTATCAGCCTCCAGCTTTGGAAGGAGACTGAAGAAATTTTGTTTGCAAGTCTCCTGCTTCCCTGGAAAATAAGGCATTGGACTTGATGTCAGGAAATAACCCGAGCTCACCAAATCACAGTGCAACTTTAGGCAACTCACATTCCTTCTTTAAGCTCCAAAGTCTGTATCTGTAGGGTGGTATTTACCCACCACTGTAAAGCACTTTGAAGGATAAGGGAAGGGATGATAGAGAAGGCACAGACAGATCAGAAACAGTAAGTGCTGTTACTTCCTGCAGACAAGAAAAGAAGCATCTTTCTTATGATATTTTGTGAGAGATAATTCTAAAACAAGCTACAGATATGGCATGGAAAATGGAGCAAACACAAATTAACTCAATTATGTGACGCAAAAGTACATATATTTAAGTACAATTCATCCAGGGCATTTCTGGAATATAAAATGACTACCAGATTTTCAGTTTATTTCTACTCATGAAAACATTTTATTTAGAGAAAGAAAGATCCAGACACTCTTTCTGGTAATATCTCTTTTTCTCTGCTTAGATTTACAAAATGAACGTCAGGCAATACAACAGTATTTTATGCAGTACTATTCATTCAATAATACAACAGGGAAGTGCTGCAAGTCAATTCAGGCAGAGATCTAGACAATGGGGTCATGAAACAAAGGAAATGTAATGACATTTATATGTAACAGATTTTATTTTTTATCTTTCAAGTCATAATGCAGAGAAAATACGAGCTACTTTCTTAATGAACACAAGTTTTCTTACTATGTCAAAAGTTACACAAATTAGAAGCACCAACATAACTCACAAACAAAAATGCACTATCAAAGCTTGCAAAGACTTCTCCAGCCTAAAGGTAACTGGGCTCTGATGTGGAAGTATTAGTAAACCCTCCAGTGTCACACACAAGCAGACAAAAAATGTTGAAAGTCAATAAAAAATGGCAGGGAGAGGGTGATTAGCATCTTTATAGATGTATGGCTGGATGCATACCATTTTCTGGGACCTACATTACTAGTTTTTCCCACTGCAGCAGTTGTTTGGTGACATTGTGGTCTTGGGTTCTGATTTGCCTCCTGAGCAAATGCACCCTTTATTCATCACCAAACCTCTTTCTCATAGAATCATAGAATCACTACGGACTGGAAGGGACTTTAAAAGATCATCTAGTCCAATCCCCCTGACACAGCAGGATCACCTAGACCAAGTCACACAGGAACACATCCAGGCGAGCCTGGAACATCTCCAGTGAAGGAGACTCCACAACCTCCCTGCGCAGCCTACTCCAGTGCTCCTTCACCCTCACCGTGAAGAAGTTCCTTCTCAGGTTGATGTGGAACCTCCTATGTTCCAGCTTACAACCATTGCCCCTCCTATCTCTACATGACACTGAGAAGAGCCCAGCTCCATCCTCCTGACACCCACCCGTCACATATTTATGAACATTAATGCGGACACCCCTCAGTCTCCTCTTCTCCAAGATAAAGAGACCCAGCTCCCTCAGCCTTTCCTCAGAAGGGAGATGCTCCACCTCTTTTATCATCTTCATTGCCCTACGCTG
>VXBP01000142.1:81105-110028 GCA_013400115.1 Rhinopomastus cyanomelas | reverse complement strand
CCATCCCTTAAAATCAAGGAAGAGGGCAAGACCGGATAGGGAACCGGAAGTGTGGTTTAAAGGGGCTGCAACCCCTTTCGGGCTGAGATCGCCGACCACTATGGCCCTTACCGAACCTCTTCTGATCCTGCTAGGTGTGAGTACCTTGGTCCTGACTATGGCAAACTGCAGCCGAGGTGTAGCCAGGACTAGACGGGATGGGTGAGCTCCCAAATTTTACTATAAACCAACGCCATAAGTATAAAGTTCCCACAGTCACTAAAATTTTATTTGTAAGTGTAAAAGAATTTTAAAATAGTTGATGGTTCCGTGTTTAATACCCTGTTGTGTAGATGTATGTAGTGTTTGTTGGTAACATGAATCAATTGTATAAAAAAAGAAAATGGGGGATTACTATATGTATTTTGGGGATTCATGTACTTTGTTTTTAGTGTTGTTGTATTATTACTATTAAGTCCTCTTTGCTATGCCACTTTGGAAAGGCGTCTTCCCAGATACCTAAGGAGACCAAAGGACCCTCATGCTCGAGGCATCTTCTAAGACACCTGAAGAGACCATGCTACAACAGGAAGGACCCTAACAACAACGAAAAGCCCGAGTTCATTCAATGATGGACCATGCATGGGGTATAAAAGAGGGGACTGGAGCCACTTTCGGTGTGCAGGAGTGCGGGAAGGACGGTGTTTAACCCTCCCCATCCTGGCACCCAGCGCTACCCCTAGGAACCCTTAAGTGCTGTTTGCTTGTTCTTATTTAATAAATTGTAATTGGTTAAGAATAACCTGTTTAGGGTCAAATTACATATAACAAAACTATTGAAGAAATCCCTTCCCATTGGCACAGTTTGAAACATTCATGTAGTATTTATTACCTGCTTTCTGATGAAGCACTATAAGTCTCCAATTAAATGAAGCATGCTTTTGTAACAGTTATAAACAAATTGTCAGAGGGCTGTGAAAGAGAAACCCTGGTAGGCATGTGCCAAAAGATTTTGCAAGACTCTTGCCATTGGTCTAACACTGCACAAAACACTGGTTACATGTCCTACGTACTGAAAAACTGATCTGTTAAGGCACTGTGATCTCTACTGGTCTCTAGCTCTTGTTCCCACCTCTTCAAGAGGTTTGATAATGCAATGCCAATTAAGCAACCTTCAGTGCTATTGCTCTGCCCCACTCACTTCATTTCTTCTCTCCTTTGACCCTCAATGACAACAAAAAATGATTCAAACAACTTGTTTATTTTGACAACCTTTGTCTGAAGGAAGGACTCAGTTCCAGAACAGTCATAGCTTGGTGGTCAAAGAACTTTACAGTTTACGAGAGAACAAAAACTGAAGATACTTTTCTGATTCATAAAATGTGTGGATGAAAACTTGCTATCCAAGATCCAGGCTCAAATATTCACAGTATTGCTATCTATCCTGAGACATGCTGTTTCCTGCCTGCCTTATTTGTTTCAATTTTCCATATTTGTGATTTAATCCACAGTTGTGTAAAGAATTCTGCAAACTTTCCGTGACTTCTGTATGGGAATAGCCCCAGTGGTGGAAAATACCAGATAGAGCAAAAGCAAAATATATCTAGATTGTGAACCCATTGTTGTCATTACCTTGTCCTCTCTCTGATATCTGGGCTTTTTACCTGAGTTCTCACTACTCAGAAAATGACCGTGTTGCTAGAGTTGCTTGTTTGCTCATAAAGAAGAAGATGACGACAGCCTGCTAGAGTTCACAGAGGACTGTTTCTGGGAACGGCTAGCTAAATGGTACAGTAAGAAGCATCTGGTGTGGTCAGAGAAGGTATGTAGAAAGTAAATTTCAGTCAGATACTGTGGATTGTTTTAGTTCCTAACAGGCTGTGTAGGACATAACTATATTTTTTCCAATTTCTCATCAGGTTGGTGATAACATTCGGACAAGCTTATGTGCACATTGGAGGGAAACAGCAAAGTCAGTAGAGGTAAGAGAAGAGCCATTATCGTACATTGAACAGCAGAGCCAAATATGTGGCATTATTGTTACATGTAACAACCTACATGTGACATGAAGGTTGTTTCAGATCATTTGCTCTAATGACCAATCCATGTAATAGCACATCTGTGGTGATGTACATGACTACAACATTCAGCAGTATCTAGTGGGCAGACTGTGCTAAACCCTATCCAGCTGTTTGTTTGTGACAGTACTTCAAGAAACTGATGGTGTGCAGAACCATAAGGTTTTGGAAACAATTCTTCAGGTAATTTTTTTGTTTGTTTGTATTATTGGTTTTTTGTATCTTTGGGGCTATTATTTTGTTTTGCTGTTGTTTTTCCTTGTTTGTTTGTTGAGTTTTTATGTGTGGTGATTTTGTGTTTGCTTGTTTTTTTTGTCTCACTTGTTTTTGGACAGATTTACTCCTGAAGAAATTACACAATTACACAGTGCTCTTAGATTTTGCAATTCTAAATGAAATTCTCGTTTATTTGGGCTTACATGGTTTCTGCAACACATCTTACACAATTTTGTGAAAAGCTGTTGTCAAGTATATGCAAGCTGATAGCATAAAAGCCCTTCAGATGCAAAAAAAGACTCCTAATGAGGCCAAATCACTTATGACTGTCTTGGTGTAGAAGCAGCTGATGATAAACACTAGCTAAATCTATAGAAGAGAAATCAATTCATTACACTTAGGAACCATATGCCTCCTGCTTTCTTTTGCATAACCACAGTGAGGAACTCAGAAACGGGGATCATAACATTCAATAAAACCATTAAGCACTAATTTTTGTATGTGTGATTCGACAGCACTTTGAATGAATACCTAACACAGCTTTTGCAGTACTGGAGAATAATTTCTGTGAATGTGTTTTTCCGTAGTTCTCATTCCTTTTCAAACTTTTGAAAATGTGCAGTAAGCATAACAAATACTAACAACAAAAATTTCTGTCTCTATTTATTCCACTTCTCATTTGTGATGACTTGTCGACCATTATGTCAAGTCAATCTGACTGCCTGCTTCTGCTCTCTACTCCACTAACTAGTATCAGGGCTTGCTTTCTGTTGCCTTACACCATTAATTCATTTTGAAAGACTATGGGAAGTTCTCCTTCGTGCTTCATTTGACCTTTTCACATGAACTTTGACAGAAGTCTTCTTCAGTCAATATATTTTATAGTGTCTGCATATATCTCATGTATCTCTAAATACCATGTGAGAACTCCTGGTTAACCACCTGGAATGTTAGGTGTAAATGGTAATGTTAAAGGAGACGTTTAATTATGTTTTATGTGATGGTGTTCTGGGTTAGGAAAAAGGTTAGGAAAAAATAAAGCATTGGTATCACCTTTCTTTTCCTCTTCCGAAAATAATATCTGTTACACTTTAAAGGAGGCAGAAAGAAATTCCTCAATCCAGACACGAGGGTGACTTAATGGCTCTGGGTGGCTGAGTCATTAAGAGATATTAAGAACCTAGGTTATTCTTCCTTAATGAGCCATTTGTGTACTCAAAAGTTTCAAGCTGCTACTAGAGACATGAATGCCCCAGAAGATTCAGGTAAGGGTGTTTTGAAAGGGGGTTTGTGGTTGGGTTGGAGGGAAGTGCCAGGGGTGTTTCCATCTACCTTGCACCCCGATAAGGTACCTTGCACTACCTTGCTCAGGAGTGAGGAGGCTTTTTCTCCTGGAGCCTTGTGGAGTGACTGGCCTGGGTATGAGCCAGCTGGCCTTGGTCCTGATCCAGATGGCCTCAGTCCTGACACTGACCCTGACCCTGGCCCTGGCCAGCCCTGACCTGGCTGGCCTTGGCCCTGGCCACCTTCACCTGTGTTGGGGCTGGGATGCAGCTGATGGAATGGAGCACAGCAGTTCCAACTGTGTCTGCCGGAACTGGCTCTGGCTCTGGCTACAGCTGAGTGCAGTGGCAGTGCATTTCATCTGTGGAACTGTACTGGCAGAAAGCCTTTCCCTTTCACAGGCTGCAAGGTGGGCGCGTGCAGCTAGAAACCACCAATGCTGATTCTGCCCTGTGTTGAGCAAAACAGAGCTGCACATAGCACTACAAACCTGGAGACTTCAGAGCAGTGAGCTAACCTTAAAGAGAAAAAGCCCTGGGGAGAAAGGGAGGGTGTCCCTACTGACTTTGCCTTGCATCTGCCAGCATTGTGTACTTACGATGTGGCTGGCCACGCAGCTGCCACCATCTTTGATACCCTGAACAGTAGGAGGAGAAACTGTTTGTCATTTTACCACTAAGAAAACTGGAGATTATTGAGTAAGTGGGAGAACAGAGCCCTGAGGAGCATCTGCTTTGTTCAGCTGATGGAACCACTCATGCAAGAAGCTCGAAAAGTCTTGTAACCCTTAAACCTTTGGCAGAATGCTTGGGAAAAATGGGGATTTGAGATGTTCTAGGGGTGGCCCTTCCCCTTTTGCCGCAGAGTTTGTGTCTTTTGCCCTAGGGAACACAGCCTGAAACCGAAGATAATTCTTTGCCCATCTTTTCTCAGATTGTGTGTAACAGCATTGTGACAGAGTTTCTGTTTTGTGTGTTTTAATTTGATTAGGCTTTTCTTCTTTCTGTGCTTAGTTGTAGATTTAATAAATCTTTTTGTTTCCCCTAAGCTGCTCCATTGCCTGACAAATTATATCCAAGTCCCTCCTTGAGACCTGGATGTCTTTCTGTCTGTTGTTTGATTGCAGTTTTAACCTGGGACAGATGGAGGGATGCATAACTTGTACCTAGGATGTGATAGGTTCCAAAAGTAAAAATACTGGAGAAGAAGAAACACAATGCTATGAAGTAAGTCCCCATTATCATTGTTCTTCATTATGGGAAAATATGGTGACTTTCTGTGTTCAGCAGATAACAGTGCTGATAGGGAGGCCTGCATCATTGTCTTAATGAGTTCCTTTTTGTCTTGAATACACTATGTCTCTGGAAAATTTTGACGGAGGCTGAGGAAACAACTTGATGTAGCTCAGGCCTCAAGGAATGAAAAACTTCTGAAGTTAGGAACAAAACTTGAAGTCTGAGCATCCATGTAAAAGAATGTTATGTGTAATTTAACCCTAAACAGGTTATTCTTAACCAATTACAATTTATTAAATAAGAACAAGCAAACAGTGCTTAAGGGTTCCTAGGGGTAGCACTGGGTGCCAGGACGGGGACTGTTAAACATCGTCCTTCCCGCACTCCTGCACACCGAAAATGGCTCCAGTCCCCTCTTTTATACCCCATGCATGGTCCATCATTGGTCAAATAGAAAAACAACGCTGGCTCCTCACTGGGCTAGGTGTCCTCTTTGGAAAGAAGCCGGCACATCATTGGACAGTTCTTAATGAACTCGGGCTTTTCATTGTTGTTAGGGTCCTTCCTGTTGTAGCATGGTCTCTTCAGGTGTCTTAGAAGATGCCTCGAGCGTGAGGGTCCTTTGGTCTCCTTAGGTATCTGGGAAGACGCCTTTCAAAAGTGGCGTAGCAAAAAGAACATAAATAATAATACTACAATAACACTAAAAACAAAGTACATGAATCACCAAAACACATATAACAAGAACATTTTAAATTCTTGTAGGCTTCAAGTCACTTGGTGAAACAAATAATTTTATTCTGCTTTGTATGAAGCTCTTGTGTTTCCAATCAGACAGAGCTTTTTAAGACTGCTGTTGTTTCAAATGCAGTTGTCAAAAAAAAAAAGAACACGTGAATTTGTTACCTAAGCACATAGGAAGGAGCACAACTGTTTATCTAACCACAGGAAGAAAGAAAATTTTGTGAGGAACGCAAGGTATGGACAGAGCACATTATGAATTTCCCACAATATTTGTCTAAAAGGAATCCAATATCTACTTCAGAATAATCCCCTGCAAGGCATCAAGACATAGTGTCAAAGAAAAAAATATCCTCTTCTTGATATATTGCTACACAGGTGCGCAGCTGTGCTCTTCAAAGTCAGGGTATACCCATCACTGTTTCCTTGAGAACATCCGACACTGCATTCCAGTACGAGAGATGCTTGTTCCATCTTTGGTAACAGATATTATGAATAAGTCAAACCTAAGGATTGTCTCTGGTTGGGGTAATTTCAAACAGTGGCTTAGAATCATAGAGTAATAGAATCATTAGGGATTGGAAGGGACCTAGAAAGATCATCTAGTCCAATCCCCCTGACACAGAACGACCACCCAGACCAAGTCACACAGGAACACATCCAAGTGATTCTTAAACTTCTTCAGGGAAGGAGACTCCACAACTTCCCTAGGCAGCCTGTTCCAGTGCTCCATCTCCCTCACTATGAAGAAGTTCCTTCTGATATTGATGTGGAACCTCCTATGTTCCAGCTTACAACCATTGCCCCTTGTCCTATCACTACATGACACTGAGAATAGCTTGGCTCCATCCTCCTGACACTCACCCTTCAAATATTAATGAGGTCACCCCTCAATCTCCTCTTCTCCAAGCTAAAGAGACCCATCTCCCTCAGCCTTTCCTCATAAGGGAAGGCTCCATGTCCTTCATCATCCTTGTAGCCCTACACTGGACTCCTTCCAGCAGCTCCACATCTCTCTTATACTGAGGTGCCCACAACTGGACACAATACTCCAGGTGTGGTCTGACCAGGGCAGAGTAGAGGGGGAGAAGAACCTCCCTCAATCTGCTAACCACCCCCTTCGGAATGACAACACCTGTTTAAAATTTGAGTAGGTGAATGATCAGCTCAGCATGGCGGTGGAGCTAAAAAAAGTGGAGAGATTGAGCAATCATAGAATCATAGAATCATTACGGATCGGAAGGGACCTCAAAAGATCATCTAGTCCAATCCCCCTGCAACAGCAGGATCACCTAAACCAAGTCACACAGGAACCTATCCAGTCGGGTCTTGAATATCTCCAGTGAGGGAGACTCCACAACCCCCCTGGGCAGCCTGTTCCAGTGCTCCGTCACCCTCACCGTGAACAAGTTCCTTCTCAGGNAACCAGTGCAGAGTACAGGGGCAGAATGACCTCCCTGCTCCTGCTGGCCACACCATTCCTGAGGCAGGCCAGGATGCCATTGGCCCTCTTGGCCACCTGGGGCACACTGCTGGCTCATGTTCAGGCAGGTATCGATCAGCACCCCCAGATCCCTTTCTGTTTGGCTGCTCTCCAGCCACTCCGACCCCAGCCTGTAGCTCTGCATGGGATTGTTGTGGCCAAAGTGCAGCACCTGGCACTTGGACTTATTGAATGCCATCCCGTTGGACTCTGCCCAACTGTCCAGGCGATCAAGGTCCTGCTGCAGAGCCCTTCTGCCCTCCAACTCAGCCACATGTTCCAGCTTACAACCATTGCCCCTTGTCCTATCACTACATGACACCGAAAACAGCCCAGTGCCATCCTCCTGACACCACCCCTCAAATATTTGTAGACATTAATGAGGTCACCCCTCAGTCTCCTCTTCTCCAAGCTAAAGAGACCCAGCTCCCTCAACTTCTCCTCGTAAGGGAGGTGTTCCACCTCTCTTATCATCTTTGTTGCCCTACGCTGAACTCTCTCCAGAAGCTCCACATCCCTCTTGAACTGAGGAGCCCAGAACTGGACACAAGACTTCAGGTATGGTCTCACCAGGGCAGAGTAGAGGGGGAGAAGAACTTCTCTTGATCTGCTAACCACCCCTCTTCTAATCCACCCCAGGATGCTGTTGACAATATTAAGGAGTCTGAGAGGGACATAGATCAGTGGAGCCACACTCTACCATCCCTGCTGCAAAGGCAGTATATAGAGGCTCCAAAATAAGCACAGGATCCCCTATGCTTCTGCCACCTGTACAAAAAGAGATATTAGGAGAGAATGTAACCAGCTCCCTGCTTCCTTCACCTTCCTGATTCCCCTTACACAACAGGTTTGAGGCCCTGGAACTTGAGGTTCAGGCTATGGAGGCTATAGATAAAGGTTCACTCAAGGGGTTGCCAAGGATGACTCAGTCAGTTCCGTGCATTAGGACTGCCTTTGTTAAGAAAAAAAAGAAGGTGATTGTGCTGGGAGAGTCCACTTTGAGGGGAACGCAGGGGCAAATATATCTGGGATATATTTGATATATATATCTGGGATGTGGAGCTTCTGGAAAGGGTTCAGTGTAGGGCAACGAAGATGATAAAGGAGGTGGAGCACCTCCCTTACAAGGAGAGGCTGAGGGAGATGGGTCTCTTTAGCTTGGAGGAGACTGAGGGGTGATCTCATTAATGTCTATAAATATGTGAGGGGTGGGTGTCAGGAGGATGGAACTGGGCTGTTCTCGGTGTCATGTAGTGATAGGACGAGGGGCAATGGGTGTAAGCTGGAACATAGGAGGTTCCATATCAACTTCGTCACAGTGAGGGTGACGGAGCACTGGAACAGGCTGCCCAGAGGGGTTGTAGAGTCTCCTTCAGTGGAGATATTCAAAACCCACCTGGATGAGTTCCTGTGTGACTTGGTTTAGGTGATCCTGCTGTGTCAGGGGGATTGGATTAGATGATCTTTCGAGGTCCCTTCCAATCCGTAGTGATTCTATGATTCTATGATTCTATGATCTGAACAGGTCCATCCCACTGGGAATTTTGCTGCCTCACTGAGGTCTGGGAAGTTACTAAGAAGCTCCCTAGTCTGGTATGGCCCACTGATTATTCCCCAGTACTGCTTACGCAGGCTGACAGTGATGAGACCGATGACAGCAAGCAAAAGCAATCAAAAGGATTTCAGGGCACTGGGGTCATTGCAGAGCACATCTGTTTTCCTCAATCCCTTCACCAGCAGGGAAAACCACTGAAAGGAACAGAAGGACACATCACATTAACATGTGGCTTAGAGACTGGGGCCATGGGAGGAATTTTTGGTTCTTTCACCATGGGAAGGATTATGAGACACCAGACTTGCTCATGCCTGATGGAATCCAGTTCTCTCAATGGTGGAAAAGAATTGTACTTCTGTTGTAGTTGCTAAACTAGCTGCTCTTAAGATGGCGGCGATGGCAGCAGGGCGTATGCAGGCCCTGCAGCTCCACATATCCAGCAGGAGCTGTTTTGCAGTCTCTTGGGTTCCACAGGTGCAGGCGGTGAAGATACAGGGGCCCTTGGATTCCAAAGGCCTGAGAGAATCATCCTTGAAGATAGGGAGAAAAGCTAAACAATGCCAAGTAAGGTGAAAAAGAGTGCGTTCTGTAACACCATTGGACCGAGAGAATAGCAGAGAGTGATAACTGTAGTGAAGAATATTGGTGGTGGTACGATAAGGGAGACTATATTAAGTGTGTATTTCTTCTAATAAGCACTATTTGCTGCGAACTATATTGGTGTTTGAGTGGTACGCAAATGGTCCGGGTAACGTGGGGACGAAGGAGCCGGGCGTAGAGAAACCTGAAAGCCGTCACGCCAACTCACTGGATGCGAACTGCAACTTAGGCTATCCGAGGCACTGCAACATACTTCATAAACTGGTGGGCCTTATTGAGGGTGCTTCAAACGAGGCTAAAACAGGGAAGGGAATACAGCAGGGCTCACCGGACTTGAGTGTTGTCTACCATTGTTGGAGGAGAGGCCAGAGGCCAAGTGGAGCTATATCAGCACTCATGCGTGCAATATGAGTTAAAAATATCGATCTGGGACCTTTGTACATAAGACCTATGGAGAAGAGAAAAGGGTTCCTGCAGTCATAGAACTAGACAGGGAAGTGCAGGACAGATATCACAAGGAAATTCCAGACACTTCATTAGGGGCTCACCTCAAATACTTCTATGACAATGTACACAGCATGGCCAATAAACAAGAAGTTAGAGATGTATGAGGCTGCACACAGCGCTCATTGGCAACATAGAGATATGGTGGGAGATCTCCTCTGAACAGAGTAATGGAATGACAGGGTATAAGCTCTTTAGAAAGGGCTGGCAGGAGGGAGAGACACGGTGGGGAGAGATTGCCTTCTGTGTCAACAACCAGTTGGAGTGCACGGAACTCCATCTGGGTACAGATGAGGAAACAACTGGGAGCTTATGGATCTGGGTAAAAGAGAGGGCAGTTGACATTAGGGTGAAGGTACGCTACAGGCCACAGAACCAAGAAGACCAAACGGAAGAAAACCTTTCTAGACAGATAGGAATGGCTTCATTTTCTCAAGCTCTGCTCCTCATGGATGATTTCAACAACCCTAACATCTATTGGGGGGACAATACTGTGGGACATAAAAATGTGCAATAGCTAATACATTTCTCAGGGGTTAAAAATAATTTAAATTAGGGGTCCAATTTTAACCAACTGCTTCATTACAGAACTAAAATTGAATGAGGTCAGCAGAATTACACTGTGTTAAACTGCTAAGAGATTCAAATAACTGGCCCTTAAAAATTGTAACATCATTTATGCTGATAACCACTGATGTGACGTACATAAAATGTATCTGTTTATTAAAGCAAACGTTTACAAACCTTTTTCACAAGCCAATGGTTGTAATTCTTTTCTCTCTATGCTGACTGTATAACCCTTTTCCTTTGAATGTTGGTAAGTATATGTTGCACATTACATATTAGCATTAGCCATAGTCTTTTATTGGTCTCTTTTCCCTGTAGAAAGAGAAGTCTTGGGGCAATTTAGGTTTTTTGCATTTCTTTCAGCTCTATGTTTACATGGAAGAAAACAAATTAAACGTATATTTCACTTAGAGTGGCAAATGATTTTGGAAGGCCTTTGGTTTTTAATAGATTTTATTTCACAGCTAGAGCTCTCCCTTAAAAATGTGCTTCAGAATAACTTCTGGTGGAGTTATATTTATTCAGTTGTTGCTTTGCCACACATTTTTAGAATCCTGTTTTGCTCAGTGTTTTGGGCACCAGAACCTCATCTGTGGGCACAAATGCATAATATAATCGTTTGGCTATAAGCATAAAGGCTTTCTCTTTCTCTCTCTTTCCCTGTATATATATAGTTTATTGCCAAATTTCATTCCTTCTTTAAAAACCCAATCCCCCTCAATTCAGATAGCCTGAGAGGCCGGAGAAGTTTGTGCCACATGATTTTCTGTAGCCAGAAATCAGAGTATATATTTTGTAAGAACGAGGTGTTTCGCTTTAAAGGTTGTCTAAGGGGTAAATGGATTAGAGAGGTCAACAGGGATTCTTTAAGTCATATGTCATTAGTCCAATCCTACAGTACGAAATTTGAAATGCTTGTAACTCATACTAGATTACAAATTTCTGTGAAAAGAAGTGATAGGCATCATCTTCATGAAATAAGATGGAAAGAATATATTACTGTGCTGCTTGCTCTTTGGCAAACCAAAATATAGCTGTATTGGTGCTAAAACACTAAGTGCTGAAGTTTATTTTGATGAACCTGTGTAAAAGATTCCGACACCATATTTTCTGGTCAGTAGTTAAAAAATTAAGAAGGATGCAGCTTGAGGCAATTCCTGTTCCTATATTATTTTGATTTACTGTTATTTATTTGGTGAAATCACGTTAGCTCATAGTATTTCTGCATCAAACTTTCTTCCAGCATATAGGGAGTTAACTCGGGTAGGCTGCCGGAAGGTTTGCTTTTCTCTGTGGCACATCAGTGGCATGCCAACAGCAGCAGGATGGGCGGAGGTCAGTGGGGTGCTGAAGGGAAGGGGAGAGGTTGCTGCCCCAGGGGACAAGTTGAGAAAGTGGAGTAGGCAAGACAAATTTTGGGGTTCTTATTTGGGGACAAGGTATTCCTTNCATTTTCTCTTTTTTTGTTCTTTTTTTCTACTTAATAAAGTCTTTACTAGGGTTCAATAAAGTTTAGTATTTCTAGTTCCACTTTCTGGAAGTGTGATTACCTCTTTTCCTCCCCCTCCGGTGAGCGAGAGGATATTTCCTTCTGCACAGTTAGGCAGAATATGATTTTGTGGGCTAACCTGGTGCTAAATCATGACATCTACTCATTTTAATTTTCTTANAGAAATCAGAGTATATATTTTGTAAGAACGAGGTGTTTCGCTTTAAAGGTTGTCTAAGGGGTAAATGGATTAGAGAGGTCAACAGGGATTCTTTAAGTCATATGTCATTAGTCCAATCCTACAGTACGAAATTTGAAATGCTTGTAACTCATACTAGATTACAAATTTCTGTGAAAAGAAGTGATAGGCATCATCTTCATGAAATAAGATGGAAAGAATATATTACTGTGCTGCTTGCTCTTTGGCAAACCAAAATATAGCTGTATTGGTGCTAAAACACTAAGTGCTGAAGTTTATTTTGATGAACCTGTGTAAAAGATTCCGACACCATATTTTCTGGTCAGTAGTTAAAAAATTAAGAAGGATGCAGCTTGAGGCAATTCCTGTTCCTATATTATTTTGATTTACTGTTATTTATTTGGTGAAATCACGTTAGCTCATAGTATTTCTGCATCAAACTTTCTTCCAGCATATAGGGAGTTAACTCGGGTAGGCTGCCGGAAGGTTTGCTTTTCTCTGTGGCACATCAGTGGCATGCCAACAGCAGCAGGATGGGCGGAGGTCAGTGGGGTGCTGAAGGGAAGGGGAGAGGTTGCTGCCCCAGGGGACAAGTTGAGAAAGTGGAGTAGGCAAGACAAATTTTGGGGTTCTTATTTGGGGACAAGGTATTCCTTTACCCCTCTTCTTGGTATCCCCTCCCTGTTTGTGTGTCTTGGGAGTCAGTGTTCAGTTTTGTTTTGGCCCTTGGCACACTGCAGCCTGTCTGTCCCTTTGTGGCTTGCTGCCCCTCCTCTGCTTCAGGTCCGCCCCCTCCCGTTCCTTTTCCCTTCCACTTATCTTCCTCATCTATTGTCTTCTCAGACATATCATAGCAAAATAGTCTTTCCTTTTCACTCCCTCCTTCNCTACTCATTTTAATTTTCTTAAAACAACTGTTTGTAACTGTCTTACTTTATCATATTCTTATTTGTTTTGCATCATTTCTCTTTTGTGGCTTACCCTTGTAGAAGGGACACTTGGAAGCACAGACTTCTTGACAATTCCCTAATTTTTCCTCCAGGAAGATACTGCTTGCTGGTGGGTCTAACATCCGGCTAGCATGTCATGAAGGACTGTGATATTTCAAAAGTTAAGATTTATGCAAAGGATTGGTGTTCGGACATTGAACATCTATGTGGTGTATACATAGAGATATTAATATGTGTACATAGTGTGAACATACAACTACTTTCTAGAGAGGGATACGGTAACTCGTACCTTTACCAACAAAATATATATGTGCTTCTTTTCATAAACTGAAATAGATAATTTACTATGAACATGAAAATTGCAAGAAACTGGGTAAGAATATAGTTTTTAAATCCTGTGTGCAGTTTCCAGGTCACTATCATATGCACTGCAACACCCACCAGTTCAAAATACATAAAAGTAGTTTTGTGGGATTTTTTTTTTTCCTGTGGTGGGACCTGGTATATGATACTAAGGTGGAGTGACTGTGGACAGTTCGGAATGAAAGCATACAAAGAAACTACTGCATTGTTCCCATCATGTTATTGCTTGAAAGGTCAACAGCTAAACATTCAGACAGTTTAGATTCCTGAATATGTTCTGGTTTAAGAAGTAAGAAAAACAAAAATATCAAGTTAAATCAAAATAGTCATAGGCTTGGAGGAAAAATTAATTTATCCTATTTAAAATTTTTTATAATCAAAGAATGGTGTTTTTTTATGTCTATGTCTGCCTAGTCTATTCAGGGTAGCTGTTTTTAAACTATCTCAGCAGAGATTGGACTGCATAAGACAATCTAGAAAAGGATGTAGTTCCTGCATTTTCTCTTAAATTAGAGTTGCAGCTGCTCAATAGCCCTTAGAATTGAGAGTTTATGCAGAGTGAAGTACATGGAAAAGTCATATGTGTTGATTGTTTTGTATAGATTTAGTTTTTTCTAGAAGTTGACACCACTTGCAAGATTTTTCCTAGCACAGAGCCGGAAAGAATTTATCTGATAAGTAACAATTTTTATACTAACCTAACTCCTGTAGCATTCAGAGTCCAGTTTGGCTGACCCTCAGAATGACTGTCCTAGTGAGTACCAGAAGTATCAGAGCAGTGCAACACCTTGGTCACAGCTGCAGTTTCTCTACAGATGCAGGACAAAGATTACTGTAATACACAAAAGTCATAGAATCATAGAATCATTAGGGACTGGAAGGGATCTCGAAAGATCATCTAGTCCAATCCCCCTGACACAGCAGATTCACCTAGACCAAGTCATAGAATCAGTCAGGGTTAGAAGCGAGCACAGGATCATGCAGTTCCAACTCCCCTGCCATGGGCAGGGACACACCACCCTAGATCAGGATGGCCAGAGCCTCATCCAGCCCAGCCTTGAACACCTCCAAGGATGGGGCCTCAACCACCGAAAAAAGTATTCACCTTAGTGCTTAACTGCTTCGTTAATATACATGCTCTAATACGGTTGACCTACATGTGCCTTGTAGCTCCCTTTCAGCTGAGATACTAATTATTCTATTCTATTCTATTCTATTCTATTCTATTCTATTCTATTCTGTTCTGTTCTGTTCTGTTCTGTTCTGTTCTGTTCTGTTCTGTTCTGTTCTGTTCTGTTCTATTCTATTCTATTCCTATTCCTATTCCTATTCCTATTCCTATTCCTATTCCTATTCCACTCCTATTCTGTTCTGCTCTGCTCTATTCTCATGTTGCACAGCTGCAATAAAATCACATTATATGTTCATGAATATTCTGGAAATGATATCTTGGCAAATCACTTTATTATGCTGTGTGTTCTCACTAGCTCAGATGAGTCCTGTCCTGAAATTTAAAGGAAGAATTATGGTACTAAGTATGTCAGGACTCTTAGTTATGTGCCTAACCATAACTTTGTGATATTTGTAAGAAAATTTCTTAGAAAACATCTTTTAACTCAGCATGAGGCCAGATGTTTCTATGCAGCAGTCCCATGTATCCTGAAGCTGTGGAGGAAGGCTCTGAGTTAAGATACCTAAATACACATCAGATTAGAAAATCCCTTTAGATGCATGGATGCAGTCCTAGAGCATCTAAAGCATTGAAGGCTGTAGTTCCTGCCAAATTCCTTTATGGCATAAACTATTTGCCTCACTTAATAAAAATGATTAAGGATGGGCATATTTTATTGCTAGATCAGCATGTTTCCTCTGCTGAGTCCACTTAAAAATGTTTATTTTATATGAAGTTACAGAATTTTTACAGTAGTTTTCTGGGTTACATTGCTTTTCATTCAGTTTATATATGGTGTTTATATATGGTACACACACAGGCGAAAACACTCTACAGAAGTGTTAAGATGACTTGGGAAAGATGCTGGGATATGTGGACCAATTTGCACTTCAAGTCCATTTTCAGTTCAAGTTAAGGCTGCAACAATATTTAATTTTTTCTACAGCTTTAAATGGAGTGCAACTTCTATTAAGTCTAATTACTTGCCCTGGAAGCTTGGTACAGCTACTAAAGGAGAAAAGATCCTAATTGAGGGTAGCTTCTAAACAAAGACGTGCGTAGTTCAATACAATCAGTTTCAAGGCTGACTTACTTCCTTGAAGGAATGCCTTATGTTCAGAGATGGATGTGCTATGGGATTAATTGCATTGAGGATGCCAAGTTAGCTAATCTTTGAACTTCTGTGACTCAGAACTCGTTTTAGAAAGCGTTTTTACCACCAGCTTGCAAAAGAAACACTGAGATTCAGATCAAAGATGCTATTGTTTTGGCTCTTTGTGAAAATATGCACCAGAAGTAAAAAACTCTACAGATGTCTTGAGTCGCAACTACCATGTGAAAATGGTTTTGAAGGCAAAAGCTTGGACTTGAAAAAATTTGGAGTAGATTCTAGATTCACTAAGGCAAGGAGATCGTGAATCTAGAAACAGGCAGTTGTCTTCTTGGAGATGCAAATTGTTGAAAAGGCCCTGACTTGGTCCCTCTTTATACATCCAGTGGCTTAGAAAACTCAGTCTTTTGCTGTAATAGTCTGGCTTTAATGTTCTAACTGCAGTTGGTGGTGTTTTATACTTCTGTCATATTCAGGCAGAACAGTGAGCAAAAGCCTCATCATCAGGGCATTCCTAGACTAATACTTTGTAAGTCCCTACAAGTGAATAATACCGGAAATGTGTGTCTTCACACCGTATTTGCTGAATCTCTCTTCTAGTACATATAATTATTAACTTATAGAATCATTAGGGGTTGGAAGGGACCCCAAAAGGTCATGTAGTCCAATCCCCTTGACACAGCACAATCACCTAGACCAAGTTGGACAAGAGCACATCCAGGCAGGTCTTAAACATCTCCAGTGAAGAAGACCCAAAACCTCTGGGCAGCCTGTTCCAGAGCTCCACCAACCTCAGTGTCAAGAAGTTCCTTCTGATATTGATGTGGAACCTTCTATATACCAGCTTACACGCATTGTCCCTTGTCCTATGACCAGGTGACATTTAGAAGAGCCTGGCTCCATCCTCCTGACACCCACCCCTCACATATTTGTAGACATTAATGAGGTCACCCCTCAGTGTCCTCTTCTCCAAGCTAAAGAGACCCAGCTCCCTCAGCCTCTCCTCATAATGTAGGTGATCTACTTACTTCATCTTCTTTGTGGCTTTGCAATGGACACCCTCTAGCAGCTCTATGTCCTTCTTGAACTGAGAGGCCCAGAACCAGAGGCAGTAGTCCAGATGTGGGCAGAATAGAGGGGGAGAAGAACCTCTCTCAATCTGCTAACCACCCCCTTCTGATCCACCCCACGATGCTGTTGGCCCTCTTGGCCACAAGGGAATATTGCTAGCACATAGTCATCCTGCTGTCCAACAAAAGCCCCAGGTCCCTTTCTCCTACAATGCTCTCCAACAGGTCAGTCCCCAGCCTATACTGGTACCTGGGGTTGTTCTTCCCACATGCAAGACTTTGCACTTACTGTTGTTATACATCATTACATTTTCTCTGCCCAGCTCCCCAGCCTGTCCAGGTCTTGCTGAATGGCAACACAGTCTGCTGGGGAGTCGGTGACACCACCCAGCATGGGTGAGGTGATGACACACACCATTGTGTTATCAGCAAACTTGCACCCTAATCCCTCATCCACGTCATTAGTGAATAGATTGAACAGGACTGGTTCCAGTACCAACCCTTGGGGCACTCCACTAGATACAGGCCTCCAACTAGACTCTGTCTGGCTTCTATCCTGCAGACAGTTCATGATCCGCTTCACTGTCCAATAATCCAGTCCACACTTCCTCAGTTATGCTATGTAAGACTGTGTCAAATACCTTACTTAAGTCAAGATAGACCACATCCACAACTTCACCATCATCCATCCACCTGGCTATGCCCTCACAAAAGGCTATCAGGTGGGTCAAGTATTGTTTTCCCTTTGGTAAAGCCATGCTGACTCCCTAAAGACCCTCTTGTCCTTGATGTGCCTAGAAATTTGTCCTGTGTCCAGGACAAATTGTTCCATCCCCTTTCCTGGGATGGAGGTGGGGCTGACCAGTCTATAGGTACTTGGGTCCTCCTTTCCCTTTTTGAAGATTGGAGTGACATTTGCTATCCTCCAGTCCCATACTCAGACAACTGTACGTAGAAAATCTCCTGAAATGTCTGATTTAAAATATTGTACTGGATGATGGAGAATTGGTCTACAGAAAACAGTAAGAAAGAGTGAATGTGGTGTGAATGGTGGAGAAAGAAGGTTGCACCTATTACCTTAATAATCCCATTATTTGTGAAGTTATGAGAAGGAGCTGTTACAAAGCTATTTTATATATTAGATGTAAATTAGTATTGTTATCAATCACACAGGGTAAAAGAAATTCTTTCTAGACCAAAAAGAAATGTGTTGCTGTGATTTGCAACCTCTACTTTCTAGGAATTATTAATTAAGCATCTTGAAATTCTTTCTTTCTTCCCATCCCCAAGTGTTTCTTCTAGTTATGTAAAATCATTTAAAATTAGTAAAAATTGCCTTTTTCTCTAAAAACTTGGTGTTCTGCTTGTCTGAGCAAGCAGTAAAATAAACTAAAATAAAATGTGTTTCTTGACATCTGTTACTAATCACCTCATGGCAAAAAACTAATCTTACAAAATATTTAGGTCTCAGATGCTTTCATGTTTCAACACAACTTAAATGCCCAACTACCCTTGATGACTAGGGCTTCTGGCCGCAGAATGCAAAGGCAGATCTAAAGCTCTATATTTAGTAATTTTAAAGAAGCACCCTGAATTTCAGGAAAGTATAGCCAGCTTCTAGAAGATTAAAAACCACTTAGTACCTCTGAAAAATATGAAATCATAAAAAGTTTAAACTCTTAATTTTAAGCAGCCGTACTCGAGAAGGTTGGCTTTAACTTGTATGTATCTTGCCCTGCTGTAATAAGGATTCTAATGCATTTCCTTCTCTCTGAAGAGTGCTGTTGAATCAGCTTATGGAAATTGATGCTTTCCAAAATGTAAAACTGTTTATCCCAGGAATGGGTCTCTTCTGCAAATAAACAGAAGCTATTAGAAAATATGAGTGGCTACAGCGTTTCAAAAGAAAAAGGCAAGAAAAACATGGTAAGTTAAAAAAAAGAAAGATTGTAGAAAGGCATAGTTAACTGTTGAATGACAACTTTAGTTTAATCAAAGCGCTTTCCTATTCAACTGCATACAAAGCGTAGTGACAGGACTACTCCAGTGCCAGGAGCAGTTACCATGTCTCTTTTTAGCATTTGCTACTAATATCAAGAAATGCTCTTTAATACTTACCTGTTCACTCAGAGTGCTTTTAGCTGTGGCATTACGGTAATGTACATCACTAGTATCATTTCCTTGTACACAAAAAACCCCAAAACCCACCAGAACTTACTTTGAAGAAATTCTTAGTGGTTTTAAAATTCCATAACTTTGGTCAAAGGATTGAGAAACCAGGTATTAAGGGTTTCAGGCCTGTCAGATACTTCCTCCAATAAGAAGGCTTCTGTCATTCACAGTTGGGCACGTTCAAGATTTCCTGTGTTACTTACCTTCCTGCTGACAGCTTGAGTGTCTCAGGGGACTGTGGGATTTTGTTTCACTTTTTTTTTTTCAAAGTGTTTTGGGTTTCAGAGGGAGCTGAGGAGCAATGGGAAGGAGTAAGAAAGATGTTTTTCAGTGTTTCAACTACTCTCTATTAAATTTCAAACAAAATATGAGCAATTTGTAAAGCTTTCCACCTAACTAGTATTTAAAAGCATTCAATTAAGATTTTATAATGTGTCAAATGAGTTAAACCACCCCACAATATTAGAAAAATATTACATATATAAATAAAAGACATCAAAGCATTAAAAAGCTATTACACACTCTGAACATAAAATGGCAGAATAATGATGGATCCTGCCATGCAGCAAACATATTCAAAAATATTATCTTCCCAGTAATGAAGTGCCATCCGTTTCATTTTAAGCTAAATACGTTAGACATATCAGTGGAGTCTGTGCTGACACAGCAGTGAGCTGAAATTGAAAATCTGAAATTATATATATGATTGGACACAGTGTTAAAGTAATTTATAGGAAAAACCACAAATGTGCTAGGTCTGCACCTTATGGCAAACTCATTTTAGAGAATCAGATAGACTAAAACTCTACCATTTCTAATGTGCAGTTAGAATGGCAGCTTGCCAGGGCCCCAATATATTCAGTATGAGGGGCAGAAAAATAGGAAAGAAAAAGGCTAGGGAGACTTGATTCAAATTACAACAATTCTGCATAAGCCATCAGGAAAATGGCTTTAGTTTTCATCGCTCTGACCTAATATGATACAGCAGCTGTAGGAACTGCATTAGGTATCAAGAGAAGTGGGAGATAACAGGGAAAGATTTAGAAAGGGACATCAGGATATGGCTAATTTCACTGTGGCTGCAGTTGCTTCACATGCTTTGCCATGGAGAGCAAAGTGTCGGTAGGAATCATTATCATGATAATTTGATACCCAAAGTTGAGGCTGAAATTCAGGTTCTGCTGACTGGAAAGGAGCCTCAGGTACTGCCCACACACACACACACACACAAACACCCACCCACCCACACCCACATGCATATGCACACCACCTACCCCACAATGTGCACTGACAATTCCTCGCTCATATTTCCTTCATCCTGGCTGGCTTGTCTCCAGTCAATTAAACAAAGAAAGAATAAGCATCAAGAGCAGCTTTCTATGTGTTACTTTCAAGTGTCTTTTATACAATTTCTTTCTATTCTTTGCTGAACTGTGTGTGTTGATCTGATTGAGGGTAGGGGAGCTGTGCTGGATTGATCAGCCCAGGTCAGTTGTATGAGGTTTAACATAACCAAGTCCTGGATCCTACGCTTTGGTCAACACAATCCTATGCAATGCAACAGGTTTGGGGAAGTGTGGCTGGAGGATTGGTTGTTCAAAAAGGATCTGGGGGTGTTAATTGACCCGACTGGATAGGTTCCTGTGTGACTTGGTTTAGGTGATCCTGCTGTTGCAGGTGGATTGGACTAGATGATCTTTCGAGGTCCCTTCCAATCCGTAATGATTCTATGATTTCTATGATTTCTATGATTCTATGAGCCAGCAATGTGCCCGGGTAGCTAAGAAGGCCAAAGGTATCCTCGCCCTCTTTTCATCAGAACTACTGTGGCCAGCAGGACTAAAGAAGTGATTGTCTTTCTGTACTCAGCACTAGTAAGGCCTCACCTTGAATATTGCATTCAGTTTTGAGCACCTCACTACAAGGCCATCGAGGTTCTTCAGTGTGACCTAAGAAGGGCAACAAGTCTAGTAAAAAGCCTGAAGGGCAGGTCTTAAGAGGAGTGGCTGATGGAACTGGGATTGTTTAGTCTGTAGACAAGAAGGCTGAAGGAAGACTTTATAATCCTTTACAACTGTCTGAAAGAGAGGTGACTTTTGTTTCTTCTCCCAAGTCACTAGTGATAGAATGAGAAGAAATGGCCTTGACTTGCACCAGGATATGTTTAGATTAAACATTAGGAGAAGTTTCTTCACTGAAAGAGTGGTCAAGTATTAGAACACGAGGCCCAGGCAGGTAGTGGAGTCACCATACCTGGTGGTGTTCGAAAAAAGCATAAGTCTGACACTTGGAAACATGGTCTAGTGGGCATAATGGCACTGGGTTGACAGTTAAACTTGGTGATCTTGGAAGTCTCTTCCAACCTTAATGAACCTATGATTCTATACTATGAATTCAGGTTGTTTTTTATTTAGTTTGGGAAAAGAATTGAAGAACCATGCCATATTTTGTTACTATTTTTAGGGGTGATATCATAATACAGGGATTAATTTCTAGTATTACTATTACAATTATTAGTGAGATCATTTATAACATTAAATAATGTAATTATTTTTTGCTTGTTAGTCAGAGGTAAAGCATAAAGTAAGACAGATGCAATCACAAAGCACTTATTTTCTAAGCAGATCAAACATACCAGCCATTTGTCCTACAAATATTCTAAGTCAGCCTGTGTTTTTTAAAGTATAGTTGTCCTGACCTTCTTCAGACATCACAGTGGTCAGAAAACATGAAAGGAAGCAATGGCTGGGACTTTGAAATATACATCCGTGTAGTTCTATTGAACCACTCTTCTCGTGAACAACAGACAAAAAAATCCTTTGATTTGAGAGCAGTATGTAAACAGTATGTCTTCTTCTTTTGGAATAGGTGCTGCTTGTTTCTAATGCAAGTGACTGTTGTTTTAATTTTTAAAAATTATCCATACACTATAAGGAGTAGTTGGTTTGCATTTTGTTGATTGAACATCTACAAGGATTGTAGAAGCAAATCACTGAAGTAACTGGTAAATCATGTTCTGTTCATCTGAGGACTGTGACTGAAGATTTACTGCTCATAAAGAAGTCTGTGTAGATTGCAGTTACATTTTTACCAACTTGCACACAATTTCTTTCATGTTGGGCAAACGCATTTCCCACTTCTGGAAATCTCCTCCAGAGAAGCCAGTGATGATCAGTAAAATATTTCTACGTTTAGCTATAGATCATCCTCTACTTCTTAGTTCTTGTGTGATGAATTTACAGATAGCCCCATGATATGGCACATTTCCTGCTCATACTAGTAAGAGATGTTAGCACAAGAACCACAGAATTATAAAGGCTGGAAAAGACTGTGCCTGTGACCTGACACCAAGACAATAAACCTAAACCATGACAATGACTTTACATCAAGACAGAGACTTTTAGTTCCCATTATTTCTCACCCGTGTTATGTCCCAGGGAAATATTTCTAGTTTGAATGTGGAGTCTTAAGGGAGCTGCTTTAGAGTGTTCCTGTGAATTTACTTTCAATCTTCTTGAAGAAGCTCTCACAGTAGCACTTTGTATTCTAAAAGCCACTCGGAGAATGATATAATGAGGAAAAAAAAAAAAATCTTAAATGTCTTATTTTTTAGCTTTCCTGGGCTTTTTTTTCCTGCCTCGTGGACAAAGATCATGCTCCAAATGGGATATTGTTACACTTTTGAAGTGTGATTACAAAGTTCTCCTGGATCTTCTTGCTAAGTCTTCAAGTGGGGCTGATGTTGACTGGAGTATTTTCCTAATTTTACAAGGCAGGTTTACGGGCAGTTCTTACCTGAAGAATCTATAACATAAAAGGAAGATACATATGTGGAGTTAGCCACAGTTAGCACAGAGTTACTGTGTAGGATGGCTTTTCAGTATTTTCTTGTTTGTGTCTCTGTCAGCATCACTGAAAAAAAATTTCCTTTTCTAGAATCATAGAATCATTAGGGATTGGAAGGGACCTCGAAAGATCATCTAATCCAAACCCCCTGACACAGCAGGATCACCTAGACCAAGTCATACATTGGAAACATTGGAAGCTTTTCTACATTGGAAACATATCCTTGAACATTTTTGTTAATGCTAAAGTTATTTTGAAGTAAAAAATGTATAGGGCAAGGAAGAGTTAAATTCATCAGTCTCTCTTGATTCTGATTATATTTGTCCCTCTATAATTAAGAAGTACTGGGACTCCTACACACTGGTACATTTACATTATTTGAAGTTCACTGTTAGAAGACAAGGGCCATTGCTTGAAATGGGTCATCTGGGTTCTGTCACCAAAGTTCTTTCTGGGTGTGTTGTCTGATATCTGTCATAGGGGGCATTGAAAAAAAAAAGTTTCTGCGTGGTAAATACTGATTAGAACTGATCTGGAATAGCTGATGACAAGGACATCAAAATGAATGACTAAAAATCTTAAGTCAGCGTTTCATAAAGAGTGCTTTTTTGTCCAGTACTGGTAGTAGGGATAGGTTGTTAAACTGACTGCAATACAGGTTCCACAGAGAGGGAGGAAAAGAGGTAAACCTGCAGGTCTTTCCCTTTGATTCCTGGGAAGGAACAATCCCATGCATCAATTTAGGGTAAGGGTAGACCTCCTGGAGAGTAGCCTTGAAAAGAAAGATCTTGGAATCCTGGTAGACAGTAAGCTGACCATGAGCCAACAGTGTGCCCTTGTTGCCAAGAAGAAGGCCAATGTTATTCTGGGGTGCATTAAGAAGCATGTGGTCTGTATGGAGCAACATGGGAACAAATACAAGCCTCCATTGAAAGCTGCCACTGCTGATAAACATCTAGTGTCTAGAGCAGACTATGGGAAGGGGTGGGGGCCTGAGAGACTAGAATCTTGTGTTGACACAACATGTGGGCCAGGTGGTCTTATCACAGCAGTCAACCCTTTCTGGCAAGGACAATGACTGTATTGGCAGAAAAGCTGATTGCTATCAAGGAATGTTTTGCAACTGCTAAACCCACTTAATCTTTGACTACAGTCTTCCCTGCACTTTGCCCATTAATAGAAAATTGAGCTATAAATACCATGCCTTTTGGAACTTATTTTGTGTATGATAATTTGACACCAAATCACCCCAGAAAGGGATGTTTTTTGGTAACATTTGTGCCATGGCTGCGACTGAGTGTCACTACATTTGTCTGTTTGCTTGTATTTCTTTATTGACAAAGCACTTTTCTGCGGTTATTTTATCTCCAGCAATCTCAAAGAATCTGTATATGCTGCAAGTGAGTATAAATAATGCTGTCTGTGAATCTGACCACTTCTTATGAGTGCAACTGGACCTACAGCTTATTGGGTTGTTCATGAATCTGATATTGGAACTATAGTAAACGAATATTGCCATTTGAGCACCCAACTGCTTTCCTTAAGAAAGAGAACCAGACTTACAGCATACAAGCTATTTGCACATTTGGTGTTGGACCTATAGCAATACTTCTTCACTGTCACCCCTATTAAGGTATAAATCCAGATGCACCAATATCTGAGGATCAGCTAGAATGCAATGGGATATATTCCTTACAAAATTTGTCTTTCCCTTCATGAAACAAGGTCTAGAAGAGTCATCCTCCCCCTCCACTTTGCCCTAGTGAGGCCACATCTGGAGTTCTGTGCACAGTTCTGGGCTCCCAAGACAAACAGGAATCTACTGGATGGAGTCTAACAGAGGGCAACGAAGATGACTGAGGGCCTCTCTTGTGAGGAAAGGTTGAGAGAGATGGGATTGTATAGCCTTGAGAAGTGAAGAATGAGAGGAGCTCTCATCTACACCTATAAATACCTAAAAGGTGGCTGTAGGGAGGACAGTGCCAGACTGTCTTCAGTTGTGCCCAGTGACATGACAAGGAGCAAAGAACACAAGGAGTTTCCAACTCTCTTCCAGCTCCAATGGTTGTGTGATTTTGTGATACTTTAGTAAACATTAAACATTGTCAATATTCAAAACTGTAGTAAAGAGAATCAATGGGTTTTCTTTATTCCTGAGCAGTTTTTTACTGTACTTGAAAAAAATTATCTTTCTTTGCCCTGTTTATTGGTCACCAGAATAGTCAAGTATGTTCTCCAGTAGTACCTGGTAAGTGTGGTTTATTTTTCTGCAGCTGTGTGAATAAAATTATATGAAACAAACCCAAATGTCATAACTGAAAATCTAGATAAAGATGTGTGATGCAGGGTTTTTCCAGTGCTTTATGGCAATTGACATCATTTATGGCAGACCCATAATGATTCAAATTGCCATAAGGTTGGATATTTCAAGCCATTGAAATGCCATAAAACTGCAAGAGAAATAAATTACTGTCCCAGAATTTTGTATTCAAATGGCTGTTGTGAAGATAGAATGTAAACCAGTTTCAATGGTTGTCCAAGTTTGCTGGGAACCATGCCAGGCAGAACAATAATTATTTGTTGCTGCCAAAAAGGAGAAAAAAAGTGGATGAGACTAATTAATGTATTATATTGATCAGGCTGAATTAAAAATCTGAAATGATCAGAGATTTAAAAAGAAAGAGAAAAAGAATTATATTCTTTGAATGCAGGACTATATTTTGTAGGTTTTTTTGTTAATTCTTACTTTCTGGTTTCGCTGATACTTTGCAATCTTTGTGTTGATGTTTGAAATGAACTTATGTGTGCAACTGAAATAATATGTTATGCTCTTTTTGCAGAGTAAACCTCAATGCTTATTTTTAAGCTTGGCTCTACATGATAATTTTCTCTAACTTTACTAATGTGAATTCTTTCTACTCTGTATGCATTTTAAAAGTGTACTACTAGAAATGAAAAATAAAAATAATCTTTCATTTTGTTCTGTGTGCTAATAGTTAGTTACCTTTTTGCTTCCTTTACTTTCATCTTCTTACATGCCCAGGAGCACCATTTAGAAAGGACTGAATTGGGCCTTGAGACCCTTTAGTGAGTACTGCATGTCCTATGTTCCAAACAAAGTTGACAAAGGTCATGTCATTTCTTGTAAGATGTATTGTGTTTTCAAAAGCAATAATCACATCACCCTAACTGAACAGCTTTTGTGTTTACCTGGTTATATGCTTGCTCATTCCACTGTTGCTGGGAATGGTAATTTCTATGTCTAGCAGAAAAACAGTCCTTTGAGTTAAACTTAGCTGATTTTAAATTTTGCAAAGAAGTGTGTTGGCTTGTTTAATTAATAGTGAAGGAACGTTAGATTTTCTACGCTTCAGCAATATTTTTTACACACACAAATACATAAGGTATTACAGCCACATTAAAAAAAAGATGTTCTTCCTTCCAGTGTGCCCCAGAACCTAAGTCTATATGGTAAATAAAATTTATAAGTAGAAGTTTGGACTCTTTAGTGACCTACAGGTTTAATATACTATAAAAGGAGTTAAAATTCTTTCTTATGTACTGTAAAACTGATTTGGATATTTATTTATTTATTGATCTATATTTATAGTCTTATCTTTTTCCAATGATCACAGGTTTGTTTTTTGTTCAGATTAGATGAAAGAGGACATCTGTAAGAGTTTCATGTTCTTCACAAGGAAGTTTTCCCTTGAGAGGATAACAGATGACCTGAATGTCAGTATCAAAAAAAGAATTGAATTACAGACAAAGAATTTTGATATTTCTAAGTGGTGCAGGTATTCCTTTATTTTGTCTCCTTCAGAAGATACCTAATTGCCCAGTAGAAATAAATGCTGGAGGCTATTACTAAGGCAAAGATTTTAGAGATGTTAAGAAAATAAATTTAGAGAGATGCCAAATTCACCATTAATTTAATAGATAAGATAAATGCAAATGAATTTTCAGAGATAAACCATACATTAGCTGATTTTATTATAAAAAGCCTTAACAGTTCACTGTAGTGAGGAGAAAGGAAATGAAAGGCAGTCTCCTGTAACTGCATTTTATACAGTCTTGTGTCTTGCTAAGAAACTGTGTCTACTACCTTTGTAAAAACCTCTTTCCAAATGAGATACAGAACATGAGGTACTTACTGTAGTAGTTCTACATTTTGCCTCGCCTTTACATGGCCTTGGGATTTTTTCCTGTGAGAACACTTATTTTGGAGTGGTAGTACTACTAGTAGGCATCTAAAATGACATTAATTATGTACAAACTTTGTACAGTTTCAAGCTGTGTTTCTACATTGGAATTTTATTGTGTTGTAGGTGAATGGTGTTACCCGTGTTCTTCACCATTAGTGTTTTCAGATGCTACCTAGTAAGCTGTTTTTATTGTGTCTTATTGTGTCTTACTGACCAGTAATATGTTCTATAATTAAATTCAGATGAACTGACCAACAGGTGTAAATTGAAGAAACACCAGGGTAGTCCCTGTTCCTCCTGCCAGTGTATGCTCTTTCCTCTTTCTGACACTGAATATGGTTCTTTATAAAGTTAATTTCATATTCTGAACTTCCTCACAGGGTATAAACCAGTATTGTGCTATTTGTGTTTTTATTATTATTGTTTCTCACACCCACTCTTCATGACACAGGACTCCCATTGTGTTCACAGAATCAATTTTAACGCCTCAATCATTTCTATAAAAATTTCTGAGTTAGGGGTGCAATAACAGAGGAAAGCAAGGCAAGAGATATGATCACTATCAAGGTAGACTAATCTTTTCATTATAAGTCACAGTACAGGTAAATCCAGAAAGGAGAGTTGGATTCAGGAGTGACAGTGCCTACTGGCCTGCTCTAGTCAGCATTTGTCTTTGAGTGATGGAGTGTCTCTATTCAGTACATGAAATACTAAAAAAAATCAGAAGAGTACATGCAGCTGGCATGTCCTCTTCCCTTCCTGATCACCCTGGAGGACAAAGCAATTTAAGAAGTTAAGCATGTGTGAGCCCTCTTACTGGCTCTTCTGTATGTCTCTGATCAGAAAAGACTGCTGACACCAAGTTGGGAAGGAGTGTTGATCTGCTGGAAGCTGTACAGTGCGACCTGGACAGACTGGATGGACCGGCTGAGGCCAATTGTATGAGTTGATAAGACCATGTGTTCGGTGCTGCATTTTTTGTCATAACTACCCTAGGCAATGGTATGTGCTTGGGAAACAGTGGTTGTAAAGCTGCCTGGCAGAAAAGGACCTTGGTGTATTGGTTGACAGTCAGCTAAATATGAGCCAGCTGTGTGCCCAGAGGACCACTGAATGCCAGTGCCATCCTGGCTTGAAATTGTGTGACCAGCAGGACTAGATAAGGAATCCTACCCCTGTAGTCAACACTGGTGAGGTCCTACCTCAAGTACTATGTTCAGTTTTGGGCACCTTGATACAGAAAGGACATTGAGGTCCTGGAGCAGGTCCAAACAAGGGCAACGAGGCTGGTGAAGGCTTTGGATAACATACCCTATGAGGAGCAACTGAGGGAGCTGGGATGGTTAGTTTGGGGAAAAGGAGGCTAAGGGGAGACCTTATTGCTCTCTACAAATACCTGAAAAGTGGTTGTAGTGAGAATGGGGTTGGTCTCTTCTCAGACGTGACAGGATGAGGGAAAATGGCTCCAAGTTGGACCACAGAGGGTTGAGGCTGGACATCAGGAAAAACTTCTTTACAGAAAGGATTGTTAAGCACTGAAACTCCCCACAGAGGAAGTTGAAACATTATGAAGTCTTCTGCAGACGGCTGGCAGCAGCCTCACGGGTACAGACCCTGGTTCTCATGGGGGATTTTAACTACCCAGATGGAAGACACTCTCGGCCAGCCACCCACAGTCCAGGAGGTTCCTCAAGTGCATTGGTGACAATTTCCTGATGCAGATGGTAGCAGAGCCCACTAGGAGATGAACGCTGCTGGATCTTGTACTCACCAACAAGGCGGGACTGGTTGAAGCAGTGAAGGTTGAAGCCTTGGTTGCAGCGACCATGAGATGGTGGAGTTCAGGGTCTCCCGTGGCAGGGACAGAATAGCTACCAGAACCACAACCCTGGACTTCAGAAGGGCCAACTTTGGCCTTTTCAGGCAACTGCTAAAGGAAATCCCATGGGACAGGGTACTGGTAGGCTAGGGAGCTCAGGATAGCTGGTCAACATTCAAAGACTGCTTTCTTGCAGCACAAGAAATGAGTATCCTAACAAGGAGTAAGTCAAGGAAGGGAGCCAAAAGACCTGTGTGGTTAACCAGGGAACTACTGGGCAAACTAA
>VXBP01000142.1:51915-80438 GCA_013400115.1 Rhinopomastus cyanomelas | reverse complement strand
CTGGAGAACTGGGCAGAGAAAAATCTAATGAGCTATAACAAGAGTAAGGGCAGAGTCTTGCATCTGGCCAAGAACAACCCCAGGTACCAGTATAAGCTGGGGACTGACCTGTTGGAGTGTAGTGTAGGGGAAAGGGACTTGGGGGTCCTGGTGGACAGCAGCATGACTATGAATCAGCAATGAGCTCTTGTGGCCAACAGCATCGTGGGGTGGATCAGAAGAGGGGTGGTTAGCAGATCAAGAGAGGTTCTTCTCCCCCTCTACTCTGCCCTGGTGAGACCACACCTGGAGTATTGTGTCCAGTTCTGGGCTCCTCAGTACAAGAGGGATGTGGAGCTGCTGGAGAGGGTTCAGCGTAAGACAACAAAGATTTTAAAGGAGGTGGAGCACCTCCCTTATGAGGAAAGGCTGAGGGAGCTGGGTCTCTTGAGCTTGGAGAAGAGGAGACTGTGGGGTGACCTCATTAATGTCTACAAATATTTGAGGGATTGGTGTCAGGAGGATAGAGCTGGGATATTCTGAGTGTCATGTAGTGATAGGATGAGGGGCAATGGTTTTAAGCTGGAACATAAAAGGTTCCACGTCAACCTGAGAAGGAACTGCTTCACAGTGAGGGTGACAGAGCACTGGAACAGGCTGCCCAGGGGGGTTGTGGAGTCTCCTTCACTGGAGATATTCAAGACCTGCCTGGATGAGTTCCTGTGTGACTTGGTTTTGGTGATCCTGGTGTTGCGGGCGGATTGGACTAGATGATCTTTCGAGGTCCCTTCCAATCCGTAGTGATTCTATGATTCTATGATTATTGCTGAACGTGTGTAAAAATTTTATGGATGAGGTGCTCGGGGGACATGGTTTAGTGGTGCTTTGTTAGAGTTTAGTAGGGTTAGATACAGGTTGGACTTGATGATCTTGAGGGTCTTTTCCAACCTGAGCAATTCTGTGAATATAATTCATCCCATCTAAAAATCCCACATGAAGAATTCACCCCACATGAAAATCCCACACAAAGAACTCACTCTACATAAACCACACACAAAATTAATCTCTGCTAAAGGCATTTCAAATAACAACAGAACTGACTGAGATCCTGCTTTCTGAATCATCGTGTTTTCCTCACACATGCAGAGTTGTTCAGAGCTAGAAACAGTGTAGTATTTAAGGAAAATCTAATACTTTCAAAGATGTAAGCATGCATCTTTGCATTGTTCTCAAGAAATACAACTGCTCAGTGGCACAGTTTTATGTACTGAGAATAAACCACTCTCGCAATGGTCTGAGGATTTTAATGATGCTTCTCGGAAACTGCAAGCTTAATTTGTGCATCTTTGCAAATGGAGGGGGTTTGGATTGGCAGAACAGGTTTACAGTTTGTTTCAGATGTCCGGCTCTGCCTTCTTCTCCTTCAACTCCATCTTTGCTTCTGGTCTGTGTTTCAGAGGGAAAACACATGTCACTGAGTAATTAATTTGTCAGCCATCTTGTCCTGAGAACATGGTGAATCAAGAGAGTGCATGGTATCTCAACTAACAGCGGAAGGGAGTTCCACAGTTTCCTGAAATTGAGGGAGTTACCCTCTTGTTCATGGCCATAGGAATTGGAATTTTGTAAAAGAAGGACTGACATGGAAACACATGGAACAGAGAACTGGACTTTAAAATGCCTGCTGACACTGAGGGACGTGGGCATGGTCTTGATGGACACCATGTTTCCACAAAAGCAAGAACAGCTGGAAGTCTCTTCAATTTTAAGGATTTGAAGTTTTGGCTCAGTTATGTAAGAACATGTGATTGATCTCCATATGTCTGTATGAGTATGTCTTCGAGTGGGGTTCTTTAATGAATTCTTTATATAGATCTTTGTATGGGTCTATGTTATTAAATTAAATGTTTTGTTGTTTTTTTCCCCAGAGTTAGTTTTGTTTTTACCTGCAATTCATAAGATTGTCTGGATCCTTCCTGTATTGTTTTTGTGTTTCAGCTCATTAACACATTAACTACATTAATTGGTTAATTTTGACTCTAGTGTTTAGTTCTTGACAACTTTACAGTCTTGTTTGTTTACATGTTGAACTAAAACCTCATCTTATTTTTGTTAAATTGAGATTTTTGTCTTTACTAGTCTGGAAGATTTTATTTTTTTTATTGATATCTGTAACTCGATGTTACTGAGTTAAATATTTTCTCAATATTTTGTCATCAGGCCAGAAGAAGACATTTAGTAATTTCATTTTTCCATCATTCAGGAATTACTAATTACATGTGGCTTTAATGTATGGTAAATCCCACAGGTCACAACTCAAATCAGGGCCAAATTTTATGAAATATACTGTTTGCTTTAAAGGCAATCTCTTATTGGAAAGGCTAATAATTTTTATAGATATGAATTAACTTTTAGAGCTGATCTTCTTACCTGGGTAGAGTTGACCATAAGTTGCTGAAGTCCTGCTTGTTTTCTGGTGGTAGGTTGTCTATGCTCAGGCTTCATTCATAAGACAATTATGTCTGTCTTAAAGGCCAGTCTGAGTTCTAACAGCTCTAACATGACTTGCTTGTTGTTTTTATGACTCCATATTTTTATATACTGAGATGCTTCTGCAATGATTGTGCAGAAGGTGTAAATAATTTTGACCTTTGATTTGTGCAGATGCCTCTCTCAAGTGAAATGATACTGCTCCTGCGGCATGGACTATAACAACATGTAACATTCTGTACACATTGAATTATATCTAACTGAGGTATTTTTTATTTTCTAACAGATTCTGCAGCAATTACAGCAGTAGTCATAAATAATTGTTTGTTCATTATTATTACCAATTACTATTTTGTATTTTTATTATTTCACAAAATTCATTAAGCCTTACTGCACTACTTCACACAGTTTTACAACCAAAGGTGTTTGCTTGTCTTTTTCTTGCATTCAGTTAAATATTTCTTATTCTTTCAGACTGCACTAAAAGGACCATTTCACTGTCCCCTTTGGCTTCTGCATCTTGCTTCCAGTGTGAACAGACAGGTAATAACCATTCAGCAGGGCCATTACCTCTTCTAAAGACTATTATCAAAATGGTCATTATACATAATGGAGATTATTACAGGCAACTTGAGAGATTTTTTTCCGATATGTCTCTACAGTAATAGGTGGCCCTTTTTAGCCTTATGTATTGGTGGGAATAATACTAGGGCACGAAACAGATGGCAAACGTTGCTTTTTGCAAAAACTTTTTAAGCTTTTAAAGTCTTTCTAGGACTGACTTGTGAATTAAAATAACATTTATACAACAGATGTGAGCACTACCTGTTCATGCACTTGCCAAACTGCAAGTGCAACAGCAAGTAATTATAAATTTAAAAGGTAGCAAGGTATATTTTCTTCCTAAAAAAGTTAGAGAGTTATGAGTTAAAAAGAAATATTAAAATGCAGCATGTTTCCAGGCATTTTACAAAACAGTTTTAATGGTTTGCAAATAAACCCTAATTTTAAAAGAATCTCATGCTGTCACCCTATGGAAAAAAGACAATATGGAATCACTACTTTTTCTTTTTACAGCAGTATTTATTTTTCCAAGATGCAAAATCTTACTAATATAAGCTTCAGAATAGCAGAGCCTAAAGCTTGAAACGGTGTGTCTTTTTGCTTCAGCAACTCTCCCATTCTATCCACAACACTTAGAAGAATACATTGACACTGTATTGTCAGGCACTATTGACACTGTAATGTCAGGTTCTATTCTGACGTTCTGCATAAAGCAATACCTGACAAATTAAAATGCATTTACAACCCGGGTTTGGCACAACCGATTTTGAATAAATGTTGTCCAGAGGGATGATATGAGCAATAAAGGGGCCAAAGCTGAGATCTTCTTTCTAGTTGGTTCATGACGCTCACCTAGAGGAGGCCAGCATTATTTATACACATCCTTTGAAATTTAATGCATTAGGAGGCACAGCTCCAGTGTGCCAGAGTTACTGGTAACTATATCTCCTTTCCTCTCAATTCTGCCGTGTGTTTGAATCACACTTCAAAGCAATCCTCCTCTAATAAGAGCTGAGTGGATACAGGATTATTATGAGTATTTTTCCTTGTCTTCATTATCCCTCCTACATGTTGATTATATACCTTTCTTCTTAAAGACATTTTATCTTTCTTTCAGAATGTAAGCTCTTCCTACCCTGTTTCTAATAATGGCACTTACAGTTTGAAGGAAGTCAGAAATGTCCTCCTTACCTAGCTCTTTATTTTCCTTCCTCTACTATATAGTTCACTCCTTTTTTCATTTTGTTGCAGCTATACAGATATCTCCCAAACCCATTGTGTTGCTTATCACAGAGTTCTTGCTGAAGTGATGCATCCTTCTCCCAGCCTGGCTGCCTCTTTCTGACACTGCATTGGCTAGAAAGAAAGTGCTGACCTTTGAAATGTGAGTGAACATGCAGTGTAGTTGGAACGCAGGCAATAACAACTGCAACAAAAAGGTAATCAGAAGAGAGCTTCTGCCCTAAAAGATATTTGCACGAATCCTACTTAATGACGGTGGCGTTTTTTCATCCCTTCAGAGGTCTTTAATCCGGATCCATTATCCTCCAGTAGCCTTTTGTAGTTAGACAATTATGAGAATCTAAATATAAGCATGGCTTGCAGAGGGGCAAAAACAAGGAAATCTGACATAGCCTTTACTTTTGTACCTTGTGTAGTGCATGTGAATATGAACACAATAATACTGAGCAGTAATATCAGTGCTGTCTAGTAGCTCTTCTATTACGGAAAGCCGCTTAAGCATTCCAATCCTCTGTGTTTCAACAGTTCATCCTTTCTCTTCTCAGCTGTCCTGCAGACATCAAACACATGACTATTGTTGTGCATCCAGCCCTTAAAGCCTCCAGAGTGCAGGCATCCAGGATCTCAAGACGTTTTCTGTATTAAAATCTCACCATTTGTGAGATTAAAATCTCACCAAGCTATGTGTTATTCATGCTTTAGAATTTTACAGTGCCTAGTGGCAGGCATTGGCCAAAAGGACTGTTTGGCTTAAAACATCACAGAAAAGAGAAGTCTGAATTAAACTTAATCAGAAATAATTTCTGCTTTGGGACTTGTTGCATCAAATCATCTGAATCTGTGATTCTCCAGACAAGATGATAGCATGTGCCAAGAATGATATTTCAGTCACATAATATTACTGGTTGCTAATTTGTATTTTTCCTCAGCATGTGTAGGTGTCAAATATGACAGATTTTGGACCTGATTCATAACTAGTGTTGAGAAACTCACTCTGCAAGAGAGAAATAGCATTAAACTTATGCAAAATTAAACTAGGTTTTCTCAGAGAGTTTTCTTTGTATATAGAGGGAATTAAGTTGCTGTGGCTGCTTGGTGGTTTTTCATGCAGCACCTTTCCCAGTGCTTGGTCCAAATCTGTGATTTCTGCCAAGTGAAATAATAATTGTCAACGGTAAATAATATGTGCACTAACTTAGGTTAGCTGAGAGGGACTGGCACACTAAAAATTTCAGTCAGAAACAGTCATATTACATCTATTTCTCTTTGTCTCATTTACAGAAGCAAAATGTATAGGCAGAACAAGTGGTATCTCGGTAACTTTAACATTAGCAAAGCCTTTTCTCTGTTGGTCAGAGCCTCTGAGGGGTTTGGCTGTGTGAAATCCAGGTACTGTCACTTCACTTAATCAGTGACTTGCAGATTATTTGAAAGAGAGAAATTAAATGTGTGTATGTGATTTAAATAGAAATAGGATTCTTATTTTATCAAGTCCTACTTATTCAATCAATTTGCCAGTTTAAGTCTGTAGGAAAAAAACATTTAACTGAACGGACAGTGAAGTTTCACTTCCGCACTTCATTAGTGGTTAAGTTAGAAGCAGCACATGCTTAGCAGTATGTGAATTAGCTTACTAGCTTGACTTTGATAAAAAAAAGGGGGAAAGGGAGGTAAGGGAGAGAGAGAAAACCTGCCAACTATTCGTGAAGTAAATGTTCTCATTTCTCTTAAAATACAATAGCAAGTGTAATTTTGTCACATGCATCTGTTACTATCACCTCTCACTTTGTGCTGAAGTGCTCACCAGAGCATTTACAGAAGTGATTCTTCCTCCCACCCCTGACATCTGCCACTGAAAATGCTGCATTATTCATCAGTGTGCTAATGGCAGGTGATGAGATCTTTTCACGCTACATCCCTCTCAGTAGGTGTTTATTACTCTGTTCACCAGCAGTCCTGCTATTACTGTGGGGCCAGAAGAACTCTACATACTCGCTTGACAGGTAATGGGAAATGTGCTCTGCTCACTTGGCTCACAAGTGCAGATGAAGGTTATTACTGGGGCATCAGCAATATCGTTGGTGCAAAGAAGATGGTCACTCTAAGTGAACAGCTTAATTCTAGAAAATCCATACAAATCATGTCAGCACTGTGATAATTCATCTTCTTTACCTTCTATCATTTCAGCAGCCATCACACTGTAATAATTTTCTCCTGGTTCACCTGTGGGCTCTATGAATAACAGAGTGGAGAGAAAAAAAATGAAGGAAAAGAAGATGAGTTTTGCTTAGTGTCTGATGATTGCACTGGTGAGAAATCTGTCTCTGTCTAGTAAGGAACTTGATGTCATATCAGTGTGTGTGCACACATGCATATGCACATGTGTGTGCATGACTGTAGCTCGATGAGGGAGCAACACAAATATACCAGAACAGGGGAAATGGAAGGAGAAGAAATAATTTTTACTCCACAAAATTTGGTTCTCTAACAAGCTTTCATTTGTTGCCTGCCTTCTAGGTTTCTCACTTATGACACATTATGTCATCCTGAGCAATCCATAAAATCCTCACACTACTCCAGGGCTAGGTAGAGTTTTTTATAATTTACAGGTGCAGCCTATTTCACACAAGGGGTAGAAATTTCTGAGCCCAAGGTTTCCTTTTGTAAGCAAAGCCATGCTGGGTCTGAAGAATTTGTTGAGTCCCTTTAAATGAATGAAGTGTTAACACACTGTTTTTTTTGGAATCTGTCCTCTTAAAAATGAAAGTTAGGGGGCTTTCGAGACAAGCAAAATTGGATGCAATTTTACATGTGCTACAACTGCTGAACTCCACCAGATTTCCTAGTAGTACACCTACAATAATTAAATGAAACCTGAACCATGAAAGAATGAATTTTTTCTTTTCATCAGACTTTTGGCTTTAAAATCATGTTTCCTATTTCCATGTGACAGCTACTGCATTTTTTGTTATAACCAGCAGATTAAAAATGCCTTTTGGGGTGTGAGGGGGAGGTAAAAGAAGGAAACTATAAAGGGCTATAAGGAAACCCCTGTATTTTAGTTGCCTGTTTTCTTTTCTTGCCTGCACTTTTGTCAAGCACGTTTATTTGTTGAGCTTCTCTATCAGTCCAACTTACTAAACTTTTACATGAACACAGTTCAAGGCCAGACTGGATGGGACTCTGAGCAGCTTGGTCTGGTGAGAGATGTCCCTACCAGTAGGGCTGGTCCAGCAGATGTCCAGCAGTAGGGCTGGAACTAGATAATCTGTAAGGTCCAATTGAAACCATTCTGTGGTTCTATAAAGTAGCATATGCATTATTTGCACATTAAAAATTATCACAATCCAGAGATGGAGAGAATAGATTGGTCTCTGCACAGAGAAAACCTGTATAGAGGTGCATTATGCTGGGGAGCGATGGTATTTCTGTGAAAATTATTAGTTTGCCTTATTTAACTAAAATGTTGATTTCTCTAAGGAACTGCTTCTCATTCCAATGGTAGTAAAAATGTAAGATACTGTTACATAAATATGTTGCATGAAAAGTCGGGGGGCTCGAGGACAAATTTGGTAAGGAAAAGTCCCCTTCATTCCAGCTGGTCCTCCAGAGATTAGAGGGGGCTAGATGCAGCTGGTATGACACTAGCCTTCAGCAGTCAGATTACAATAACAGTATTCATTTACTACGGGTCCAACACTGGATGTTCATGAATGAGCCCTTATGCTCTTCATCCAGTCCTCCTTCTAGGGAATGGTCGGTTTCACAATAGCAGCATGAATATAAATGCTATCGGTCTGACACTAGATTTATGAACAGCCCTTTATGCTGTAGGTCTGGTTGGTGCTCATAAGAAACAGCCAGAGTATGACAAGTATTATTTATTCAGACAGGCAAAGATTCTTTGAGATTGCTGGGGATAAATTGACTTGCAGAAAGCACTGTATGCCAAAGGAATACAAGAGGACAAACAAATATCCGAAATAGATACAGACACATCCTGAGGCACGTTTTCTTATTCATACAGCTCATCTGAAGCACTGGGGAAAACCCATCAAAATGCCCTTTATGATCTTTCTGTGTCAGGTTTTCATCCACTCCCATACTCATTCTCCTTCATTCCCCAAAAAGGACTAATATTTATATCATGTGAAGTGTGTGAGGGACACTGTAGACAAAATGTCTCATTTGGTGTAGCATTAAGCACAAACAATTTTGATGGGTGATTTAGTTTTTGATTAGCTTACTGGTGTCCAGCTATCGTTTCTAACTGCACTTCTGGGAAGAAGTGATTAAGACCACTTCATCCCTTTGTGTATGAGATCCTCCTTTGAGCCTTCACTTCACAGTATTCCTCTCAAGGATGGATGGTTTATCAGTAGTCTGGTCTGGCCATTGTTCCTCTGATGACTTCTTCCTTCTTGTGCTCTGCTCCCCAACAGATGCATCTTATTGTATGAGTTTATTCCTAGAGCTTTAGCTGGATGGCTTAGTAAGACAGTGACAGGATGAGTAAGGAAAAGAGAAAATTATCCCAAGATTTAATAGGAATTCAAGTCATAACCAGACTAAAATATGGATGTCTTTGGCTTTCTTGTGGCTTAATATGTCATTTATGGAGATGTCAGCATTGCTATTTACATGTAATTGTGACAAATATATAAGTCTTTGCTGTGGGCCCAGCAGGTGTTTGAGAGGAATTACATTTATGAAATCACTCTGCTTACCTTTCTTACCAATAAAAAACCCAGTAAAGATCAGTGTTTGTGCTACAAACATATCCAGACTGCATAATGCTCAATTCAAGAAAGAAGTAATTAGCTTCTCCTTACCTTAATCTCATCTTCAAAATGTCAAAAATTCAGTTTGGACATGTGAAAATCTAGTATTTTTCCCTAGATATCTATAAATGTTAAAGTCTACCAAAAAAGGCAAGAAGAGAGAAGAACACAAAAATATGAACCAAACTCTATCGTCACTGTCTTATTGCTCCCAAAGAAAGCGATCTACAAATAGCTATGAGAATCCATATAGAAAAAAAGATATTTCTAATTAACATCAACTTCCATTCGATTTCCCAAGGAAGGGGTTGGAAGTTCTTTTATCCAATCTGCTGAAAAAGGTACCACAGGATAAGAGAGTCTCTTCCATATGCAGGATTTAAAATTGAGATAGCAGTTGTATTAATTAGGACCCCTTCCAGAGAATCACAGAATGACAGAACATTAGTGATTGGAAGGGACCTCAAAAGATCATGTAGTCCAATCCCCCTGCCACAGCAGAATCACCTAGACCAAGTTGCACACGTCCAGATAGGTTTTAAACAACTCCAGAGAAGGAGACTCCACAACCCCCCTGGGCAGCCCCTTGCAGTGCTCCATCACCCTCACCGTGAAGAAGTTCCTTCTCAGGTTGATGTGGAACCTCCTATGTTCCAGCTTACACCCATTGCCCCTCGTCCTATCACTACATCACAGTATCACAGTATTATCAAGGTTGGAAGAGACCTCATAGATCAAGTCCAACCTGTCAACTGAGAACAGCCCAGTTCCATCCTCCTGACACCCACCCCTCAAATATTTGTAGACATTTATAAGGTCACCCCTCAGACTGATGTGGAACTTCTTATATTCCAGCTTACACACATTTCCCCCTCAGAAGACACTGAGGAGAGCCTGGCTCCATCCTCCCTACACTCTCCCTTTACATATTTATGAACATTATTGAGGTCACCCCTCAGTCTCCTTTTCTCTAAGCTGAAGAAACGCAGCTCCTTTCATCATCTTCATGGCTCTGTGCTAGACTATCTCCAGCATTCAGTCCCTTGAGCTGGAAGATATGAAACAATTCATTTGGGGGTGATCATGTGGCAAGTGTAGGACAACAGGGGGATCAGGCCTAGTCAGCATGGGTTCATGAAGGACAAATGCTGTTTAACCAATCTAATCTCCTTCTATGATCAGGTGACCACCTAGCTGATGAGGGAAAAGTAGTGGATGTTGTCTATCTGGACTTCAGTCATTTTACACCATTTCCCACAGCACAGTGCTGGAGAAGCTGGCAGTTCCTGGTTTAGACAGGTGGACTCTTCACTGGTATAATAAACGCCAAGTCATTAAAAAGAAATGGCATTAATTTTATTATAAGGACAAAATCAATAAAGCAAAAGTACAGCGCTGGGTGCTTGACTCAGGTCAGAGGCACACCAGTGGTTCTTTGTGAGCTCTCTATATAGGTAGCATTGCCTTAGATTCATACATAGTCATTAGGTTCCTGAAATAATTAACATACATGGTATAACTTCTATACATGGTACTTTTGGAATCCTCTGGTGGTGTTGGTGGTCTTTTATTCTTCTGTCCTTTGAACTTTTCACTGTCCCGTATCCTCGATCCTCGAATCCTCCATCCTCAGCTTTGCTGTCTGGCACCTCTGTGGTAGTCTTCAGTAATCTCATGCATTTTCCTAATCTTATCTGTTAGCTCCTTCTTAGAAGTTAAAGGTTAGCAAAGCTGTCTCCTGTATCCTGTTGTGGCGAAAAGCCAATTTTACAGATACCACTGCTCGACATTTTTTACACTGGGTTAAAAACCTGATGGATGGAAGAGCCCAGAGACTTGTGGTAAATGGGGTTAAATCCAGCTGGAAACTGGTCACAGTGTCCCTCAGGGCTCAGTTTTGGGGCCAGTCTTGTTTTTCAATATTCTTTATAATCTTTATCAATATTCTAGATTTGGTGAAATCATGTTTGCTTATAGTATTCCTGCATCAAACTCTCTTCCAGCATCTAAGGAGTTAACTAGTCGTTTACTGTTCCCTCAGGCACATGGCAGCCTGTGGAGCACATGGAGGTGGAGGCTGGTGGGGTGTGGAAGTGAAGGGGAGAGGTGGCTGCCCCAGAGGACAGGTTAAGCAGGTGGAGTGGACCAGACAGATTTTGGGGTCTTTAATTGGGGACAAGGTCCCCTTCCTTTACGCCTCTTCTTGGTACTCCCTCCCTGTTTGTGTGTTTTGGGAGTCTGGTTTCGGTTTCATTTTGGCGGGTGGCACACTTGGACCTGTCTGTTCCTCTGTGACTCTCTGTCCCTCTTCTGCTTCACCCCCCTACCCCTTTTTCCCTCCCTTCCCTTTTTAGCCTTCCTTTTAATCTTCCTCCTTTCTCCATTCTCTCCTGCAATTTTCAGACTGTAGCCTAGAAAACTGCTTAAATTGAATATTTAAGTTTTGCCTAGGAGATTCCCAGTCTTTCCTTTTTACTCCCACCTCGTCCGTGGCTTTTAGCATCTCCTAGGAATCAGGGGTTATCAGATCTGGGTGGTGGGAGGAGTGGACTTGAATTGTGGAAGAACATTTTTTTGCCCTCTTCCTCTTTTCCTTTACCTTTTTAAAATTTTTTTTTCTACTTAATAAAGCCTTTAATACAGTTTAATATTTCTAATTCCAGTTTCCAGACGTGTGTATACTTTACCTCTCTTCCCCCCTCCAGGAGAAATTTCTGTTTCAATCCGCTCAATGGTTGAGCAGATTATAATTTTATCGGCTAACCTGGTGATAAACCGTGACAATCAGTGACCTGGATGAGGGGATTCAATGCACCCTCAGTAAGTTTGCAGATAACATAAAATAAAACTACCAGATCTTACAGGTCCATATGGGAGAGGTTTATCTCAGAGGGGAAAAAGGGTTCTGGGACAGGAATTGTCAGGGCTCATTCAGAGGGATTTAAACTAGATTCGAATGGGGGTGGGATAGTTGATGGATGCGCATGAGTGGGACAGAGCTCTGGTCTTATAAAAAAACAGGTGGCCTCTCGCTATCCTACAGAGAAATCGGAGTGCTCAGCTTGCTCACTAAAATGCTTGTACACCAATGCACGAAGCATGGGGAATAAGTAGGATCTGGTGGCAATTACAGACATCTGGTGGGACAGCTCGCATGACTGGAATGTGGTCATGAACAGCTGTGTCCTTTACAGGAGGGACAGATCAGCAAGGCGGGGTGGTGAAGTTGCTTTTTAGGTAAGAGAGAAGCTGGAATGTATTGAGTACTGTCCAGAGGCAGACGAAGAGAGAGTTTAGAGTTTGTGGTTGCGGATTAAGGGGCAGGCTGCCATGGGTGACACTGTCGTGTGTGTCTCTTACAGGCCACCAGATCAGAATAAGGAAGTTGATGAGGTCTTCTACAGTTAGCTGACAGCAGCCTCACAGCTACAGGCCCTGGTTCTCATAGGAGATTTTAACTACCTTGATATTTGCTGGAAGACCCACTCATCCAGCCCCCCACACTCCAGGAGGTTCCTCCAGTGCATTGATGACAATTTCCTGACGCAAATGGTGGAGGGTCTGGTTGAAGTGAAGCTTGAGGGCAGCCTTTGTTGCAGTGACTATGAGATGGTGGAGTTCAGATTCTCATGTGGTAGGAACAGAATAGCTAACAGAATCACAAGCCTGGACTTCAGGAGGGCCAACTTTGGCCTTTTCAAGCAATTGCTAGAGGAAATCCCATGGGACAGGCTACTGGCAGGTAAAGGAGCTCAGGGTATCTGGTTAACATTCAAAGACTCCTTTCTTGAAGCACAGGAAAGGAGCATTCTAACAGGAAAGAAGTCAAGGAAGGGAGCCGGAAGACCTGCATGGTTAAACAGGGTGCTACTGGAGAACCTGAAGAGGAAGCAGAAAGCCTATAGGTCATGGAAGGAGGGTGTGGCAACTTGGGGTGATTATAAGGGTCTGTTGATGGTGTAGGGTTGCAACTAGGAAAGCCAAGGATTCCTTGGAATTCAACGTTGCAAGAGAGGTCAAGGGCAACAAAAAGGGTTTCTTCAAATACATTGCAGGTAAAACTAAAACTAGAGGTAACATAGGCCCCCTGCTGAATGAGGTGGATGCCCTGGAGACAGAGGATACAGAGAAAGCAGAGATACTGAACATCTTCTTTGCCTCTGCCTATACTTCTGGGGGCTGTCTTGATATCAAACCCCAGACAGCTGAGACTCCAGAGGAAGTTGAGAAAAGAGAGGAGCCTGCCTTGGTAGATGAGATTAGGTTAGGGATAACTTGATCAAACTGGATGTACACAAATCCATGGGCCCAGACAGGATGCACCCACGCGTACTAAGGGTGATGGTGGAAGTCATTGCTAAGCCACTCTCCATCATGTTTTCTAAGTCCTGGGGATCAGGACAGGTGCCTAGGGACTGGAGGATAGAAAATGTCATTTCAATCTTCAAAAAGGGAATGAAGGACAACCCAATTAGTCCTGGACTCTGTCTCTAGGTATGGCAAGGACAAGAGGGTCATTATGGGACAGTCAGCATGTCTTCATCAAAGGGAGTCGTGCTTGACCAACCTGATAGCCTTTTGTGAAGGCATAACCAGGTGGATAGATGATAGCAGAGCAGTGGATGTGGTCTATCTCCACTTCATTAAAGCATTTGACACAGTTCTTCCACAGCGTCCTTGCAGCCAAACTTGAGGCAGTATGGACTGGATGATTGGATAGTGAGGTGGATTTTGAACTGTCTACAGGATAGAAGCCAGAGAGTAGTGGTCAATGGGACAGAGTCTAGCTGGAGGTCTGTATCTAGTGGAGAGCCCCGAGGGTTGGTACTGGGATCAGTCCTATTCAACCTATTCATTAATTACTTGGATAAGGGATTTGAGTGCACTGTCAGCACATTTGCTGGTGACACAAAGCTGGGTGGTGTCGCTGACACCCCAGCAGACTGTGCTGCTATTCAGCAAGGCCTGGTAAGCTGGGCAGGGAGAAATGTAATGATGTACAACAAGGGTACGTGTAGAGTCTTGCATGTGGGCAAGAACTGCCTCAGGTACCAGTATATCTTGGGGAACAGGTGCCTAGGGACTGGAGGATAGAAAATGTCATTTCAATCTTCAAAAAGGGAATGAAGGACAACCCAATTAGTCCTGGACTCTGTCTCTAGGTATGGCAAGGACAAGAGGGTCATTATGGGACAGTCAGCATGTCTTCATCAAAGGGAGTCGTGCTTGACCAACCTGATAGCCTTTTGTGAAGGCATAACCAGGTGGATAGATGATAGCAGAGCAGTGGATGTGGTCTATCTCCACTTCATTAAAGCATTTGACACAGTTCTTCCACAGCGTCCTTGCAGCCAAACTTGAGGCAGTATGGACTGGATGATTGGATAGTGAGGTGGATTTTGAACTGTCTACAGGATAGAAGCCAGAGAGTAGTGGTCAATGGGACAGAGTCTAGCTGGAGGTCTGTATCTAGTGGAGAGCCCCGAGGGTTGGTACTGGGATCAGTCCTATTCAACCTATTCATTAATTACTTGGATAAGGGATTTGAGTGCACTGTCAGCACATTTGCTGGTGACACAAAGCTGGGTGGTGTCGCTGACACCCCAGCAGACTGTGCTGCTATTCAGCAAGGCCTGGTAAGCTGGGCAGGGAGAAATGTAATGATGTACAACAAGGGTACGTGTAGAGTCTTGCATGTGGGCAAGAACTGCCTCAGGTACCAGTATATCTTGGGGACTGACCTGTTGGAGAGCAGTGTAGGAGAAAGGGACCTGGAGGTTTTGGTGGACAGCAGGATGACTATGAGCCAGCAGTGTGCCCTNAGCCAGCAGTGTGCCCTTGTGGTAAAAAAGGCAAACAACATGGTGGGGTGGATCAGAACAGGGGTGGTTAGCAGATCGAGAGAGGCTTTCCTCCCCCTCTACTCTGCCCTGGTGAGACCACATCTGGAGTATTGTGTCTAATTCTGGGCCCCTCATTTAAAAAAGGACATAGAGCTGCTGGAGGGAGTCCAGCATAGAGCAATGTGGATGATGAAGGAAGTGGAACACCTCCCTTATGAGGAAAGGCTGAGGGAGCTGTGTCTCTTTAGCTTGGAGGAGATTGAGGGGTGACCTCATTAATGCTTATAAATATGTGAAGGGTGGTTGTCAAGGGGATGAAGCCAGACTATTCTCAATGTCATCTAATGATAGGACAAGGAGCAATGGTTGTAAACTGGAACATAGAAGGTTCCACACTAATACCAGAAGGAACTTCTTCACAGTAAAGGTAACAGAGCACTGGAACAGGCTACCCAGGGAGGTTGTGGAGTCTCCTTCACTGGAGATGTTTAAGATCTGCCTGGATCCTGTGTGACTTGGTCTAGGTGGTCTTGCTTTGACAGAAGGATTGAACTAGATCTTTCATGATCCTTTCCAGTCCCTGATGTTCTATGATTCTGTGAGTTAAGTGCTCTGGGTGAAAAAAATGTAAGGACCATATGACAACAGACACAGCTGTAATGAAATAGTTATGATGATCTTCAGACTATCAGTGTTTCCACACAAAACACTTCAAAAGACTCAGATTTCATTTTTAACAGACCAAAAAACAAGCAAGGTCACTTATTAAGACAACTTCGTTGTAGGTAGCATGGATACAAATGTATCTACTCAGGGTGGACAAAAACTCGAGAGAAAAAGTATTCCTTTTGCAAATAGTCCATAACAATTTCCTTTTTTTTAAACTCAGGTGGATGGATATCAACTGTCATCTCTCGACAATTTGCCTGACTGCCATTCCAAGGAAAAGAGTACTTCTGTCCTCCTGAGGACATCAAGGCAAGGTGAACATGACAGCCTGCGTACAGATCAATGCCACAGAGAAAGGTGCTCTCTTTCTGCCGGAGTAGTGTCATCAGCATTGCTGTCATTTTCCTCAACCCAAAAAATTTCAGTTTCAAAGTTGAGAAGAAGGGTTTGTTTTCCAGAAAAAACCAAACAACTTTAATACTAGCATCAAACAAGCCATGAATATAAAGCAACAAAACCAACCGATATCTAAAAAGACCCATTTTTTGAAACTCTATGTGTAATTTATACCTCACAACTTATTACCTGCATAGTTCATCCCAAACGTTCAGTTTTCCTCTTACATAACTAACAATACTTTTTATATATTTATATATATATATATTTGATATAGATCTCTATCCACTAGACATGGTCTCAAGTGCTCTAGCTACTAATCTTTTAAACACCTCCAGGGACAGTAACTCCACCACCTCTCTGGGCAGCTTGTTTCAGTGCTTTCTCGGTGAAGACTTTATTCCTAATATCCAATCTAAACCTCCCCTGTTGCAACTTGAGTCCATTTCTTCTCATCCTATCATTAATAAGTTGGAAGAAGAGACCAGCAACAGCCTCACTACAGTCTCTGTTTAGGTAGCTGTAGAGCAATAAGGTCTCATCTCAGCCTTGTCTTCTCTAGACTACATAACTCCAGCTCCCTCAGCAACTCATAAAGCCTGTTTGCTAGACTGCTCACTAGTCTCGTCGCCCTTCTCTGGACCCACTCCAGAACCTTAATGTCTTTCTTATACTGTGGAACCCAAAATTGGACCCAGAATTCAAGGTGTGGTCTTATGAGTGAAGAGTACAGGGACACCATCACCTCTCTACTCCTGCTGGTTACTGTCCCCTTGCTGCAGGAGGATCACCTAGACCAAGTTGCACACAAACATGTCCAGGTGGGTTTTAAATGTCTACAGAGAAGGAGACACCACAGTCCCTCTGTGCAGACTGTTCCAGTGCGCTGTCACCCTCACTGTGAAGAAGTTCCTTCTGATATTAATGTGGAACCTTCTATGTTCCAGCTTACAACCATTGCTCCTTGTCCTATCATTAGCTGACATTGAGAATAGTCTGCCTTCATCCCCTTGACACCCACCCTTCACATATTTATAAGCACTAATGAGGTCACTCCTCAGTCTCCTCTTCTCCAAGCTAAAGAGATCCAGCTCCCTCAGCCTCTCCTCAGTCCTTGCCTCCAGCTAGACTCTGTCCCATTGACCGCTACTCTCTGGCTTCTATCCTGTAGACAGTTCACAATCTACCTCACTATCCAATCATTCAGTCCAAACTGCCTCAAGTTTGGCTGCAAGGACGCTGTGGAAGACTGTGTCAAATGCTTTAATGAAGTGGAGATAGACCACATCCACTGCTCTGCTATCATCTATCCACCTGGTTATGCCTTCACAAAAGTCTATCAGGTTGGTCAAGCACGACTCCCTTTGGTGAAGCCATGCTGACTGTCCCATAGTGACCCTCTTATCCTTGTCATACCTAGAGACAGAGTCCAGGACAAATTGTTGCATCACGTTTCCTGGGATGGGGGTGAGGCTGATTTGTCTGTAGTTACCTGTGTCCTCCTTTCCCTTTTTGAAGATTGGAGTGACTATATTTATTTATCCCTTTTCACGTTCTATTTACTTATGCGCCAAACTTGTGTTACCTATGCTTAGGGTTGAGCTACTGTTACATGAATATTATTTACAGTAGTAGTGCAATATATATCAGTTAAAACCTAATCTTGCCTTTGATCTGGAGCTATTTCTGGGTGTACCTATATCTGTATCATAGCCAGATCTGCTAAATGGATGGAAATTTTCATAGTACATAAGATGAAGAATATGTATTCTTCTCTGATGGGGTACAGTCTTTCTATTCTCCGTCTGATTTCCCCAAAGGGAAGGCTTTTAGGCTTGGATGACAGATGGAAGACAATCAATCCTGCGGACTTTGCCATGCAACAAAAATGTATTTTTGTATTTCTTCCTGGGCCATAAAATATTTCCTTATCTTATCTGATGTACATTGGCTCTTTTATATATCTAGTACTTAAAAGAGGACGAATGAAAAAAGAAGCATTTTCTTAAATTCCTCTTTTAATCATATTTCTTTTTTTTTTTAATCCCTAAACTTCTTTTCCAGGAAGAGTAAAAGATCTGGAGGAGCAGGCTCAAAGTCGCTGTCAAGCATATTTTTTTCCCAGAGTAAAAGGTGCTGACAGACAAAAGAACTATGTCATGAAAAATTTATAACCAATTTTTCCACAACAGAAAAGGGGCAAAACCACCTCACATATTAAATGCCAAATCTTCATGCATATCTGCTCTAGTGCTGATTCAATGGCAAAATAACTTTCAAAATGTTTTATGGTCCAAAGCAACTGTAAAGTAGCTACACTTGTCATTTTAGTAGACGAAAATCAGAATTATACTAAGATTCAGTGGGGTGACAGCAATATATTATCTTGTCAAGCAGGGGATCTGAGTTTGCAGGAATACGGTGTAGGTTTGAAAGAGAAGCTATATGAAGGATGCATTTAACTACATAAATAATAATAACAGTAATGATAAAGTACAAAAATAATTTACACACTAGAATATGTATATAATGATATGTGCATGCATATATTTATATTAATATAAGAATTTGTATGAGCTTTGTGGCAAATACGAATGCATATTCTAAGCTAATGCCTCATCTTTTACATACCTTATGGCTCTTATTTGTACAAAGTATTTTGCAGATTAAACTGTAAAATACTTTTCAAATTAAAATAAGCTATAAAATGATGGGCTCAGCATTGGACCCAACAAACGAAAATAAGACTTAGGATGTTTTCATTGATTGTAGGTTGAGCATGAATCATTAATATGATATTTCAGTTAAAGCAGCTAATCTGATTTAGGATATAGCAAGCAAGATACTGTCAGTAAAAGTAAAAGAGATTTTACTACCATATTAATGCAGTTATGCAAGACACTGGTGACATCAGTTACCAAATTTAATTCTGGCTACTCAGAAGAATGTACTCGAATTGGAATGGGTGCAGAAGAGGGCAAATGAGAAGTTTAGGACACAAGAGATGCCTTCAATCAAAGGACCATATACAATTTTTTATTGTTTAGAATCATTATTGTGTTAACCCTTCTGAGAGGGTTTTTAATGGAGATTGCTGCAGGGAAACAAGGACATAAGGAATTTTCCCCTGTAACAGCAAATGAAGGGCTGCAAATTTGCATGTTTTCTGCCATAAACAACTTGAGAATAGCTTTGACATAGGAGAACAGAAGAATCTTTTTGAGAAAAAGACAAATTCTTCAGTTTGTCTTGGAAGACTATAGGAAATACTTGAGACACTTTATGGCAGGAGCTCCTTTGGGTTATTTAAAAATGGACATAAGAGAAGTCAGCTACTTTAACTCTCATGAGATTATCCCTGAATGGCTGGTGCATCTAGCAGTAACATTTCCTAAATATAAATATTTGACTAATGCTTTCATTATGTACAAAAAGCTAAAGTTCACATCAATGACAAACAAAAAACATTTACAAGATATATATTCCCCTAGTAAAATTTCCTCTGGCTTTAAAAGGCTAAGGAAAAGCAACAATGAAATGACTGCATACACAATTCTTTCAACTGTGCTAACTACGTCCATCCCCCCCTTCCCCAAAACACTTGAGAAAAATATCTGATCCTAATATCTTCTAGATATTTAAATCTTAATCTTATTTATAATGTTTTAGGTAATGAGAGGAAAGGCTTCTCTTAAGTTTAGATTATCCTTTCCACAGGACTTTTACGTCCTAATTGCTGCATGACATATTAGGTTTTAGGCAGGAAGCAGCTATCTTATTGAAGATTTCTAGCACTTTATGTAACATGACAGGAAATGTCAAAACTTTCTAAAACTGCTTAGTTTCTTTTTGCCTCCATTTGATCATATGTTAACTTCTGCTAATTTTCCTAAAGGAAGACATATACATTTTCTGTTCCCTGTCTTTAGATTATAAAGTTAGTTTCCTTCTTTCTTGAGAGTAATAGTATGCAAAATATATTTAATGTTTGATACAGTGTGGTAGAATAATTTTCTGTCAAATAGAAAGTAAAATTAAGAAGACAATCCTCTTATAAAGTAGGAAACTAAAGCAGCAAATGAATGTTTTACATTTTTATTTATACATATGAACCTACTTACTTATGAACTCATATTACAGTCCCAGATTCCTTGTATACTCATTAGCTCAGTTGTTTGTGTAGCTATTGTAACAGCCAAGTTTCTTCTGAACATACTGAATTTTGAAGAATCCTCTGGCTTTTCTGATCAGCTAGCAAGGACATTTCATGTGGCAAGGAGGACTGGACAAAAGGGTAGATAGAATCATAGAATCACAGAATCATTAGGTATTGGAAGGGACCTTGAAACATCATCTAGTCCAAACCCTCTGACACAGCACGATCACCTAGACCTAGTCACAAAGGGACACATCCAGGTCGATCTTAAACATCTCCAGTGAAGAAGACTCCACAACCTCCCTGGGCAGCCTGTTCCACTGCTCTGTCACCCGCACTGTGAAGACATTCTTTTTCATATTGACGTGGAACCTCCTATGTTCCAGCTTGTACCCATTGCCCATCATCCTATCACTAGATGATACTGAGAAGAGCCTGGCTCCACCCTCCTGACATCCACCCTTCACATATTTATAGACATTAATGAGATCACCGCTCAATCTCCTCCAAGCTGAAGAGACCCAGCTCCCTCAGCCTGTCCTCATAAGGGAGGTGTTCCACCTCCTTCAACATCCTCGTTGCTCTACGCTGGACTCCCTCCAGCAGCAATACATCCCTCTTGAACTGAGAGACCCAGAACTGGACACAATATTCCAGATGTGGTCTTACCAGTGCAGAGTAGAGGGGGAGAAGAACCTCTCTTGATCTGCCAACTACCCCCCTTCTGATCCACCCCAGGATTACAGGCTAATAGAGGAGCAACAATAGTGTATTCACAGTGAGAATTCTGCTGAAAAGGGACAAAAAATGTGCTTATTTGATAGAAAATTTACCAGACTGTTCATATAGACAGTTGTGGTGTTATGAAATACATTTTTGAACTTGAAAATTTGAAGACTGAAAGTTGTTTAATTTCCTTGGGGGGAAAAAGGCTTTTGTTCTATTACTGGACAACACTGCATTCAAATAAAGTAGAAAATAGGGTAAGGTGTCTTTATATGAAAACATATCCTATTGATTTAAATATCCAGCATGGAAAATACGAACTAGATATTTAAAATGTGCATAGTGCATGAAATTACCTCACATTATGGGTAATGCATGCCTTCTAGCAATTATGTCACTTGTGCTTACACTAATTAAGTGTTGATGTGCAAGCACTAAGTTGCAATGATGTTGTTAACTAATGTACATAAATATTCTCTTTAAACTGTAATTGCACTTTACCATTACTTAAGATGTACTCAACTGGAATTATGCAATTCTGTAAGAAACCGACAAAAACTTCAGGCTGTGAGCAAATACAATGCTTGAGTTCCGGATTTCAACTTAAAGAAATTAAAATCCTTCTATAATGGAATTTACAACACACAAACTTGTCAGAAAGATTTATGTATTACCCAATTAAACAGACAGCAGTGATGTACAGGGCAAAACAGTTTATCTCACAAGGGCTGAATATCCCAACATGTCTTAATCTACAGTTATTCTGCAGTGCACATTAATGGCAGTGAATTTCTGTCAGAGCTGACCTTGAGAACATTTGCTAAATGCGAGATTTGCGATGGTGTAAAGTTAATGTAACCTCACTTTTACAATAGAAATCCAGTCTTTGCCCTACAACTGAAGTGGAGGAAGATTCAGAAGAATGTGTTGACTAGAATTTTATCTTTAAGAAGTGCAGCAGTGGTGCCGTGAAACCACATAGCAGTACTTCCTTAGGAGATACATCTCAGGTCATTGCAAGTCTGCTAATAACCAGATTAGATTTTTTTTAAAAAAATATATTAGGCAATTTTTTTAAAACAAATGCCTTTGTGATCTGGGAATATAAGGAGTGCTAGTGTTCTTTATCACATGTGCAACAACATATACAGACTTGCAATGGGAAGAAAATGAGCAAAGAAAACAACGGTTTTACAGTTCTAGACAGTGCCAGCTGGGGCAAAACCTACTATCTAATAAAACTCAATTGCACTGAAAAACACAATCCTGCTTGGGAGGAAAAACAAGATATTTATATATTAAATTTTGAGAACAGTATGAAATTCAGTCTCTGTCTTCAGCGAAAGATTGGGCTTGTTCTTCTTCAGTTCAGAAAATTCCCTTCAGTTTTCTACTATCTCTCATAGTCTCATTCTGGACAAAACATCCAGCACACAGCTAGAGAAATCCATAATATATTTGGTTAGCAACAGTCTCATCAGTTGGGCTTAAATGGTAGATTCATTTACATCAGGCTGGTGGCCAGTCACCACTGGGTTTCCCTAGGGTTCAATTTTTGGTCCAGTACTTTTCAATGTTTATACAAATGATTTGGATGCAGGAATTGAATGCACATTAAATAAATTTGCTAATGATACAAAACTAGAAGCACATACTACATATTTCCTTGAGGATAGAGAGGCCTTATAGAGATATCTGAATAGACTAGAGAGCTGGGCAGTCACCAAATGCATGAAATTTAACAAGAGCCAGTCCAGAGTTCTCTAGCTGGGATGGGGTAAACCTGCTTGCACAGTCTCCAGACTCCTATGCAAATCAGGGTATGCAGGGCTGGAGAGCAGCCCCACAGGGGGATCTGGGGGTTTGATGGCAAGCTGAATATGACCTAACAGTAGTATGCCCTGGCAGCCAAAAGGACAAACACAGATTCATAAAATTACAGAATCATTAGAGATTGGAAGGGACCTTGAAACATCATCTAGTCCAAACCCCCTGACACAGCATGATCACCTAGACCTAGTCACAAAGGGACACATCCAGGTCGATCTTAAACATCTCCAGAGAAGGAGACTCCACAGCCTCCCTGGGCAGCCTGTTCCACTGCTCTGTCACCCGCACTGTGAAGACGTTCTTTTTCATATTGACGTGGAACCTCCTATGTTCCAGCTTGTACCCATTGCCCATCATCCTATCACTAGATGATACTGAGAAGAGCCTGGCTCCACCCTCCTGACATCCACCCTTCACATATTTATAGACATTAATGAGATCACCGCTCAATCTCCTCTTCTCCAAGCTGAAGAGACCCAGCTCCCTCAGCCTGTCCTCATAAGGGAGGTGTTCCACCTCTCTTATCATCTTTGTTGCCCTACGCTGGACTCCCTCCAGCAGAAATACATCCCTCTTGAACTGAGGAGCCCAGAACTGGACACAATATTCCAGATGTGGTCTGACCAGGGCAGAGTGGAGGGGGAGAAGAACCTCTCTTGATCTGCCAACCACCCCTCTTCTGATCCACCCCACGATGCTGTTGGTCCTCTTGCCCACAAGAGCACATTGCTGGCTCATGGTCATCTTGCTGTCCACCAAGACCCCAGGTCCCTATTTCCTACACTGCTCTCCAACAGGTCAGTCCCCAGCCTGTACTGGTACCTGAGGTTGTTCTTGCCCACATGCAAGTCTCCAAACTTACCCTTGTTATACATCATTACATTTTTCTCAGCCCAGCTCTCCAGCCTGTCCAGGTCTTGATGAACGGCAGCACAGTCTGCAGGGGTGTCGACGACAACACCCAGCTTTGTGTCATCAGCATACTTGCTGACAGTGCATCCTAATCCCTCATCCAAGTCATCAATGAATAAACTGAACAGGAGTGGTCCTACTGCTGACCCTTGGGGCACTCCACTAGATACAGGCCTCCAAGCAAACTCTGTCCCATTGACCACCACTGTCTGGCTTCTGTCCTGGAGCCAGTTCACAATCCACCTCACTACCTGATCATCTACAATCTACATCTACATCTTCATATCCTGAGAACAATTAACCCCAGCATAGCTAGATGATTGAGAGAGGTGGTTGACCCATTGTGTACTACACTGGTGCAGTCTTACCTTCAGTACTGCATGCAGTTTTAGATGCCTCAATATAAGAAGGGTATTAAACTACTAGAATGTGTCCAGAGGAAGGTGACTAAGGTGTTGGAAGGACTCAAGAGCAAGACTTATGTGTAGTGGCTAATCACTTGTCTTGTTCAGCTTGGAGAAATGATAGCTGAGTAATGACCTCATCACAGCCAACAACTTCCTTATTGATACCAGAGAAGGGAGAGCTGCTGATTTCTTCTACTGGATCTTTGGAAACAGGAGAAGAGGAAATTGAATGAAATTGTTAGAGAAAGTTCTGGCTGGACATGAGGAAAACTTTCTTCAATTGAAGGGTGGTCAGTTACTGAACAGGCACCAAGCTTATCAGAGTGATTATGGCACCATGCTTATCAGAGCTTAAGGACCATCTGGATGACGCTCAGTTATATGGTTTAGTTTTAGTTTCAGCTAGCCTTGCAAGAACCAGGGATTTGGATTTGATGATACTTATGGGTGTCGTTCAACTTGACCTATTCTTGTTCAACATCTTTGTGGGTGACATGGACAGAGGCATTGAGTGCACCCTCAGCAAGTTTGCTGATGACAACAAACTGCGTGCTGCAGCAGACATGCTGGAGGGTAGGGATGCCATCCAGAGGGACCTGGACAAGCTGGAGAGGTAGTCACAAGCCAACCTGATGGGGTTCAAAAAGAACAAGTGTTAATGTCCTGCATCTGGGTCAAGGCAATCCTAAGCCCAAATACAGGCTGGGCAGTAACTGGCTGCCCAGTGACAGTCCTGAGGAGAGGGAATTGGGGGTGCTTGTGGACAAAAAGCTCAACATGAGACAGCAGTGTGCACTTGCAGACCAGAAGGCAAACCTGGTCCTGGGCTGCATCAGGAGAAGTGTGGCCAGCAGGTTGAGGGAGGTGATTCTCCCCCTCTACTCTGCTCTGGTGAGACGCCACCTGGAGTACTGCGTCCAGTTCTGGAGCCCTTATTACAAGAAGGATGTGGACACGCTGGAGAGTGTGCAGAGGAGGGCCATGAGGATGATCAGAAGGCTGGAGCACCTCTCCTATGAGGCCAGACTGAGAGAGTTGGAGCTGTTCAATGTGGAGAAGAGGAGGCTCTGATGTGACCTTATTGTGGCCTTCCAGTATCTGAAGGGGGCCTACAAAAAAGCTGGGGAAGGACTTTTCAGGATGTCAGGTAGCTAAAGGACTAGGGGCAATGGAGCAAAGCTGGAGATGGGCAGGTTTAGGGTGGATGTGAGGAGGAAGTTGTTCACAGTCAGAATGGTGAGAGCCTGCAATGGGTTGCCCAGGGAGATGGTTGAGACCTCATCAGGTTTTTAAGGCCGAGCTGGATGAAGCTCTGGCCAGCTTGATCTAGGGTTGGGTGTCCCTGCCCATGGCGGTGGGTTTGGAACTGGATGATTCTGTGGTCCCTTCTAATCCTGACTGACTCTATGACATGGTCTAGGTGATCCTGCTGTGTCAGAGGATTTGGACTGGATGATCTTTTGAGGTCCCTTCCCATAGAATCCCTTAATGATTCTATGATTCTATGATTCTGTGTTTCCTGTCATGGAATCCTAAAATCATAGAATGTTCTAGGCTGGAAAGGACCTGTAGAGCTCATCTAGTCCAACCTCCCTACACAGAAACAACTGTACCTAAGTCGGCTTGCTCAAAGCCTCATCAAACTGACCTTAAATGACTCTAGGGATGGGGTCTCCACCACCTTCCCGGGCAGCCCATTTCAGCAATCAACCACCCTCAAATGAAAAACGTTTTTTTTGATATCCATCCTAAACCTATCCTTTCCAAGCTTGCACCCATTGCTCCTTGTCCTATCCGTACAAACCGTCTCAAAGACACCTTCCCCTGCCTGCATGTAGGCCCCCATCAGGTACTGGAAGCTCAAAAGAAGATCCCTCCAGACCCCTCTTTTCTCCAGGCTGAACTGCCTGTCCTCGTATGAGAGATGCTGTAGTGCCCTGATCATTTTAGTGGCCCTTCTCTGGAGGGCTCCAATGTGTCTACATCTTTCTTGTGCTAGGGACTCCAGAACTGGACGTAATACTCAGTTGAGGTCTCACCAGGCATGCGATTGGCCTTCTGGGCTATGATTCCACACTGGTGGGTCATGTCCACTTTTTCATCCAACAGCACCTATCCCCAAGTCCCTTTCCACAGGACTGCTCTCCAGTAGATCGTCTTCCACCCAGTACTGATAACGACGGTTACCCTGACCCAGGTGCAGGACTCTACACTTGGCCTTGTTGAACCTCATAAGTTTCATTGTGCACCTCTCCAGTCTATCCATGTCCCTCTGGATGGCATGCCATCCCTCAAGCATATCAACAGCACCTCCCCAGCTTGGTATTGTCTGCAAACTTGCTGAGGGTGCACTCAATGCCTCTTTCAATGTAGTTTATGAATATTTTGAAGAACATTGGTGCCAGTGGTTCCCTATGATTAGGAAGAAAAATTTTCTAAGACTAGGACATATTTTCTGAAGTTTTTATTTGTAGTCAAAACCAAAAACCTGTTGAAATCTCATAGATTTTAACTGAAGTTACTACTGTATCATTACATAAATTCAATATAGACTTTCTGAAGCAAAAAGAGAATGAAAAAGAGTGAGCATACAACTTGAACACGAATCTAAAACTTTCTACCACAATGTAACTTAATTGCAACCTTCAAAAAACCTTTTTATTCTGGTGCAAACAGAAAGATATTCTAATGGAAAATTTGAAAGTTGTAGTCAAATAGAATTGATGAGGTTTAAGTAACGGTATCTAACACCACTAAGAGTTTTACCTTCCATCTAGAAGCAGATAATATGTAATAATATGACTCAGCCTCAAAAGAAGATGATTGACAGTGCTGCTGCCGTCTATAATGCACTCTATACATAAAAACCTTCAACAAGTTAATGATTAAATGTATTACTTCAGTTAAGTGTATCCATAAGAAACATATGTTGACAGAGGACAATATATGGACTCCTTGAGTCTGCAAAGTTGTTATGTATACGGCAGATAAAACACTGAAGTTGAAAGAGAAGACAGTGCAAGTTTTAAATGCACCAGGTATATCTTGTTCCCAGTGACATGTAGGAATATGTTTCAAAACTCATAGTATATGCACAGCAACTAAAAGCCTGTTCTCCCAGGAACTAAGCCCACTGTGAAAGATATTTGGAGGAACAGTAAGAACAAAAAACCCCTTTTTTACCAACAGAAACAATGCTGGCATTACTATTGTACATAAATTACTTGAAAGTATTATCATAATTCATAATAAGAAAATATTGACCAGATTTGGAGAAGCAGGAAGTCTGTGTTCTGGTCTAGAAAATGAACCTTCAAACTTTATGAGCTTTTCAGGCTTGTATAACTTGCACAATATTACCTCTAAGAGTTTTGACAAAAGCAAAAAATATTTTAAACAAAACCCAACAAACCTAACAAATCTTCCCAGTCTTTACCAAGAAAAACAACACAGATTTTCTTATTCTGAATTCTCATGAATTCAGACTCAGTCCTGATTCATCCAACCTGCTTCACCCATCTCTAAAAGCAGATTTTTTCATGATGAAATCTCAAATATTCCAATAGATTCCAAATAGTTGTGGTGACTTGAAAGTAGATGAGGACACTTTTCTGGTGTGAAGAGTGCAGTCTACTTGGGATAGAGTAATCCTGGGAAGGAACTTCACAATGCAAGGGACTGCTCCAAACCTTTGGACACCCTGACCTGCAGCATAATGCAATAGTGTTTTGTGAAGAGCATGAGCACAGGACTGAAATGCCAGGCTTCACTCCCTAATAGCTAAAATAACACTTATATGTTGTCTTGGTCTGCACTATGGTTATATGGTATGGACTATTAATCACGTTGTGTTCTTCCTCAGAAGATTGGGGGAAGGCAGCTGGAGCTCAAACTGTTTTTCTCCAGGAGCAAACATGCATTGCCAGGCCTAGATGTGAAAGACACAAACAGCAGAGTAACAAAAAGCAGAACCAAAATGGTCAGTCATGGTGAGGAGTAGCCTAGGTCATCTCTGGATGAGTGCAGAGAATGAATATTGATTTTTCAGACGATGAACTGTTCTGCATAGGAGAAGTAGGCCATAGTACTCCTTTTCACTGAGTAAACTACTCATGTTATTTTCATAGAACAACCTGTTTTCTGGCTTATTTGGCTAGAAAGGAGATCGGGTAGAGTCATGGCCAAAGCTGCCCTTTCCCTCGCCTCTCTTTCATTGTCCCATATTGAGCCTCATACTGAATCTGGAAAAAAAGTTGTATGAGAAGAAATTGTCAAATAAGGGCTATCAGGATTAATGACAGATTTCATAATTAACCTGTAAAAGCAAACTCCTTTCACAGTATCACAGTATCACAGTATTACCAAGGTTGGAAGAGACCTCATAGATCATTAAGTCCAACCTGTCACCACAGAGCTCAAGGCTAGACCATGGCACAAAGTGCCACGTCCAATCCTGCCTTGAACAGCTCCAGAGTTGGCGACTCCACCACCTCCCTGGGCAGGCCATTCCAGTGGCCAATGACTCTCT
>VXBP01000142.1:36522-51370 GCA_013400115.1 Rhinopomastus cyanomelas | reverse complement strand
TCCCCACATCCACCAAGCGGGTCACCTGATCATAGAAGGAGATCAGGTTGGAGAGGCAGGATCTGCCCTTCCTGAACCCATGTTGGCTGGACCTGAGCCCTTGGCCATCCCTCAGGTGCGCATCTACTGCCCCCAAGATAACCTGTTCCATCAGTTTCCCTGGCACTGAGGTCAGGCTGACAGGCCTGTAGTTCCCAGGATCCTCCAGCCGACCCTTCTTGTGGATGGGGATCACGTTGGCCAGATTCCCGTCTCCTGGGACCTCTCCGGTGAGCCAGGACTGGTGGAAAATGAGGGAGAGCGGCTTGGCCAGTTCATCTGCCAGCTCTCTCAGCACTCTAGGATGGATCCCATCTGGTCCCATGGACTTGTGGGTGTCCAAGTGGCTCAGCAGGTCATGGACTAAACAATTCAAAACAATCATAGGATGGTTTAAGATGAAACTGACATCAGAGATCATTTAGTTCCAAACCCCCTGCTGTGGGCAGGAACACCTCTCACTAGACCAGGTTGTCCAGAGCACCATTCAACCTGGCCTTGAAGGCTTCCATGGAGGGGGCAGCCACAATGTCTCTGGGCAACCTCTTCCAGTACCTCACCACCCACAAACACTGAAGCTTTAAATTAAGAAAGTATCATGCAATTGCTGAATTTTAAATTAACTTTTAATTGCTTCATTTTAAAGATTGGAACACCGGATTAATTCATGCAAAAGCTATCTGTCTAAGTTAGACCTAATGTTGTATAAACTCACCAGGTATGAATATTTTATGTGGTTCTGTAGTATCTACCTGGTTTGCACTGTAATCCAATGTGAGTGCTAGAATGTCTACTAGTGTTAGTGGTATATCTTATATCACAGCAAATGCCACAAAAAGATGTCTCAGCTCATGAAGCTGTCCTAACTGCTATCAAAAGTGTGAGGCTTAAATTGCAGAATGCTCATCACTTTTTCTGCCCTTGCCCGAGTGGTTTTGTCAGGCACAACTCTTCTGCAGAGGTTTTATAACCTCATGTAACCTGGACTGGTTGGACTGGGAATACCAGTCTGTCTGTATTGGTCTGTCATTGGCCTTTTTGTCCTGAGGTGACTTAAAGCCATTAGCTAAACTGTTTCTCAAATCTTTTGAGGTGACTCTTTGGCCAGCCAGACCCTAGGGCAGCCCGAAAGCAAGGAAAGTCAGACTGTTTCAGAGTGTCTCCTGGGTTTCAGAAGTCACCAGCTTACTGCCAGAATGGGTACTGGTGTTGTATACAGTGTATATATTTTGCATACATATAATAATACTTTTATTGTATACATGTCATAAACAGCAGAACATTTGGGTTCTGCTGCACTCTCCAAGCTCCTTTGTTATGTATGCTATGCAAAGAGCAAGAAATATAAATCTTTTGCTCCATATTTTAACATTCATCTGCTTCTCTTTCACATGTGTTTGGGACAACAACAAAAAAAATCAACTTACTTTAATTTTTTTCCCCTTTATTATCTCTTTCAAAGTAACCAGCAATTTTGTGGAACTGGAATGTTGGTCCTGGACTCCTTTGGCAAAGGTTTCAACAGCGTGATCAGATCATATCATAATTCTTTTTTTCTGTTCTGTGTATGACACCTCTGCTCTCTCTTCTGAGCAAGCGTATAGTAACACTCTCTTCTCAGCTTGCCAAGGTGGATTACAGTAGGATGACAATGACAATACTCCTTAACAGAAATGTTAGAGACTCAATCTACTCTGCTTTCTACCACTGTTTTTATCACTTACCTTTCTCTGCGTTTGCTAGAAAATGAGTGAATTAATTTTTAGTGATCATACTACAAAGTCAATGGGTTAACCATATTTTCTTAGGTCTTATGACTGGCAAAGGCATGATGCCTCAAAAAGTTACCATAAACTAGGATAGTGTTGCTAATCTAGTTGCCAAAAAATTCACTAACTTGGACAGAAAATCAAGTTACTCACTTAGAATGAAAATAAAATTATAGTTTACTTGGCGATTAAAATGTCACTTTTTAGTCAATGAAAAGATTAAACATTTAACACCAGAAGCTGAGATCCAGAGGTGTTTGGGTAAAATGCAAAGGATTTATCTCTTAAAAACATGTCAAAAGATTTGAGGTCAACTTTCTGTCCATCAGCTTGTGTCTGCTCAAGGCAAAGATCATCTTTAATTTACAAGGATTTACACTTTCCTGCAGTGATGAATAGCTGTTTGTGAAATGGTTGCCTCTTCACCTAGTTGATCACTAGTCATCAGTCCCTGTTGCTCTGGTGCTGCTCAGTACTCTGGGTCAAAGATATGGCATTGAAAGAGTGGGTACAGCATTACATCCTTTAGTCATCTCCAACTTTAAAGGATTTAGGGCTATAAAAACACAATAGTTACTGCTTGATATATCTATCATGTAATATCATGATGCTATAACTTGGTGTTTCCATACTTTTCCTGTGTTTCTCTTAATTAGAAATACAAAGTACAGTGAAGAGTTCTTTGCTGCTCTTTCAGAAGAGGCTCTATCTAAGCTGCATTTTTTTTGTTTTGTTGTAGTCTTTGCTGTATTTTTCCCTGGAGGTATTTATTTACATATTCTGCTTTGTGGTTTTCATCATTCATTCTTTTTGACATAAAACTATACTCAGCTGACATGAATGAGCTTATAAAATGTGTTCATACTGTCACATTTTTCTGCACACCTAAGAGAAAAGTGAGTATTCTCTAGTGAATAATTTGTTAATTGTAGCCTCTTTTTCCTCTCAAACTACATGATTTCCTGGAATGCATCTGTTATTACACAATGTGACACAAACACTCTGAGCTTTATTCAATTTTTTGAGTATGAATATTCAAAATTTGAGCTATTTAGTTGGGTAGGTATAGATCAGGAAAAGGATAATGTAATATCTGTCATCATCATTTTTCAAAAGCATCTTCTAGAGTTAAAAGCTCAAGTTATCCTTGTGGTTGTTATGGGCAAGTCTGAAAACAGGTTTGTTTTCCAGCAATCGTTTATTTAGTATTGATATTCCTAAAGAAATTGTTTTGCTGACTTTTTCATGAATGCTGTCCACATTTAGATCTGATATGATTGGGGTTCAAGGTGCCTGTCATGTCTGAGGTGAGCCCTCCGGGATTAACCATGACAAGTTCTTAACTTAGTACTGGTTGATGTGTCTCGCATATATGAGCAAAGCCTATTGAAATGCTTTTGAGTTTCATATTTGAACTGGACTTTTTTGGCTCCTATGGAAGTCTAATTTATTTGGTACGATTTACGATATTCTTACTCCAAGACTCCTGCACCATAATGGTGATTACTATACAATAATGTTGTAAAAATTTATAAAAAGCAAACACAAACAGAGAAGGAAGTACAGTACAGGGGAAATAAATTTTTTAGAAAATTCTATTTATTTGCACAAGAAGACTGCTGAATTTCTGGGTTATGTTTGTTTTCTCCTATCTGTCTCAATCAATGACTCTACGTAAAATCAAGACTGAAGAATCTATTTCCCCAGCTGCTCAACTGGTGAGGTTTGAAGGAACAGAAGTTTAAGGTTTGCAGTACCTATATTAATAAAGACAATGGTTGCTGTATTTAGTGAGTAAAATGAATGCGTTGTTGACAGAACTGCTTCATTTATTCTGTTCTAAAAATTCAGAAAACATGTTCCTGCAGTTTTCAGGCCTTTGACTGAGGTAGTATATTTTGAAAGTAACAGCACTGATAATTTTTCCCAGCTTTATCTCCCATTCCACTTGAGTGGAGGAAGATTCTACCTTTACAGACACAGTTTAATATTGGCTATTTTGCTTTTCTTTGCGACTAATATGGGATGAAACAAAAAAAAAACCTGAACAATATACTGACCAAAAACCCAGCACAACCTGAAGTTGTAAGCTACTTGCAAAAGACCAAAACAGGAAATAAGATTTGAATTTAGAAGTTAGGTGAAATACTTTAAAGTAATCCATGTAATTTTCGATTAACAAGAGTGTTCCACTGCTAAGCAAAGTCTGGGGCTGCAACTTGGTACCAAGCCAAACACAAGCAACCAGATCTGAAAGTCAATGGGTTCATTGCTAGTATTTTGTATGGTGCTAGTGCTTTCTCTCTCTGCTTGAAGTACGCATACTAATATAGGTAGGCCTAACACTGCCTTCTTTTCTGGTCAAATTATATTGACAATATACCATGAGTTTGTGCTAAATTTATAAATACAAGTATTTGCACACTTTCCCTGTTGTAATATACCAAGCAGAAATTACTGATACTAATATCATTGCACTGCTGTTTTTACAGTGTGTACAGATCCTGCACACAACATTGTGTGGAGACAGTCTGGACAAAACACCTAGAAAATATGTTCCAGGCTGCAGTGTCTTGTCTGAGCTGCATGCAGAAGCTTTGAAAAGAAGGGGAAAATGGTCTATTTTTGAAAGCCTATTGACTGTAGGCATTCAAAAACTGAAGTTGCAACAGTTTTGCAGCTTGAAAATGGGACTGGGCCTAGCTACAGGCTCCTCACTCAGCTTGCATCTCCTGAGAATAAATATTCTGGATTTCAATGTGATGTGGGTGGACACCTGGTGTCCATGATATCCACCAGCTCTACAAAGTTAATGTTAATCATCCCATTTGTGCTGAGATATCTGTGGGGAGCCCAAATGTTTTTATGGATTCCAGTTCCCAGGGCAGGGTGTCCTAACTGCCCAGCCTGGGATGGGAAATGTACTGCTTTTTGATCAGCAGATATCTTGTTGTTGTTAGATAAATGACAAGCAAGAAATTTTATTGGCAGGAAAGAGAGGAAGGAAAAAGCATTCACACTGATGCTTGGACAACCAAGTCACTGCTGCATGTTCAGAACATAACTTCATAGATGAAACCAAGCTGTGAGACCTTCTCTCTTTGCTGTTTAGATCTGTAAACCACCTTGAAATACATACCTTGAGCAGGTCTCCACATCAGTCCTCTTAGGCAGCACAAATTGCTCTTACCTATTTCCATTCCACTTGAAGAGAATCATTTCAAATCTAAGAAAATTAATTAATATCATTGTCTGTCACTACATTTGTTCCCATGTCCTCCAGGTGCTTTTAATCTTTTTTCTATTTATTTTAAAGTGTGCTGTACTGTTTCCAGAGCTGCTTGAGTGACATATATGAGAAAAATCCACAGGTGAATACAGATAAAACAAGAAGAACCATAGAATTACCTGCAGAAAGAAGTACTTTGAAATGTACAAAGTAAAGAAAACAGAAGCATAATTTTCTCTAAGTCTCTTTTGATTCTAGATGCCTTTTGTGTTATTTGTAACAGCAAGAGTTGAAAAGCAAGTAGACTGAGTGTAACCTTTAAGTTGATGGTGTCTTGAAGGGTCTTGAACCCTTTAAAGGTTCTCGGATTTGACCACGTACAAGATGCAGGCAACAAATAGAAAAAGAAAAGCTTAAAAGAAAATTTAGAAAATAGGGTAAGTCTCTCGGGGCCAGAGAAATAACTTATGCAACACCTCAATTACTTTTGAAAAGGATCTAAAAGAAGTGCAGAAAATTAGACCAATCAGTTTGACATAAATTATTAAATCTTGTAAGTATTTTTAAAGAATCAGGTACGTTCAAAAAGCTGAGCTTAAGAATAGCCAACCATTGTGGCTTAAGGATGGAGTTACAAAGTTTAAGTAATTGCTATCTGTGAATGTACTTGTGTATTTTAAAAGGATAATTAACAGGGCTACAATAAGCAATAGGAAAAATGCAACTATCAAACAAAATTGCTCTTTGATTTAATAACTAAGGCATTAAGCTCTCAGAACAGAGGCATGTACAGCAACTACAATTGATGGCTGACTAATTTAAAAAGAGGAATATATGTCATATCTTTGACTCTTGGAGGATATCCATACCATAAATAGGAGTCACCAACACCAGAATATGCTGTCAAGCACTTCATATAGCTTAAGAAGCTCCTGCTGATGTTGTGTGATGAATTTGCCCCTGTGTGTCAGGGGGGTTAAATACAAGTATCAGAGAACTGGTGCTTTTTGTTCCAAAGGACTGAGAAAAAATACACTACTAGATCAAAAGCCCATTAATCTAAAACATTTTTCTGACATCAAAACCATTCAGCTTAATGTGCAGGCTATGCATATAGTTAGCTGGGCATGGAGAAGAGAACTGATTGAACTCAAAGCAGTGAAGAAGCAAGTGCATAGAGAAAAATGGATCTGAATATGTGAACAATGCAAATATTTGGTATTTGCATAAAAAGGACATGAAGCCTTACAGAAGTTTTGGAAGTTATGCCCAGCTCTTATCAGGTATGGCTGAGGGCAGGGAGAAAGGGCATGATCAGAGAAATAATTTCTGTGGAGTGAAAGACCCCCCTGTAGCCATTACACTTAGACACATATGTCTGATATAAAACTCACTCATGTATGCTGACAGCAATGAAGAGAAGTGAGTTCTGTCAGGGGTGGATGAAGAGTGGGTGAGGATTAAGGGGCAGGCTGCCATGGGTGACACTGTTGTGGGTGTCCATGGCAGGCCACCAAATCAGAGTGAGGAAGTTGATGAGGTCTTCTACAGGCAGCTGACAGCAGCCTCATAGGTACAGACCCTGGTTCTCATGGGGGATTTTAACTACCTTGATATTTGCTGGAAGACCCACTCAGCCAGCCACCCACACTCCAGGAGGTTCTTTCAGTGCATTGATGACAATTTCCTGATGCAAATGGTGGAGGAGGCCACTAGAAGAGGAGCACTGCTGGATCTTGTACTCACTAACAAGGTGGGTCTGGTAGAAGGAGTGAAGGTTCAGGGCATCTATGGGTGCAGTGACCATGAGATGGTGGAGTTCAGGGTCTCATGTGCCAGGAACAGAATAGCTAGCAGAATCACAACCGTGGACTTCAGGAGGGCCAACTTTGGCCTTTTTAAGCAATTGCTAGGGGAAATCCCATGGGACAGGCTACTGGCAGGTAAAGGAGCTCAAGGTAGCTGGTTAACAAAGACTGTTTTCTTGAAGCACAAGAGCATTCTAACAGGAAAGAATTCAAGGAAGGGAGCCGGAGGACCTGTATGGTTAAACAGGTNCTCTGGTGAGACGCCACCTGGAGTACTGCGTCCAGTTCTGGAGCCCTTATTACAAGAAGGATGTGGACACGCTGGACAGTGTGCAGAGGAGGGCCATGAGGATGATCAGAAGGCTGGAGCACCTCTCCTATGAGGCCAGACTGAGAGAGTTGGAGCTGTTCAATGTGGAGAAGAGGAGGCTCTGATGTGACCTTATTGTGGCCTTCCAGTATCTGAAGGGGGCCTACAAAAAAGCTGGGGAAGGACTTTTCAGGATGTCAGGTAGCTAAAGGACTAGGGGCAATGGAGCAAAGCTGGAGATGGGCAGGTTTAGGGTGGATGTGAGGAGGAAGTTGTTCACAGTCAGAATGGTGAGAGCCTGCAATGGGTTGCCCAGGGAGATGGTTGAGACCTCATCAGGTTTTTAAGGCTGGGCTGGATGAAGCTCTGGACAGCCTGATCTTGGGTGGGGTGTCCCTGCCCATTGTGGATGATCCTGTGATCGCTTCCAACCCTGACTGACTCTATGATTCTATAACTTCTTGCCAGTGAGGGTGATGGAGCACTGGATGGGGCTGCCAAGGGTTTTGTGGAGTCTCCTTCTCTGGAGAGGTTTGGAGCCTGCCTGGACATGTTCCTGTGCGACTTGATCTGGGGCGTCCTGCTGTGGTGGGGGGATTGGACTAGATGATCTTTCATGGTCCCATTCAATCCCTAATATTCTGTGATTCTGTAGTTCTGTGGTTCTGTGAGTTATGGGTGTGAGCTGGAAAACAGAAGGTTCCATATAAATCAGAAGGAACTCCTTCACAGTGAGAGTGACAGAGCCCTGGAACAGGCTGCCCAGGGGGGTTGTGGAGTCCCCTTCTCTGGAGATGTTTAAAACCTGCCTGGACTTGGTCTTGGTGATCCTGCTGTGGTGGAGGAATTGGGCTAGATGATTTTTGAAGGTGCCTTCCAATCCCTGGTGTTCTGTGATTCTGTGAATTAATAAGTTCAGGGTGTTCCACTCAGGTTTGTGGCTTGGTTGTGTGCCTTTTATTAAGTACCTGAGGTGTGAGAAGACTGTAGCTTGGTGTATTTACATAGTCTGTGTGGACATGAAGACTTTTAATACACTTCCTCTATTCCTTTCCACTTGCGCTTATCCAGCAGGTCATAAACCTGTCCATTGCAGTGGAATTATTATGCTTTCATGTGCTGGCTTATCCTCTGGGATTGGACTTGATGACCTCTGGAGGTCCCTTCCAGTCCTTTATGATCTATATATCTCCAAATACTTTGTAAGCCTTGCAATGTAGCTATTGTGAAGGGGAAGTCTGGTTTAAAACCCTCCTGGATATGTTCTTGTGAGACTTGATCTAGGTGGTCCTGGTCTGGCAGGGGAATTGGACTAGATGATCTTTTGAGGTCCCTTTCAATCCTGAATGATTTATGCTTTGTGCTTTATAAGGCTCTGATGAGAGAATGTAGGGATGCAACTAGGAAAGCCAAGACCTCTTTGGAATTAAACCTTGCAAGAGAGGTCAAGGGCAACAGAAAGGTCTTCTTCAAATACACTGCAGGTAAAAATAAACCTAGAGGCAATGTAGGCCCCCTGCTGAATGATGATCTTTCGAGATCCCTTCTGATCCTTAATGATTCTGTAATTCTAAGTCTGCTTTCAGATGCTATTGAGTTAGAAGACATAGGACTCTGCAGTAAGATGAGAGGGTAATTCTATTACATACGCACGTGGCAAGATCTTCAGGTAACATACAAATCACAAAACTAAGATGAAGTTATGCATATTAAAAATCACATGACTTTACTATATAGCTAGAAAACACCTACAAAAATTCAGATTTCAGTCTGGATATTTAAACCCAGCCAAGCATTTGGGTTTCTTTAAGAGCTGGAAAGAACCTGGAGCGCTAATGATGACAAATGCCATAAACCAGTACATGTAAATTGTTGTTGATGCTGTCATCAGAATGATTAGATTGTGCTGCTTTGTTGAGCTGTATGTTTAATGGTAAAATTAATTGAGTTATATTTGCAAACACTGTGTTAAACCATTTAACAACATGACAGAATGTGTCATGTGACAAAATATGATACAATACTGTGGAGTTATGTTTTAACACCATGTTTTGTGGAGTCATTGTTGTAAGAGCAAGGACATTTGTGATGTTTTAACATGTGAATCAATGTTGATAATTGGCTTGAGCATGGGTGACTCCCACAAGTCACAGTCTTTGTCTAAGGCATAACCACCTGCAGAAGAGACAAGAGGCAGTAACAACAAGACCAGGGACACTGCATGGACATTGTATAGTAGCCACTGAGATTGTGACATGGGTTGTTTTGGTCTTTAATGGACCAATCAATGATGAGCAAGATAGTATATATTTCTTAAGAATAAAACGGCTTCTACATTAAATCATATTGATCAGTGCAGAGTCCATTTGGTAAACCCCTTCACAATACAGCTGCATGGAAAATTGAAGCCAGCACTTGCATTAGGCTTGCATGGCAAGGTTTTGATAGGGGCTACTTCTGTGAAAAGCTGACAGAAGCTTTCCTCCTGTCTGATAGACGCAGATCCAGCCAGTTCCAAGACAGACCTACAACTGGCCATGGCCAAGGCCATCAGTGAGGGTGGTAGCATAATGTATTTAAGAAGGAGCAGATGTTGCTGCACAAAAGATGAATTGCAGCTGAAGAAAGAAGTGAGAATGTGATAGAAAGAATTCTGCAGACACCAAGGTCAGCAAATAATGAGGGGATGAATGTGCTCTAAGTGCTGAAGCAGAGATTCTCCTGCAGCCCTTGGTAAAGACTCTGATAAGACAGACTGTACCCCTGCAGCTCATGAAGGTGTGTGGTGTGCAGATATCCTCCTGCAGATATCCTGTGCAGATATCCTATGGAGGACTCCATGTAGGACCAAGTGGATATGTCTAAATGAGGCTGTGACCCTATGTGAAGCTGTCACTGGAGCTATGTGCACTGCAGCTCTATGGAGAGTAGAGCTGGCTGTAGCAGGTTAGTGTCAGGACTTGTGACTACCTTCCTGGGGTACCCACACTATAAAAGTGTGTATCCTGAAAGGCAGCTCACCATGGAAGGGACTCGTGCTGGAGCAATTTGTGAAGAACAATAGCCATGGGAAGGACTCGCATTGGAGAAGTTTGTGGAAGACTGTCTTGAATAGGAGAGATATAACTCAGGAGCAGAAGAGTGTAAGGTGTCCTCCCACTGAGGAGGAAGGAGCAGCAGAGTCGAAGTGTGAACCAAGCAGGGTCAAGTGTCCCCCTGCATCACTGTGGAGGAGGGGTAGAGAAAATTGGGAGTAAATCTGAGCCCAGTAAGAAGGGAGGGATAGGAGAAAGTATTTCTAAGATTTGGATTTATTCTCATCCTACTCTGAATTTTGTTTGACAATAAATTATTTATGTCAAAGTCGAGTCTGTTTTGCCCATGATGATAATTAGTGAATGATCTCTTTCTGTCTTTATCACTCAATCTTTACGCTGTATTTTCTCTCCTCTGCCCAGCTAAGGAAGAGGAATAATAAAGCAACTTTAGTAGTATCTTGGCATCCAGCCAGGGTCAAACTACCACAGTGCTTGATGCAACGTAAGAGCTTTGTGTAGCCATCTGCCAGTCTGTCTCTTTTTTCTCTGAAAAATCCATTGAAAGGAGCATTTTTTTTTTCAGTCTGTTGGCCTCAACTGACAGAGTTGCTACTTGGCTTCCTCTGTCAAAGATGGGATGAGGTCATGCCCCTTCTGTGCATTTATAAACAGCTTGAGTCCAAAGTGCTTGGAATCTTCGGTAGTTGTTTTATCTCGTCTCTGTTGGTGTTCACCACTTGTACAGGTTGTGAAGAACTGCACATTTGAAAGACATCTGGCAAGAGCATAAGACTGACGTCTGTATCACATAGTAGCTCATGTATTCTAGGGTTACACAGATACGGATAAAGCAGTCTCTTTATGCACTTGAGTATATGTAGGTGTGTACTTGAGTGATACCTGAACAAATCCTATTACACTGGCAATTTTTGCCACATCTCCAGTGGTTGAAAGCAAGTGCCTTAGATAGCAGAGTCTATTGACCCCACCACTGGCACATTAGCTCTTTAAAATTTGTGTCTAACCATGGTGGCAAAATAGGATAAGGTGACACAGCTGAGTACCATATTTTTTCCAGGCACCACTCAAAATTCAGTATTCATTAGTCCTATCTGTGCCACTTTTTTCATTATTCTCCCTGATAACTACAATGTGGGAAGTTCTGACTATTTGAGGTGTGCTCAAATGTTGGACATGACTCTGTAGCTTTCTGTACTGAGGTAGTTCACATTGTGTTATTCACCAAGTTCCCCTTACCTGTTCTGTTTGAATTCAGCCCAATGGCAAAACACAAAATTCTCACTAACTCAGCTTCGTTTTTGTCCTTGGTTGTTATACTCTTGCCACTTCTTCAAATAACAAGTTGCTTCATGGGTAAGTGTCTGATTCTTCTCTTTGCTGACCAGAAGCAAGGGGGGTGACTGTCCTGTAGCTGTACAAGACAAGAGAGAAGAAAGGTGGTTGATGAGAATAGTCATTCCCTGCATGGTAAATTCCTCACAGTCCTGCCTTCTGGCATAGCAGCATATCCAAGAAGAGAAGTGCCATCAAGGCCTTATAGATTTAACAAATGCTAGAGCAACACCCTGAATTAAGTCCAGCTATCTACTTAACTTACTCTTCCAGTTGTTGTGACCAGTTCCTTTGTTAACATCTGTATCTGCTGTACACCGTGGCAGTCTGTGCGTTCTCTTATGCACTCTATGGCTTCTGACAAGTTTATATTTTTCTTCTCTGAGAAAAACAGAAAACTGTTAAGTCTATTATTATTTCTTAGTATTGACATTTATTATCTTAGCCTGCGAGTCAGATTAAAAAAGACGTAAAATCTGAGTATGAACAAACAACTGTTTCCATTCCTTCGGAAACAGAAAAAATAAAACCAGAGGAAGAAGGTAATCTATTACCTGATCCATGATCTAGATGTGAGATGTTAGGATTACTGGGTGTAGCAGGTTGAAACTCAAAGTGCTTTGCTCCTGGGTTTCCGGCACCAATTTTGTGGTGGGTTCAGGACCACAATTCAATATCAAAGAAAGGAAGGCAAAGCAGTGAGGTCTCGATGACATCTCGGATAAAATTCACCAGACAACTGATGGCTTAGGGAAACTTCAGAAAGGTTTATTAACACTAACTATATACAGAATAGGAGAAAAGGTTATGCAAGTCGGTGCACGCAAACTAGAAACTCTGTCATTAATGCCATCACAGAACCTGAGAAAAATATAATGGGAGATCACTATAGTTTGGGCCTTGGATCTTCTTCCAATTTAGAGACCTGGGAAAGAGAGCATGTCAGTTTGGGATGGCCTGAGTTTCTCAGTGCCTAACCTGCATCCCTCGGTGCAGCTGCATGCATTTCAANTGAAGGCTGTCCATGGTGGAGGGGTTGTGATGGCATTTCTGCACCAGTCTTGCTTCTCCAGTCCAGGCACGGTGCGGTGGCGGTGGGAGCTGCTTCGGTCCACGGCTTTCTCCAGTCTGGGGCACTGCTTATCGGGTCCAGGGCGGTGATGCGGCGGGACCACGCACCTGCGGCAAGTTGCGGCCGGGGTAGCTTCCAGACCCCGCGGCGGCAGATGCCCACCGGCGGTGGGGGCAGTCCGGGGCCGGGGCCGCGNGGCGGTGGGGTCAGTCCGGGGCCGGGGCCGCGTTTGGTTCGGGAGCTGAGGTCCGCCCCGGGGCCGCGGTTCTCACCTCCTTGGAGCTGCGGTTCTCACCCCACCCCCCCACCGACGCCTGTTCCCGGGGCAGTGGGGGGGGTTCTCCCTTCAGGGCCACAGCCCACAAAAAGGGCGCGAACAAAGACCCTGCCCCGCTTTTTATAGGCTTTCCCTAGCCCGACTTTCAGGGGCAGGTCCCAGGACAGACGCTTCCGGGGAAGTGTCCTGAGACCTGTGCAACCAGGAACAGGTCCCCCAGAAAACAACAGAACTTTTCTTCCTCATGAAAGCACTTCTACAAGTTCTAGCAGTTCTCAAACTGCAACATTGGGTTTTTTGGATTTAGGTTGGACTGGATGATCTTTAAGGTCTTTTCCAAACTTATCATTACTGTGATACTTATACTTTTTGTGCATATTGTCCTTTATGAGAGCGGGATAAGAGATAGAGTTTTCAGGATTCACATTCTGTACCTGTCATTTGCAAGATTGCTTCACCACCCCTTACAGAAATTTATCATTGTGTGAATTGGATTATGTCTAACATCAGTGGCACCACCCAGGTGCCTTCATAGATCCTTCATAGATTCATAGAAACATAGCATCATAGAATCATAGAATCATTAGGGATTGGAAGGGACTCAAAAGGATCACCTAGACCAAGTCACAAAGGAACGCATCCAGGTGGGTCTTAAACATCTCCAGTGAAGGAGACTCCACAACCTCGCTGGGCAGCCTGTCCCACTGCTCTGTCACACTCACTGTGAGGAATTTCCTTCTGATATTGATGTGGAACCTCTTATGTTCCACCTTACACCCATTGCCCCTCGTCCCATCACCAGATGATTGAGAAGAGCCTGGCTCCGTCCTCCTGACACCCATCCTTCAAATATTTGTAGACATTACTTAGGTCACCCCTCAATCTCCTCTTCTCCAAGATAAAGAGACCCAGCTCCCTCAGCCCCTCCTCATAAGGGAGGTGCTCTTCCTCCTTCATCATCCTCGTTGCCATATGCTGGACTCCCTCCAGCAGCTCCAAATGCCTCTTGGGCTGAGAGGCCCAGAACTGGACACAATATTCCAGATGTGGTCTGACCAGGGCAGAGTAGAACAGAAGAAAACCTCTCTCAAACTGCTAACCACCCCCGTTCTGATACACCCCAGGATGCTCTTAGCCCTCTTGGCCACAAGAGCACACTACTGGCTCATGGTCAGCCTGCTGCCCACCAGGACCCCAAATCCCTTTCTAGTACAATGCTCTCCAACAGGTCAGTCCCCAACATATACTGGTAACTGGGGGTGTTCTTGCCCACATGCAAGACTCTGCACTTACCCTCGTTATACCTCATTACATTTCTCTCAGCCCAGCTCTCCAGCCTGTCCAGAACTTGTTGAATGGCAGCACAGACTGCAGTGGTGTCGGCAACACCACCCAGCTTTGTGTCATCAGCAAAGTTGCTGACAGTGCATGCCAATCCCTCATCCAAGTCCCAGCATTGACCTGTGGGGCACTTCACTAGATACATATCTCCAACCAGACTCTGTCCCATTGACTTCTATTCTCTGGCTTCTACCCTGCAGCCAGTTCACGATCCACCTCACTACCCAATCAACTAGAGCACACTTCCTCTGTTTGGCTGCAAGGAGGTTATGTGAGACTGTGTCTAATGCCTTACTCAAGTCAAGATAGACCACATCCACCACTCTGCTATCATCTATCCACCTGCTTATACACCCATCAAAGGCTATCAAGTTGCTCAAGCCTGATTTTCCTTTTGTAAAGCCATGCTGACTGTCCCTAAGGACCCTCCTGCCCTTGATGTACTCTATTAAAAATTGTTCCTGAATGGAGGTGAGGCTAACCGGTCTATAGTTACCTGGGTCCCCCTTTTTGAAGATTGAAATGACATTTGCTAACCTCCAGTCCCTAGGCACCTGTCCTGATCCCCAGGACTTAGAAAACATGATGGAGAGTGGCTTAGCAATGACTTCC
>VXBP01000142.1:0-36491 GCA_013400115.1 Rhinopomastus cyanomelas | reverse complement strand
TATTCTGTTCCTGGCACATGAGACCCTGAACTCCACCATCTCATGGTCACTGCACCCATAGATGCCCTGAACCTTCACTCCTTCTACCAGACCCACCTTGTTAGTGAGTACAAGATCCAGCAGTGCTCCTCTTCTAGTGGCCTCCTCCACCATTTGCATCAGGAAATTGTCATCAATGCACTGAAAGAACCTCCTGGAGTGTGGGTGGCTGGCTGAGTGGGTCTTCCAGCAAATATCAAGGTAGTTAAAATCCCCCATGAGAACCAGGGTCTGTACCTATGAGGCTGCTGTCAGCTGCCTGTAGAAGACCTCATCAACTTCCTCACTCTGATTTGGTGGCCTGCCATGGACACCCACAACAGTGTCACCCATGGCGGCCTGCCCCTTAATCCTCACCCACAAACTCTGAACTATCGCTTCTTCTGCCCCTGGTCAGAACTCAATACGTTCCAGCTGCTCTCTCACTTAGAGAGCAACTCCTCCACCCCGCCTTGCTGATCTGTCCCTCCTGTAAAGGACACAGCTGTTCATGATCACATTCCAGTCATGCGAGCTGTCCCACCAGGTCTCCGTAATTGCTACAAACTCATAATCGCCTGACTGGACACAGATTTCAAACTCCTCCTGCTTATTCCCCATGCTGCGTGCATTGGTGTGCAGGCATTTCAGGGAGCAAGGTGAGTTATCCAATTTCACCCTAGGTCAGCACGAGGTCACCTGGTTTTCATTAAGACCAGAGTTCTGCCCCACCGGTGTTCATCCATCAACTATCCCACCTCACCTCAAATCTAGTTTAAAGTGTTCTGAATCAACCCTTCCATCTCCAGCCCCAGAATCCTTTTTCCCCTCTGAGATAAACCCCTCCCATACCTGTGTGCTAGGTCTGGTGTCTGAAAGAACCCAAAGCCCTGCCTGTAATACCGGTCTTGTAGCCAGACATTAATCGACTGAGTCCTTCTATTCTGGCCTGTGTCCTCACCCCAAAATGGAAGTAATGAACAGAATACAATTTGTGCCCCAGAGTCTTTCACCAAAAGTCCTAATGCCTTAAGGTCTTTCTTCATTCCCCATGGGCTATGGAATACAGATTCCTCCCCCCTTGTCACCTACGATCAGCAGTGGATTATAGTCATCTGATCTCACCAGGTTAGGGAGCAACATAGTGATGTCCCTGATTCTGGTTCCAGGTAAGGTTCCTTATTTCATCAGCAGCCCTTACACATTTTGGAAAATGACAGTTGCTGTAAAGTGTCCCAGTTTCGGCCTTTTATTGGAGAGATATACACTTCAGGGACAACCTAAGGGCATTTTGTACTCCTCCCCATCTTTCTGCTTCTCTCTTTCCAGGTCTGACCTGCTGTCTCTACGGGAGTAGCTGGAAGGGCTCACAGCAGCTGGCTTGTTATGCAGACCTGGTACAACAGGGACTGTAGCATGCATTGCACCAATCCTGTATACTCAGTATTGCTGCCATTCCTGCCCAAGAACTGCCTGACAGATGCAGTGTTGAGTGCATGACACTGCATTTTTAAATTAGTTACGAAGGTCCTTGCTGAATTTCAGTCTGACCTGAAAGCTTGAGAGCAACTCTGTGGCTGCCCTCCACAGCTGAGGTTAATGCCTTTGGATTAAGTTGACTCTTCAGATTTGAGTAGTGTGATTCAATCTGCCCACTTCTCCATTCAGATAATTATCAGTCTTTCTATTACTCATGTTACCATACAACATCCCCTCTTGATGACTTTATTCATTTCAGACAGGGACAGCAGGTGCCAGATGGCAAACTGATGCTGTGTGATACTCAGTATTTTTATCACTTGGTGCTTAGGGTTTCATCTTGCTCCTGTGCATTAGCCTGATGGGGATGACTGCCTTGGTTTGCTCTAATAAGCTCTGGAGCATGGGAAGTGATAATGTGTCATTGCTTTGGAGGGGCAGTTTAAAAGCAGTGAACATTGATACTGTTTGTTATGGAAAGGGACTGGCTGTAGCATCTTAGAAGTGCAAGGAAAAGAACAGATTTTATGTCTGCCCTTTTATGTATCAGCTTTCAATTTCAACAAGTATAGTAAGTGCTCTTTAAGTGAGGATGCAATTTGCTAGAAGAACGTTGCCTCTAGGTTTGGTTATATAGGCTACATTTTTACCTTGTAGGGAAGTTCAACGCAAATAGGCAGTCTTCACTCTATATCAATGGTAGTAGCAGCTGTATAGGAAGTCAAAGTGGCCACTAGAAGGTGCATTTTGCATTTACTTTCATACAGCACACTTTGTAGGCAGTGAGAATGGGTAAGGGTATGTCTGTTTTCCTTCTGAAATTGTAAATTACATGAAAAAAATAAAGGAATTGAAACTTGAATACGCAAAGACTTTGTTTATTTATTGCCAGGAGAGACCAATTAGGATTCAATGCTGGGTTTCCTTGGCATCCCAGAGGCATAAACAGAAAATATGGGCTAATGCATTCAGTTAGACAGAGATTTTAAAGTCTAATGCATGATCTAAATATATATCACATATGCCCAGTATTTATCTATCCTACACACCACAGTGACATGGAGAACTTGCACACTATTTCAGGGGTCTAGCCCATTTACATATATGTCTCCTGCAGATGTTCAGTACTTTTGGGGAATACATGTAGGCAGTGCTCCTTTGTTGTCTTTCAGATTCCTCTCAGTTCTCTGTATATGGCTTTTCATTTCATTACTACACCTATATGATTCTATGATTCTATATTTCTAAGTATCTCTGCAATATTTCTAGTTAGGAAGTCCAAATCAAAATCAAAGACCCAGTCATTCAGGACTGAATCCTGATTATTCTGTTCTTTCTAGTGGGCTAAATTCCTCTGCTTCTTTGTTGACTGTTTCAATTTATAACTGCAAAGAAGAAGGCTTACGCCATTCATCTCTGTAGGTTTACAACCATTCCAAAACTGAACAAAAAAAAATCTAAGCAGTATTGTTCTTTTCTCTGCAAACCATAATTTAACTTCAGTGCAGAACAATTATGAGTCCATCTCATGATCAAAATGTTATAAATGTTATCGAGCTGATAGCACCTCTCTCACTGTTGGATTTTCTATTGTTTACGTGAGATATGAGTGGACTTTCTGGGTAATGCAGCAAGAAGCCTGGGAAGGTGCACCAGAATGAAAGATTACTTTGCAGGGACCATTTTAGACAGTCTTATCTGTATGAGATCTTATGGGTTGTGAAATTTCCTTCCAAGAGATATGGTGCAGGTCCATTACTGCTTGAGTAAACTCTACTAGACAGACTGCTGAGGAATGTCACATCAGGATCTGTCTGGATTTTGCAGATAAATAAGTAAAATAAGGTCTGATTTTTTTTTTTTCTAAATTCAAGTGTTTTTTAATTGGGCTTTTAATTTGAATAAATTAAATTTATCATTCATAAAAATTGTCTGCAAGCATTTGGAGAGTCTCTGGGTTTTGGTAAAGATTTTTCAATGTGAAGTATTCTACAAACGTCTTAAGTTTAGAAAGAAACTTGACACCATCTCGGATAAAATTTGCCAGACAGTTGATGGCTTAGGGAAACTGCAGAAAGGTTTATTAATACTATAACTTTATACAGAATAGGAGAAAAGGTTATGCAAGTCGGTGCACACAAACTAGAAACTGTGTCATAAATGCCATCACACAACCTGAGAAAAATATAATGGGAGATCACTATAGTTTGGGCCTTGGTTCTTTTTTTAGTTTAGAGACCTGGGAAAGTCCGGGACAGCCTGAGTTTCTCAGTGCCCACACCTGCATCCCTCGGTACAGCCGCATGCATTTCAGCATAGCTTCTCCAGCTCAACGCTTTCAGAATGGCCTTACTGCTCAGCGCCCACACCTGCATCCCTCAGTGTAGCTGTATGCATTTCAAAGAACCCAGTCTCTGTCTTTCGGATCCAAGGTTTAAGGATTCCCGAGCCCTTCTGCTTTCCTTAGGGAAGCACGAAGGAGTTCTCCCCCAAACTTAAGTGCTGCCAGTCGTTTCTCAGCAGCAGAAATGACAAACAGCATCTCCTCCTGCTGATCACCATTTCCAAAATGGCAGCAGCACAGCCACATGGTCCCAGCCACATGCAGGATCCAAGATGGAGACAGAGCACATGGCTGCGTCAGCAGGGCTGCACCCCCCACACTCCACACGTGGCCAAGAGGGTCTTCCAAAGATCCTCTCCTCTCCCTCTCCTGTCTCAGTTCCAGGGGGAAGAGGAATAGCCCAGCTCATCGACGCTGAAGGCTGTCTGTGGTGGGGGGTCATGAGGGCAAATCTGCACCAGTCTTACTTCTCCAGTCCAAGCGCGGTGTGGTGGCGAGCAGCGGCAGCACCGCGCTGCTGCGGCCGGGGCGCCACTTTGGGTCCATGACGCCGCTTCGGGTCCGGGTCATGGCGATGTCCGCAGCTTTCTCTGGTCCAGGGCCGCGGTGTGGCGGTGGTGAAGCTGCGATGCGGCAGAACCTCACACCCACGACAAGTTGTGGCTGGGGTCGCTTCTGGAAAATGTGGTGGCAGGTGCGCGCAGGCAGTGGGGTCAGGCCAGGGCCGCAGCTGGTTTGGAAGCCGCGGCAGGTCACGGCTGTTTCAGGAGCCGCGGTCCCCCTCGCAGCCGTGGTTCCCACCCCCTCCACCGCCCGTTCTCANCCCAGGAAGGTTGTGGAGGCCCCATCCTTGGAGGTGCTTAAGGCTGGGCTGATTAAGTTTCTGGCCATCCTGATCTAGGGTGGGGTATCCCTGCCCATGGCAGGGGAGTTGGAACTGGATGATCCTGTGGTCCCTTCTAACCCAGACTGACTGTATGACTTGGTCTGGGTAAGCCTGCAGTGGCAGGGGGTTTGGACTAGATGATCTTTCGGGGTCCCTTCCAATCGCTAATGATTCTATGATTCTATGAAATAGACTTTTGTAAAAGAGATGGAAAGAAGCTAAAAGAAATAAAAAGCATCCATGCTCTCAAGTAGATCTTGAAATTCTTCATCACCCATTTTTCAGAACAGAACGTGTTATGGACAGAGCTAGAGTGATCTGGTGATCTGACTTGATAGCATTTTTTTAAAAAAGTATAAATAATGTATTAATTGCTATAAGTAAGTAAATAGTATTTAATTCTCTTATATATAATTTATACATATGGTATATATTATTTACTTTGAATGAAAGCCTATTTCTTTAGAGTATCTTCAGTAGACTACTTTATCCTTCTAAGAGGTAGAATCTCAGAATAAAGCACTAGGCAATGTAAAGCTTATCTTGCGTAAAACAAAGTTCCTTCTGCAAAACACTGTTACAGATAAAGTATGCTTGAGAAATTTTGGGATCCAGACTGACCTTACAATTTGCATTAAAAGGTCTTTTGTGGTTTGTGATTTCTGTCATAGGAACTTTTGTCTTATAATAAAAGCTTAATTTCTGCATCTCTGCAAACAAAGAAGAATTTGGTGAGCTAAAGGGGTTTGGAGTCTTGATTTCAGGCTTGCAGCTCCTTCTTTTTCTCCTTGTGCTTCTGTTAATTTCTCATCTGCATTTTGAGGGGAGAGAACATGTTGCTTAGTGCTGAATGCAGCAGCCATCTTGCCCTAGGAACGTGGAGAACAGGGAAAGAGTGTGATACCTCAAGGGTCAACAGAAGGCGAATTTAATCTGAATTTCATGCTTTGCTGAAATGGAGGTGGTTCTTGTTTGTGACTGAAGGAGTCAGCATTTTGGAAATGGAGGATTGGTATGGAAGCATATGGAACAGAGAACTGGACTTTTAAAATGCTCACGGATGCTGAGGGATGTATGCATGGACTTGATTGACACCACATTTCCACAAAAAGTGTCTTCTCCCTTTTAAGGGTTTGGACTTTGAAGTTTTGCCTCGGTTACATAAGAACATGTAATTAATCTATGTATGACTTTGTCTGGGGTTTTTTTTATGTGAGGTGAATTCTTCATGTTGTTTTTATGAGGGGCGAATCAAATGTCTTGTTTTTTCCCTGTTGAGCTGGTTTTGGTTTTGCCTGCCATTTAGAACCTTACCTGTATTGTTTTACTTTTGGCCAATTAGCACATTAACTACATTAATTGGTTAATTTCATCTTGGGTTTTAAACTCGCAACTGGTTAAACTGTCTCATTCTTAAGCTAACAGGATTTAGATCTGTTTATCTAATGCATAATCTACTCCTGGATCAAACATACTCTCACGACTGTCCAAGGCAATACAGCTGAAATAAATTTCATCTGTGCAATTTGTATTGCAAGGTTAAAGTTGCATAGTATAAATATCACAAAAGTTTGTCTTGAACAGTGACTTCCACTAAGATTCTTAACTGCATTCAAACTCAGTGTTCTGTTTCTGGACAGAGATGTCAAAGACAGCTCAGGAGAAAAGACAGTAGCTCAAAAATAAACCTAGTGAGTTTTCTTACAAAAGAAATGGATGAGCTTCAAAAATAAGTTCCAGAGGAGCCACAAAGTTGCATCAGCATTTCTCTCTGACTATCTGAAATCTGATAAGGCTACATACTGCTGAAAGCTGGAGTACTATTACAGGACTTACTGGGATGTTTCCTGTACGTGTGCTTACTGACAAGACTCCAGAATTAGGAGATAGTAGAATTACTTAATACTAGTGTCACAGCTACTGTTGCTGTTAGTGTTATAAGTGATAATGAAAGCATTATTAGTATGACATGGATTTAACAGTCTGGGAATGAGATCAATCGTGGAAGGGTTCCTGTACAACAGCACAGGGAGGAACATTTGGTCTGGTTATGAGACTGACAATAAGCTCAAGCAAGTGGGCAGAAATCTTGGACATGGGATTGATGTGTTTGTGGTGTTTGTTACTAGTGGTTAGAAATCTCCTTGCCTGCTTCTCTGTTCATCTCTGTCAGTGAGAAACTGGTTCTCCAGGGATAATCTGAGTGTCTTCATGTCTGGGTGATGATCAGCTCATCCCCTGGCCTGTCCTTTGCTGCCTGATCCTGGCCTGTGGTACCTCAGATTCAATTTTGCTGACAGATGCGGGACATGAGGTTTGTATATTTGGGATTTACTTGCCGTAACCTGTGAGAAGCCTTGAGCTAGTTTTGGCTGCACGGCTCTAATTGTTTGTAATGCTAATATGTTGGAAGAAATTGGGAAGGTCAATTACATTCTGATGTGCAAACGTGAAAGAGACATTGTCCCAATAGCATCATCGCTATCTTCAAATGTGTTGTCCCTAATCTCATTAAAACATACGCTTAAAGCCATTGTTTTTATTTAAAGTGCAATTAAACACTTAAACACTCTGGAGTAAAATCAAGTTATGAACATATTGTATACTTGCAACACAAAGCTAATTTATTTACATTATGTTTATGACCTTCTTGAAATAAGTGGACAACAGAAAAGCATGTGAAAATATTTCGTATTTTTATACTGTCTTAACTGTAATGACTGTGATACTTTCATTGTTTTTTGAACTTATATGAGTTATTGCTACAACATACCTATTGAAACATTCTTTATAGGTTGGTTATTACTTCCAGTTGTAAGTGATACATATTATGCAATGATAAATAAACACTGAAATACTAACATGCAGGAAAACATAAGCTTTGGATTTTCAATTTTTTTTTTTCTCCAAAGATTATTTTATGTCACTTCTTCATGGAAAATCTAACTTTACAATTTTATTCCAAAGCAGATATTTAAAAAAGATAAATCAAGGAAAAATGCACTAAACTTTTAGATATAAGGACAGCAAGTTTTCCAAGAATCTTGTGCTGCACTTTCGCTTTCGCATGTATCTCATGTTTTTATACTTGATCAGAAAGATGTGTGGCTAGGTTTTGATTCTTTGAATTTTCAAATTGTAGTAGTATTAGCCTGCGATCGTGTCAATTTTATTCATAGTTGCTTGTATTAGGTTCTGATTTGGATTTGTGATGAAAATACCATTTGTGTGTGGAAACTGAAGGATAGCAAATGTCACTCCAATCTTCAAAAGCGGTAAGAAGGAGGACCCAGGTAACTATAGGCTGATCAGCCTCACATCCATTCAGGAAAGGGGATGGAACTATTTGTCCTGGACACTGTCTGTAGGCACAGCAAGTACACGAGGATCATTAGGCATAGTCAGAATGCTTCACCAAAGGGAAAGTCGTGCTTGACCAACCTGATAGCCTTTTGTGAGGGCATAAGCAGGTGGATAGATGTTGGCAGAGCGGTAGATATGGTTTATCTAGAATTCAGTATAGCATTTGGCACAGGCTTCCTCAGCATCCTTGCAGCCAAAATGAGGCAGTGTGGTCTTGATGATCGGGTAGTAAGGTAACTCTCTGTAGGATAAAAGCCAGAGAGCAGTGATCAATGGGACAGAGTCTAGTTGGAGGCCTGTATCCAGTGGAGTCCCGCAAGGGAGATGAGTGGCTGACACCCCAGCAAACTGTGCTGTCATTCAGTGGGACCTGGACAGGCTGGAGAGCTGGACGGGGAGAAATTCAATGAACTATAACAACGGCAAGTGCGGAGTCTGACATCTGGGCAAGAACAACCCCAAGTACCAATATGGGCTGGGGACTGACCAGCTAGACAGCACTGTGGGAGAAAGGGAGCTGGGGATCCTGGTGGACAGCAGAATGACCGTGAGCCAGCAATGTGTCTTGTGGCCAAAAGCATCCTGGGGTGGATCAGAATATCCTCTAATGATAGGACAAGGGGCAATGGTGTAAACTGAAACATAGTTTCCCTGTAAATATCAGAAGGAACTTCTTCACAATGAGGGTGATGGAGCACTGGAAGGGGCTGCCCATAGGGGTTGTGGAATCCCCTTCTTGGGAAACGTTTAAAACCTGTCTGGATATGTTCCTGTGTGACTTGATCTAGGTGATCCTGCTGTGGCAAGGGGATTGGAATGGATGACCTTTCAAGTTCCCAAACAATCTCTAATGTTCTGTGATTCTGTGATCATGTAATGCAAGAATATTTCAGTTGTTGAAGAGTGGTGCTACTGCAGCGTCAAAGCAGTCTGCCTCTCAGTCTGCACACAAAAAGTGGCAGGTTTAAATTTTACCAGACAGTCATGACTTGAGAAATTATGGCAGTCAGAAGTGCCCACCAACCAGAAAATGTGACTTGAAATCACAGAGCTGAGTGCCGAGAACAACCGGGCCAAGACCTGTGCAGTGTGTGAACCTGAAGAGCTAATGACTGAGAGATTTGTCTCCAAAAAAGACATGAGCCATCACCTACAGTTTGGCCTGAGAAGAGGTCATAACATATTCTTTCAGATTTATCCAGTCATGTGGGCCCAGCCTTAATATTTGTTATTGTTATCCAATGAAAAAAAATTTTTGTTTTATATTCTTTCAACTTTTGTTTCTTATTGTAATAAACCATTTTAGTTAATTTGGATGCGCAATCATACACACAACTGCAGTCCAAACAGTCAATTAAATGAGCATATTTCCTTGTATCACTACACCTGGACTGTTCAGTGATGAAGCAGGAAAGTTTATGTCCTAATCATTTTGCTGAGGCAGAAATGTGCTTTTGGACTTTGCTGAAATCTTTAAAAATGTGGGTTTTGTCTATCACATTCTGTGTTAAGACAAGGTGAAATGCAGGAGTTACTACATGCTGGGATTATTTCTGTCACCCAAATCCAGGTGCAAAGAGTATTGTGGGAAACATGTGGATGGAATCATGTTGAATCACAAACAAAATAACCCCTTGTAGCGGGTTGGGGATTCTCCACCAGTTTTAGCAAGTAAGGTCTCGATGACATCTCGGACAAATTTGCCAGACAATGAATGGCTTAGGATACTGGATAAAAGTTTATTAACCTACTAGCGGTATACAGACAAAGAAAAGGAAACTCAACAGGAAAATAAAACAAATAAAAACCAGCAAGTTGGTACACTCAAACTAGAAACTGAGTCACACATGCCATTACACTATCTGAGGAAAATACCATGGGAAGTTACTATCATTTGGGCCTTGGGTCACGACAGAGATCTGGGCAACAACAACAGCATGCAAACCGGAGACGAGCCACCACTCTCTCCCTTAACGCCCCAATTGCACCCCGGTGTGGGCGGCATGCATTTCAACAACAAGCCCCTGTCTCTGTCCTTCCGACCTAAGAGATCTGGGCAACAACAACAGCATGCAAACCGGAGACGAGCCACCGCTCTCTCCCTTAACGCCCCAATTGCACCCCGGTGTGGGCGGCATACATTCCAACAACAAAACCCCTGTCTCTGTCCTCCCGATCCAAGATTTAAGGAGTCTCAAATCCTTCGGCTTTCCAACTACGCACGAAGGGACCTCCCCCAAACTTAAAAGCACCCCCAGTCTTCCTCAGCGGCAGGAAATGACACACAGCTTCTCTTCCCGTTGACCAGTCTCTCCAAAATGGCAGCGATCCGTCGCTCAGCCCCAGTCACGTGGGGGATCCAAAATGGAGGCACATTCATCCCTGGATCAACAGGGCAACGCCCACACTCCACAGTAGGCCGAGAGGATTCTCAAGGCCCTCTCCTCTCTTCTCTCCTCCTGTCTCAGCTCCAGGGGGGAAGAGGGGGCACCCCAGCATACCACAACTTTACCAAAATGCTGAAGCTGCGCTGTGGGAGGTGGCTGTACTCAAATCTTGCTTCCCAGATCGCCCGGATCGTGGTGTCAGGTTCAGGCCCGAGGCAAAAGGGCTGCGCGGAGCTGGGGGCACAGCGGCACAAATCAGGGTCTTCCCAAGACCGCTGAGAAACCGCGGCAGACGCGAAGGCTGCCCATTACTGGACGGGGAGCGGTGCAAACCGGCGCGTCCTTCATTCCTGAAGCATTGGAGCCACTGGAGAACCTGCGGCAAACTTCGCAGCTAGCGCCGGGGTGGGGAGAGCTTACAGGTGCGTCTCCAGACTGCGGCACATCGGCGCTACTGGAGGCCGAGGTGAGTCACAGCTGGCAGTTCTGGCCGAGGACATGGGGCTATGCGAACACGGGGCATCTGCTCTTCCAGCAGTAGCGGCGGAATCGAGAATCCCCCGAGAACGGACGGGGCAGGGGGAGCAGGGGGGCGCTCGGCTGAGAAGCCGCAACTCAAGAGAGCCTGAAGCACACACGAGCGGGCTACATACTTCCTGCTTCTTCTTCTTCCTTCTTTTCTCAAAGCAAACCGCCCGCTCTGCTTTTTCATAGGCTAACCCAACACGGACATCCGGGGCAGGTCCAGGACTGGCAACACCTTCCCCCAGGACAAGTCCCCTGTGGGGGAGGGGTCCTCCAAAACAAAACAACTCCCTTTTCTTTTCTTCTTCATGAAAGCAGAACTGCTGTACATTTGAAAACGTTAGCAATTTTCAAACTACAACACCCCTTAAGTTTCATACACTAGGAAGAAGTAAAAGATTATTTAACAATTCTTGTTGTCCTTCTGGAGTGCTACTAGACAGTAATTCCTTCCCAAGTAAGTTAAGATTCAGGTGGTATTAAGTGGTGTAACGATCACATCCGAGTCAGACTTGCTCACACTTGTATACAGTCCAGAGATTTATTAATTAATCAATGCAGTACAAAGTTTTGCTTAATAAATATTTGGTTTCTCTTAGTCCAGAGTGGAAAATTCAGTTCAGAGTTTAGAGGAAAAGAAGGGAAATAATAAAGTTCAAATGGGTGAAATAATCCATTACTTTTGTGCCTAATGGCTCTTGAAGATTGTGAAGTATTTCACCAATTCAACACTTGTTTATTTACAGAAACTTATTTTTTTGAATTGCACATTTATGCATTACATTAGCATTTCATGTGCTGAATACTGCATTTCATGGTGGCAGTAAAAATTAGATCTTAGTACTCTAAGTTCTGGATCAGACAACAAAGGGAAATGTTCAATAACTGTGCTTTAAACATTCTATCTTTAGGCAGAAATATTAAGACCTCCTTATATTTTTTTTGTACATGCGTTTATAAAATATCAGTTTCACTGTTTGCCATGTTTCATATTTTAGATGAAAAGTTTAAACCGAAACAAGTAAATTCTTTGAGTGGAGTGCTTGAAAGGTGCCACTTGAGCATGCTGTTCATTCATTGGGTAGGTAGTATCTGGGAGCAGCCTGGGTTATAGAGCTGGGGAACGCTAAGGTCAAGGGCATGAAATGGAAGAGCAGGAGAGGGATCCCTTCACTCAGTAAATGGCTGTGACTGAGGACTGTGACTTTCAAGATCCCAGGTTCCATTTTTTTTCTGCATCCTGACCATGGGCTGTGCTGACAAGCGAAAAGGGAAACAGCACCATCTGCCAGAAGATGACTTGTTGCTACCTTCTTCTTCATGGACTGTTGGTAAAAATTTGAGAAAACATGTGTCCTATATACCTCTTTTAAACTGCAAGTGTGATTTATGTCTGAGTAAGAAAGGTAATGAGGCCAATGATTAGGCCAGCTGGATGTGGATGGTTTTGTCTGCACAGCAAAGATGCATCAGAGGACAGACTGCTCTGTAGAAATTATTTTGGCACTGTCTTCTTTGGGTATGTTCAACCACACACAAAGAACAACCCAACATGCCTTTATCTGGGATCCTTTTTTACTGTTTGTGCAGTACTGTATGCCCAGCTGCTTTGTGGGTAGCCGCTGAGATGGGAATAGGAAATAACAGTGAGGATGGGTGTGAGGATGGGGAAAACTGAAAAAAATATGAGGGTGGAGGAGGGACAGGGAAATCACTGTGCTGCCCAGAGCTACTTGAACTTTGTGCTCCTGATGCTATACAGTCAGACTCCTCTATTGCATCTTAGTAATATATGTCATATGTTGGCTCCAGGTTTGTTCACGACATCCATTGTACGATGTTTCTTTAAAATTGAACCTGCTGTGCCTCATCATGTAGCTTGTGTCTCATTGCATGATACTGGTACACATCAGAAATATAACAGCTGAAGTGTCTTAGAGGAGTGGGTAACAATATTACTGTCTGCACATCCAGTTCCTGAGGGTTTTGAAATTGTACTAACATTTTCTCTTCTGCTGGAGAAATAGTCTAACCTTGTGAACTCTGCAAGTCTAAATGGAGAAGTGCTTTCACTTACTACAGTTTTGCCAACTTTATAGGGAGCCCAAGTGTCTGTGGTGCAAACAAGAAAATAAGTCTTATGCAATTGGACTAAAAATTACTTTAGCCACAATAAACCATGTAGCAATTATTAAGCCATTTTCCAAATGAGATTTCTGAGATGCTTCTAGCTTTGTCTTATGTCAGGCTATATCTTTTCATATAAAACTGCAAATTTCTTATTTTCTTTTTTTATCCTTGAAGAGAGATTTTTTTTTTTACAAGGCTTACTCTTTTTTTTTTTTGAAGGTCCAGAAATATCAGCTATGATTAATACTCTGCCTTGGATTGTACATCATATTTTCCCTTTGGGGTACCCAGTACAGTGTCCTTTCATACAACTTTCCATCCTGACAAACAGGTTCAGCTATATTGTATTTACACAAGGATATATTTTCTGATGTCTACTGTCAGCACACATTATCAGATTGGACTGTTGTAACTATGGCTTGAGACAAATCTGAGCTAAGCAATATATGCCTAAATGACTACTGAAAACTGAAATTTTAGAAACTTGTTACATCATCCTGGTTTGCAGCTCATTACAAAGTGAAAAGAAAAGAAAGGGTTTTCAGGACACTTAATTATTATTATTATGTTTGTCCGTTTCAGTGATAAAACGTCTTGATATGGCATGGTATGTACACGATATGTGCCTGAAATACTAGCAAACATTGCCTTCATTTAGGACAAATGATTATTTGTTTGTATATATATGTGTGTGTCTGTGTGTGTGAATGTGTGTGCACAAGCAACTTTAGTTACAAAAGCTACAGCTATATGTCAGGTGTCAGCCCTGCTATTTGGGGAATTATTTCATATACCCTAGGCTGTATGTGGAACAGCATATGTAGCATATCCATCCAAATTATGGAACTCACTCCTCTCTCTTAAATGCTGTTCACTAAGGTTCTCTTACACAATTGTTACTTATAAATTTGAATTCTTTACTTCAGCTGCCATTCTAACCTGTCTCCTCTGATTAATTATCTTGAAGAAGTGTCTGGCTCAGAAGACCTGTGGTAGATAGCCGCTAAAAGTATGTTGCTTACACATCAGCATGTTTATGTCAGCTCACCATGTTTAGTCTCTGCCTCAAATTAAAACTCCTTATCTCACCAGAAGGTAACCTGGTCCCTGTCCAAGCACATTCATAGAAGTGTAAAGCATTTTTTCTGTAGCTGTTTAAAATACTTTTAATATGAGTGATTCTTTTCTGTTATTGTACAGATAATGATGACTAAGTGTGAAACCTTCTTTCTTCTTAATCCCCTGTCTTCCACAAAATTCTGGTACTTGTGCTCATGCAGTGTTTTTTCTTTGTCTGAGAGCTTTTAAAATGCTTTTTCATTTGTGGATTCTACACTTGTCTGGGTTAAACTTGTAGCCCATAGAGTCATGTTTGTTACACTGTCAGTCTGCTACTTGTTCTCCAAAGTACTTTTAATAGAAAAGTTCAGTTGTTGCTGAAGTACAGGAACTGCTGTATGGGAAGTACGACTGCAACTGCTGTATAAGTGACACATAAATGCAAACGATATGTAAAATAATATTATTTTGAAACTCTGGGCATAATTATCTGTTCCACAAAACATGTGCATCTTCTTCTGTACTCAATGAGGTATATATATATATAAAATTCATACTCTATTTTTAAGCAAGGTAGAAGATAAGATATATGACTTTGGAAAACATTACATTGATAAAAGATTTGAGAATGTTATGATGGAATCATGGAATAGTTTTTGTTGGGAGAGACCCTTAAGATCATCAAGTCCAATCATTAATCCAGGACATCACCACTAAATCATGTGCCTCAGCACCACAGCTACATCATTTTTAAATATCTCCAGGGATGATGACACTGCTGTTTCCCTAGGAAGCTACTTTCAGTCCTCTACAGACCCTTTATTGTCCTTTACAGCCTTGCTTGGCTCAACTTGAGGACCGTTCCACTTGTCTATCACTATTTAATTGGCAGAACAGAAAAAACTCCACCTCACTGCAATCTCCTTTCAGGGAGTTGTATAAACTATAAAGTCTCCCTTGAGCTTCCTTTTCTCCAGGCTAAACAACCTAGTTCCCTTTGTTAGTCCTCACAGGACTTGTGCTCCAGACACCTCACCATCTTTGCTGTACTTCTTTGTACATGCTCCAGCACTTCACCATCCTTGTTGTAGTGCTAGGAAGAACTGTTGCTGTTCTTTGACTTAGGCATTTCTATGGCTTTCTGGACAGACTGGAAGCTTTAACCAAAACCTATTAGACCACATGGAAAGGCTATCTGTGATATCGTGGGACCATCTGAGAATGGCATTATCATGTATGTAGTCTATTTCCAGTTTTGTTTGATAGCATTAGCTGAAGGATGAAAAGTTATAGGTGGATTGGGTGATTCACTTGAGCTCAGGAACAACTGCTCTGCTTGTGGAGTTAGCTCCTTCAAAGAACAGCAGAGGAGCACAGCTAAATAAAATATGATTGTATACAGAGTCATGCATCTAAGAAGCATCGGTCTAAGAAGTGTCCATCTCTAGGAGATGCCAGGTAATTGCTGGTGCCCCTTGCAAGATATTAGTCTATGCCAGCTCAGCAAAAATGGTCTTAGCTTACTGTCTGCTCTCTGTCATGGAACTCGGAGAAATGTCTGCAATAGCAATCTAGGTGTTCATGGGAAATTGAGACCAGCACTTATAATACTTAGCTTGACACGTGTGCTCCCTTCTTGGCAACACTGGAGGGGAGATCTAATAATACAGAAATTATGTCTTATTTAAATTTGTAATTTTAAAAGCACATTTTTTTTTCTGCAGGTGGGAAATATTTTCCAACTGATTCTGCAGATCCCAGATACTGTGGGTGTTTATCTTGACAGATTTGTTTTCCTTTAGTTTAGAAGATTATGAAGTCCTTGCTGAAAAAGGAAAAATAAACCTGCTTGTACCAACTTTAGTAGACTTCATTCTTACCACTTTCCTTTATGTCTCACATTGCTGTAATGTATGCAAAATGCTTAGCTACTCAAAACATTTTTTCAGGTCATTTTCCTCCCATAATAGCCAAATCGGCAGCAAAGCACTTCATGGTTTAAATGTATTGTCAGAAGAACTCTGGCGCGAGAAATACGTACTATATAGCAATTTCTATAGCCACAAAGGCTCAGAGTTTTCACACAAGAAGAAATATCCTTTTTTTCCACAGTTACTCTGTATAAATGTGATCAAGAGACGGTTTTTGGCTCTTGCACTATCAAGTGCCCTTGACCTAAAGACATGATCAGTTTCCACACAAACTGTACTAGCAGTCTTCTTCGGTTATGAATTGTGATTGGTTTGACAAGTGTGCAGGAAGCCATTTAAAGAACACAAACATTCAAATAGATGTTCACATACATGTGCTGATAGACTCCTGTGGAGAAGGGGATATATATATATGCATATCCTTTGCAGTGTTGAGGAAATTATTTCAATACATTACCCAGTCACTTAATCTCTGTGTATTTAGGAATGGATTTTCATTTACACTAAGTCTCCTATATACTCTGACAGGAAGTAGAGGGACATTTGAATGAGTACATCCTTTATGAACTGAGGTGAAAAGAATCTTATCATAAATAAGGATTAGACTTTTAGGCTAGTGTTTAATTCAGTGTGAGAAGATACTACATGTCACTTGGAGCCAGAGAGCTATACAAGTACAGGCTTTGTTTGCTATGTACCTGAAAAGACTTATGGCAGGAACTGCACCATTTTGACTCTGCAGTCACTGTGCCATCACTGATCAAGAGAACCAAATTAATATGTTTTCTGATAATCTCAAAAATAATAAATTATGGTATGCCAGGTTCTTGGCCCCTACAAATGATCATCTCTCTATTGAAATTATATAAATGTATGTAATAAACCTTCTAAGAACGGCATTTACCCAAATATTCTTGTATTTATAGAAAAAGTCTATTAGGAACAGCACTTTTCAGGAACATTCTTCATTTAGCTGCAACATGTTAAACTGAAGGGTCCTTGTTGTGGCTATTATTTGTATGTAAACTTTTTTTTTAGTCTAATGAAATGCGCTGCAGTACTATTCCCTTTGAAGAAAGAGTACTTTAAAAACAACTGAGATTTTAAGAACTGTAGATGAAATTTACAGCAGTGGATAGGTGCGAAGTCCAAGATGCAGAAGAATAAATAAGATTTTGCTGTGTTTCTGCATACAATACTAGGAGGAGCTTTGGACCTCAAATAGTCTAGTAGTGTTTGCAAATGGTTGACTAATTCTGCCTCTATTGCTGAGGACAGCAAGGCTGTCCTTCTGAGATGCCAGCAAATGCCCCTGAATGGCCCTTTGCTGTGCTATTGTGGTGAGTTCAAGACCACAATTAAAGATAAAAGAAAAGAAACCAAAGCAGTTAGGTCTTGATAAGATGTCAGATAAAAATTTGCCAGACAATGGATAGCTTAGGGAAAATGTAAGAGGGTTTATTAACTCTATAATGGTATACAGAAAAGAAGAAAAGGTTAAGCAGGTTAGTGCACACAAACTAGAAACTGTGTCAGAAATGCCATCACATATTCTGAGAAAAATACAATGAGAGATCACTATAGTATCGGTCCTTGGGTTTTTTCACATTAGAGACCTGGGAAAAGAACATGTTAGTAGAATAGAGATGAGTACCACTGCCCTCTCTATTATTACTGTGTCACCATTGTTGTCTGCAGACACTGGTACCCTTGGCTGTCCAGACTGGTGAATTTTTTAATTCTTCAGTGTAACTTCTCCAGCTCAACACTTATCGGGCAGGCCTGATTCCTCAGCACCTGAACTGCATCCCTCAACGCAGGAGACATTCTTTCAAACAAAGAACCCACACCCTGTCCTTTATACCCAAGGTTTAAGAATTCTAGAGTCCTTCTGCTTTCTTCAGCTAAGCATGAAGGAATTCTCCCCAATACTTGAGCATCTTCAGTTTTCCTCAGCAGCAGAAATGACAAACAGTCTCTCTTCCTGCTGATCAGTGTTTTCTAAGATGCTGGCATCGGTGGCCACATGGCCCCGGCCACGTGCAGAAGATTGAGATGGAACTCATGGCTGCCTCATCAAGGGGCCCCCCACGACACTCCACAAATGTAGCCAAGAGTGTTCCATGACCCTTCCCTCTCCTCTCTCCTCCTGTCTTAACTCAGGTGAAAAGGAAAGAATCCTTCAGCTCACCATGGGTCACTGAATGGCTGCTCAGTGATGTGTTGGGGGGGGTGGTAGATCAGCACTAAAGTTTTGCTTCTGCGGTCCGTGGCACGAGCTCCGAAGGGGACTGGGTTGAAGCTGGTGCCACTGCTGCTGAGCTGGGGTTGGGGCCACGAGGAGCTGCCACATCCTTCCCTGTGGCAGAGGCGGGCCAGGGTCTGGGCTGGGGCCGGGGTCCGGGCCAGGGCTGGGGTCCAGGCTGAGGCCAGGACAGAGCTGCAGCAGGCCCGTCTTTCCCCACTCCACCACCCTAGAAGTGTATATGCATGAGGGATTGAGCATGGGGCAGCAGCCCTGTGCTGGGTTAGGAGCCCTCAGCAAGAAGAGGCAGAGCTAAGATCACTCACCCCTTTTATCTTCTCACCTAGCCCATCCCTCAGGGGTAGGTACCTGGGACAATTCTATAGTGTAACAGGACTGGTCACTGGTGGGGGGGGGGGNGTTTCAACTCCCCCAGAGCAGGTCACTGGGTGGGGTCCTCTTAAAGCAACATAAGTTTTTTCTTCATGAAAGGACACATTTATACATCTGAAAATTCTGGCATTTTTCAAACTGTAACAGCTATGTAGAAAGATGATCTTGTACAGAGGCAGTTTAGAATCTTTATGTTGCCTTTAATTGTGCTATGTAGGCTAGCCCCTAAATAGGCTGAGATTTTTAATTTTCTAGGAGAGTTATTTCCTTATAATTTACACAAGTATGCTCTTAGATTAGCATGTGGATGTATGCTATGGATATTGCATGAGGTATGCAGACCTCAGAAATTCAGAAAACTTTTGGAGAGCAGTGATTTAAATTTTCTGTTATCTCTAGTATCCTAATATTGTTGCAAATCTTGGCCCTATGCATCCATATAACTATTTTGTGAAAGAAAGAAATCTGTCCGGATTTTTGTCTCTGGAGAAAAAAACGTGTAACACACAGTTTTTCCTTGGCACCTATTGCTTTGATGGGCACTCCTCTGACTAAATGTATAATCCAAGTGGATGATCAGCCAAATATTGTACCTTTTTATATGGCTTGTAGTAGTTATATAAGTGCTAGGATTTTCCTTTCCAGCAAAAATCTGAGCTGCATGCTGCCAAAATGCTCAACTTATTGTGTTTCTATAGTGCATTCAAGTGATCAGTTTTAGTTTGTCTTGATAACTTTCTACATATGCCATGTCTGTTCTAAACAAAACTTAATTTTAATTCTGTTTCATCCATTTGGCCTGCATTTGTCTTTTTATTCTACATATAGATACATAAAGTATTTTGTTAACCATATGGATTCTGATATATATTTTTAAAAAATCTGTCATCTTTTATATATATTTTTTGAATATTTGATGTAGCAAAATTTCCTCCTGTCTCAAGCACTGGTAGCGGTCAATCCTCTAGATTTGTGCTGCGGTACAGAATGCCGTCTTTACTTAAAGAGCAGGAATAGTTGTTCCCTGGGTACCCACCCTCTCAAGGTGGAAAACAGGGATGGGGAGTGGAATGACACATTCAAAATCCAAGAAGAAATTACACATAACATTTTACATCACTTAGACACACGTAGGTCCATGGAGCTGGATGGGATCCACCTGTGGGTACTGAGGTTGCCAGAGCATGTGTTCACCAAACCTATTTGCATCATCTGTTGGCAGTTCTGCCTAACTGGTGAGGTCCCACTGGAAATTAGCCAGTGTGACACCCATCTACAAGAAGGGCCACAAAGAGGATCTGGGGTACTACAGACTTGTGAGTCTGACCTTGACGGCAGGAAAGNAGGACAGCGGCTCCGGGGTGAGAACCGCGGCTCCCAAAGTAGCCGCGACCTGCCGCGGCTTCTGCACTAGCCCCGGCTCCTGGCCTGACCCCACTGCCGGCGGGCACCTGCCACCGCGGGGTCTGGAAGCGACCCCGGCAGCAACTTGCTGCATCGCCGCCTGGGACCTAAGAAGTAGTGGCCCCAGACCGGAGAAAAAGTCACGGACTGAAGCAGCTCCCGCCGCCGCGGCAGCTTTGCTTTCCTTTCTTTGATATTGAATTGTGGTCCTGAACCCACCACAGTAACCTTTACACAATAACTGGGTGGAACTACTTAACAAAAGGAGTCTGAGGAGAAACATTATCAGTCTTTACATCTGTCTCAAAGGACATGATAGAGGGGTGGGCGTTTGTCTCTTCTTTCAGGTAAGTAGTGATAGGAAAGGGTCTTCAGGTGCTGAAACAGGCTGCCCAGGAACATGGTTAAATCATCATCCTTGGCTTGTTGAAAAATGCAGTGGTTTAGTGGTGGGCTTGATGCAGTTAGGTTGATGGTTGTACTTGATGATCTCGAAAGACTTTTCAACTTAAATGTTTCTATCATTGTAAGCAGGACAGTTTCACAGAACGTATGTAATGTCTTGGCAGTTCTACATTTTGTCATTTTATATAATTCTGTCAGTAGAAATTCTCTTCAATACTCACCTATATACCTTATTAAGGGTTTAACCTAGATGGTTTAGATGTGGTTCCTCGGTGACAGGGTAAAATTCACTAATGTTATGTCACAAAGGTGAGAGAATAAAGAAAATTAGTAACTCTTTCCAAGTATGTGTATTACTAGTTGAATCCAGAATTGGAAAACTGACCCATTTAGATTTCTTTATTTGCCAATAAATGCTATTTTACTTCCTAACACTGCAACACACCCATATCTGTGTTTCTTACTGATAATGAATGAAGTAGAGCTTAGCAGTGGCAGTTCCTAAGATTAGCAGACAGGTGCTGCTACATTCCTGCTGCTTTGCAATCAGCTACATGCTGCAATGCTAAATTCAGATCTCTCAACAAAGAAGGCCTAATTCTGATCTTATTTTACCTTCCTGTTTCTTCTTCATTTTCTTGTTTTCTCTTCTAACATCTTTTACGTGGCTTTTCTGCCACAATGGTTTTCTTTGGCAAGTTCTTCCGTCATAAGCTCATTTTAAGCTTTTATTTATTGCTGAGAAGAAGCCAGACAACTAAATGATCTGTTTATACATTCATTTTAGCATCCCCTTTCTTAGTTCATATATAAGATGAGAAATGAAATCGTTTGGTAGATAGACAGGAAGTGAGTAAGCTCAAACTGATAGCAAAATGCAAGACAGGGAATGTGGAGACAAGCCAGAGTGCATTGAATCGTTATTAAGAGAGTGAAGAATAATAAGAAAGGATCTTTAATTCATGGAATTATGAACAATGGAAGACATTTTTATTACTCAACAAACTGAACTTTTTCCCAGAACATTAGGGATTGGGAGGGACTTCGAAATATCATCTAGTTCAATCCCCCTGCCACAGCAGGATCGCCTAGACCAAGTCACACAGGAACATATCCAGGTGGTTTTCAAATATCTCCAGAGAAGGAGATACGGCGCTTATATTCTTTCCACTTTATATGTATCTTAATTTATTTTTTTAAAGCAGGAGCTCTTCAGCTTTTTTGCTTTTGAGACCTGGTGCATTCTAAACGCCTTAACTTTGGTGAAAGCAGTATGCCATCCAAAGTCACATCTGTCTTATCTGACACTTTAAAGTGTAGTGGACTCCACAGGCTTTAGCCAGCCTCATCTTACAGTACTGTGTATAATTTGTTTTGTCATGGAAACGGTTATTTTTTCTGCTTTTGAAACTCATAGAAGCTATATTTGGGTATTAAAGTGCTTGTTTAAATATTGGCAAGAAACGGGCAACAGAATTCAGAGTGGATGCAGGGACTGACAGATTGTATTGGATGTTTAAATACTGTAATTCTTGCTAATTCCTCTCCCAACTCTAAGTACAACAGCAGGGTGAGTAAGTAACAACATGGACATTTTTTTACTTCTCAGTTTATCACAGAATTTATGAACTAACTTGTTTCTGTTTTTTGTTAGACAATTGCTAAGTTTTACTTTGACCTGCTGTACCCTACAGATTTCTTTATTAACTTCTGAAACCACCTGTCTCCCTCAAGAAAAGTATTCCAGGACCAACACGCCCAAATTCACTCAGGAACTAATAAGATGTATGTGTATGTCTATGTTTGCATTTATAATGTACTGGGCCTGTGTACCAATATTATGCTGCATGTATAAACGATTACAAATGTGCTTAAAGCTAGAGAATTGTGGATGTGTGTATGCTAATGTTATGCTGTAAAATCTGCTTTTCCCTTATGCCAAATGCAATAACTATATTTCTGTGTCTAATGAGAGAGGTTACTGGGTGTGTTGGTGACAAAAATGACCCAAGTACCATTATGCATGAGCAGACAGTCTGTGCTGCATTTATGGAATGGTTCTTTTACTCACAGAATATAACTACTTAAGCGAGAAGGACTTCTGTCAGGGATGCCTCTTACCCCTTGCCAAATCATTAGATAAAACCCTCAGAAGAGACAATATCATCACCTTCACTGCACTTAACCACAAATTCATCCTGGTTGGTGCAGTGGGCAGTGGGTAGAGCATGGGACTCTGGACTCTGAATTCCTGGGGTCATGGGTTCAAGTCCCATGTGGGACATCTTGAGACAGCACTGTAGGCTAACCTTGCTCCAGCAGGGGGAGTTGGACTTAGATGATCTTTCAAGGTCTCTTCCAACCTGTAACCTTCTGTGACCCCTCTATTTGTGAGCAGAGACTGCTAAAAGACATTTACTCTCTCTTGTTCCCAAAACAGTACAATTTAACAGAATGCATTTTCACCTAGATTGCATTTTCCCTTATTGTTTTGTCTTGTGTCTCTTGCTGGATGAATACAGCAGATGCAAAGGGACATCTCTATGCTGCTAAGAGAAGTCAAATACTCTAAGACTTTAGATCTGGGAACCACATACACAATTTTCTTAGGATCTATTCTTGTGTAGATCCTGTTAGTTCTTGCATCTAAACTAACTAGATTTTCACAAGTGCAAAGAAATGTCAGGAGGTGTGATGCTAAGCATGTGTGAGCTATGATGTACCTTTTGTGAATTATCATCTAGCACTCCTGGATAATGCTGGGCACATGGTACTACTTTGCCTAGTGAGTTGTGTATACCTAAGCTACATATGATATGTTTAATTTTAAACTGAAATATTTCCCACTAAGTACTGCTGAATGACTTCTGTTTTATTAAATATCAAATAGAAACATTGACATCAATAAGAACAAACCAAATTATTCTCAGCTTCCAATCAACTTTGATTTAGAGGTTTTTTCCTAAAAATATCAGAAACCTTGAAAAGCCAGACATGAAAATGAGCTACTTCCTCGCCAGACTAACAAATGTGTGAAATTTCATAGAAATCCATTCTCACAGTTTCAGTATGCAGAGGATTAATGTTTAATGCTGTCAGGCTGCAGGTCCACATTAATAAGAAAAGCTACAAAAGGCTATTGTACTGGGGAAGAAAATTTCATCAAGCATCCCAAGAATATCTAAAAGGTTTGCAAAGTAAAAAGTCAGCTAGAAGTTGTTCTATTTGTTTTCAAGCAATTTCCTTGATATTAGATTTTAATCATACTCTAGTTTCATAGTGTCCATATTGGTGCTTTTTGTCTTCTTTCATCATCTTTGACCTTGATCACACAGCTGTAAGAATCTGAGTTTTATTTGACCAGTTTTGTCCGTCTGTACAACTGAAAATGGCTTGTTTTTGTTTTCTCCTTATTAGATTGAAATAAATATCCAGATTGCTGTTGTTAATACTGTCATATTGACTGAAACAGTAGACAGTCAACAAAATAGCTCTTATGATTGTAGCTTTTTAAAATAGAAAAGAAATTATTAAAGACTTCTATTACAAATCTGCAGCAGACACTCTTATCTGGAGATGTGTCACAATATTAGCTAAAAACAGAAGTAAAATTCATAAACTGTTTGAAAGAAAATTCTTTTTAACATTTGAGCAAAAAATTTATAGAAAAATGTTGTCAGTAACTTTTTTACTAGATTGATTTTATCATTTTTAACTAATTCCACAGAACTATAAATAGTTGAGAACCTTTCTTCTGTTGAGTTCACTCTGAACAGCTTCCTAGTAATGTCAACAAAATACTATATCCTTACTGTAAAAAAATATAAAAAAAAAATTCCTGTGAATGTCATTATATGAACAATAATTTGAACAAGAAAATTAATGGAGATATAGAAGGAACTAATCTACGCTCACAATAAAAATAATATGTTGAAAAATGTGCTAAACAACAAAACCCCCAACTTTTTCAGAACAATTGCTGTGATGTTTTGTTGAAAGATAATATAACCCCAAGACCTGAAGAAATAATAGTTTTTCAGGTCCTTTTGAGGATTTTTTAAAGCCCTTTTGTATATTTTCCAGGTTGTATGTTTAAGGAAAATCTTAGCTGAGATTATACTTCTGTATACGTACTGTAGAAGTATTGTAAGGGCAATATCAGAAATTATGTGTAAGACTTGCTAGTTACCTGCTCAGCTGCTTCATTATGAATCTCTAGGATGGACTTCCAGCACATATATCTTTCTGTTCCCCAGTCATTCTGGGAAAAAAGTAATTGTTCAAGACTAACTATTTTCTGGTCCCAGTCCTCGGACCAGTCTTGTTCAACATCTTTGTCAGTGACACGGACAGAGGCATTGAGTGCACCCTCAGCAAGTTTGCTGATGACAACAAACTTTGTGGAGCAGCAGACACGCTGGAGGGTAGGGATGCCGTCCAGAGGGATTTGGGCAGGCTGGAGGGATGGACACAAGCCAACGTCATGAGGTTCAATAAGACCAAATGTAAGGTCCTGCATCTGGGTCGAGGCAATCCTAAGCACAAATACAGGCTGGGCAGTGACTGGCTGGAGAGTTGCCCTGAGGAGAGGGACTTAGGGGTGCTTATGGACGAAAAGCTCAACATGAGACAGCAGTGTGCACTTGCGGACCAGAAGGCAAACTGGATCCTGGGCTGCATCAGGAGAAGTGTGGTCAGCAGGTTGAGGGAGGTGATTCTTTCCCTCTACTCCGCTCTGGTGAGACGCCACCTGGAGTACTGCATCCAGTTCTGGAGCCCTTATTACAGGAAGGATGTGGATATGCTGGAGTGAGTGCAAGGGAGGGCCACAAGGATGATCAGAGGGCTGGAGCACCTCTCCTATGAGGCCAGACTGAGAGAGTTGGAGCTGTTCAATCTGGAGAAGAGGAGGCTCCCAGGTGACCTTATTGTGGCCTTCCAGTATCTGAAGGAGGCCTACAAAAAAGCTGGGGAGGACTTTTTAGGATGTCAGGTAGCTAAAGGACTAGGGACAATGGAGCAAAGCTGGAGATGGGTAGGTTTAGAGTGGATGTGAGGAGGAAGTTTTTCACTGTGAGAGTGGTGAGAGCTTGGAATGGATTGCCCAGGGAGGTGTTTGAGGCCCTGTCCTTGGAGGTTTTTAAGGCTGGGCTGGATGCGGCTCTGGCAAGCCTGGTCTAGGGTGGGGTGACCATGCTCATGGCAGTGGGGTTGGAACTGTATGATCCTGTGGTCCCTTCTAACCCTGACTGACTGTATGACTTGGTCTAGGTGATCCTGCTGTGTCAGGGGGATTGGACTGGATGATCTTTCAAGGTTCCTTCCAATCCCTAATGATTCTATGATTCTATGATTCTATGTAATTTTCTAGGCTCACATGTAGGTGTAATGTGGTCATGTTTGTGGATTGAACTGCCTGAGGGCATTTCTAGGATGGCCAGTCTCCAACCAGAATATTAATAAACACAGAGAAGTACAAAAATAGGGATCATCAGCTGGTGTATTAAGATAAGGAGCTGCCAGGAGAACTCTTGCAACAACTCTCTTATTGTCTGGAGACAACAGTAACAAGCAGTAAAAAGCTTTGACCAAGGGTGGCTCGATGTCTAGTACATAATCATGATTTAGGTCAGTCTGCTCTCACACCTACGCAGAAACTAGTTGCACTGTTTCTAGATGACATGAGGATGTTATTACAGCATGCACTGGGTTTGCACACAAGTACAACCTTAATGAACAGCTAGAAGAAAACTGCGGCTCAAATTTCTTAGATTATTGTCCAATATTTGCCAAAGAAAAATTTTATTCTTTTTAATAATATTTACTTATAAATGAAAACTTTGTGAATGCTGCATATGTTCTTGAGATCTTCTTATGTTTATGTACAAAAGAAAGAAGGAGTCTAAGTAGAAGAAATTGCAAAACTCTTTGGGAAATGAAAGATCTTTATACTCTGAATGTTGGCATCTGCCTCCATCCCCAAGAAAAATAGTTCCACAAAACCACTTGAATTTTATGTATGAATGTTCATACATGTGTACCATGTTTATTTTTGATTTGCAAAGTATGCTTATAAGAAAGAACAGAAAAGTAGAAGAGAGTGAAGAAAACATCACAGAATAAGAGTGAGAAAGAAAACAAAATATAGGGACCAAGTAGCTTCTTGACCTACTACCAAGATAGGTTTGTCTAAGAAAAGATATTTTTTGACTCTGTTCTGAAAGGGTTTGGACAGAAAGTAAAAAATATCTCTTCTGTGCTGTCTCTGGTCCTCACTGGGGATGTCAACCATCCTTACATCTACTGTGAGGATAGCGAGGCATAAGCAATACAGACATTCCTGTAGTACATTGATAACTTCCTCCTTCAAGTGTACAGAGGCCAGTGAGGTGAGGTGTTGTGTTGAACATCCTCCTCATCGACAAGGAGGGGATAGTGGGGAAACTCAAGAGCAGCCTTTGCTGCAGTGATCATGAGATGGTGGAGCTCATGGGCAGTGAGGAGGTTACCTGGCAGGTTTGTTACCCTGGACTTCAGGAGATTGGACTTTGGCCTCTTCAGGGACCTCCTTGGTAGCACACAGTGGGATAGAATCCTGAAGGGATGGAACCCATGAAAGATGGTTAACATTCAAAGACCACCTCCACCAAGCTCAATAGCTCTGCATCCCTACAAAAGAAAATTGGGCAAAAATGCTAGGAGCAAGAACCATAAGCAAGAACCATCTGGACAAGCTTAGACACAAGAAGGAAGCCTGCAGAGAATGGAAGCAAGAACAGGTAGTCTGGGAGGAATACAGAGGAATTGTCCATGAAGCCAGGAATTGGGTTAGGAAAGCCAAAGCTCATATAGAATTAAATCTGGCCAGGGATATCAAGGTTAACTAGAAAAGATTCTATAGCCATATGAGTGAAAAAAGGGAAAACTTGGGAAAATGTGGGCCCTCTCCAGAAGGAAACAGATGATCTCATTAGCTGAGATGTGGAGAAGGCTGAGGTACTCAATAATTTTTCCTTCAATATTGACCAGAAAGCTTTAAAATAACTGTGTCCAAGTCACAGAAGTCCAAGGCTGTGACCAAGAGAAAGAAGACAGGGACAGATCAGATTTGTGACTCTATATATAGAGCCTGAAGTTTTGCGAGTCGCTGGGACCACGGGTGCTAAAGAAACCTGTGCTAAAAGCTAAGTTCAGTCCAACCAGAAAAGAGGAAACATAACCCCTATATTCAAAAAGGGAAAGAAGATTACCTGGGGAACTACACATTCATAATTCTTCTCTTTGCCTGGCAATATTATACTGCAAAACCTCCTGGAAACTATGTTAAGGAACATGGAAAACAAGGAGTTGATTTGTGACAGCCAGTGTGGCTTCACTAAGCCAGATTGTGCCTGATAATTTTGATGGCCTTCTGTGACAGGGTTACAGAGTAGAGCATCTGGTGTCAGCTGTCTGTGATTGTGCAAGGCATTTGACATAGTCCCACACGACATTTTTATCTATAAAATAGAGAGGATTTGACAGATGGACCACTTGGATAATTGGCTGGATGGTTGCCCTCACAGAGTTGTGATTAAGGGCTTGATGTAGGAATGGAGATATGTTACAAGTGGTGTTCCTTGGGGATCAGATTTGGGTCTGATGTTGTTTGTATGTTGGTGAGATAGACAGAAGCAGCGAGTACACCCTCAGCAAATCTGCTGATGGCATCAAGCTGTATGGTGTGGTCGGACGGACTTTGACAGGCTTGAGAACTAGGCCTGAGCAAAATACATCAGGTTCAAAAAGCACAAGGTCCTACATCTGGGTTGAAGTAATCCCAAGCAGAAATACATGCTAGATGGTGAATGGATTGAGAAGAAGGAATTGGGGCATCTATATATGAGAAGCTCAATATCGGCTGGACATGAAATTGCTGGAGCAGATCCAAAGGAGAGCTACAAGGATGCTCAGAGGGCTGGAGCACCTTTCCTAAGATGGCAGGTATAGGGAATTTGGGCTGTTCAACTTGGAGAAAAGAAGGCTCCGGGGGACCTTGTAGAAGCCTCCCAGTACCTGAAGGGCAGCTACAGGAAAGCTGGAGACGGACTATCATAGAATCATACAATCATTACGGATTGGAAGGGACCTTGAAAGATCGTCTAGTCCAATCCCCTTGCCATAGCAGGATAACCTAGACCAAGTCACACAGGAACAAACACTTGCAGGCCAAGCCTTGCTCCCTCAAATGATAAGAGAAAAGGGAATGATTTAAAGTTAGAAGGTTGAGTATTTGTACTATATATTTGAAAAAATTCCTGACTATGATGTTGGTGAGGCACTGAAACAGGTTGCCCACAGAGGTTGTGGCTGCCACTTCCCTGGATGTGCTTAAGGATAGGATGGCTGTGACTCTGGACCACCTGATCTAGTGAGATTCTTATTTTTGTAATTTCCCATTATTTTTGCTTTTTAGGGGATCTCATAGTTCCTTATTGTTTTGTTAACTTTATATCTTTAATGTGATCTGGTTAATTTTTCATTATTATTGTCTAGGTCAAAATATAAAAAAAAATTAGGAAACTTAAAGAGAGGGTTTGTTTTGTTGGTTTTTTTTCCTCTTAATAAGTATCCACTTTACTATTCTTTTCATTAAAACTTCTGGACAGAAACCTAAACACTTACTCTAATGCTCAAATGAAAAAAATATTCCAGGCTGTGTAAAGGAAAAGCCACAAGTCCACAAACATGAAATTTCTTTTGCTTCTTTTGCTTTATCACCACTCATCTCTTTTAAATTTTCATACATTCCTTGGATAGACATGTAAATTGCAGGTACAGGCCTGTAGAGTCTCTGGTGGTAATCTCTGAAAACTGACTTTTAGAATCCCTTAAGGCAGGAATAAAAGTGGGACTTTTTAAATACACCAAGTACTCACAACAACTTTATTACTGTATTGCTACTTCACTCTGTAGATTGCATGAAGGCCTGGAGACTAATTTCAGCAACAGCCACAATTTACTAGCTATAGTAACCCTCAGATTAATAGTTTCTTGTAAAATCAGTGGCAGCTTTATCCTACCAGAGCACAAATAAATCAGGTCTTATTATTCCACATTCATTTAATCCTGGGACATTAGTCAGCAAGACCTTTTTGCAGCCTAATAAACAGCAGCAGCAGCAGTTTTTCTTTATGAGAGTAGTTGTTCATCCTAAATTAGAGCTGGCATTAGGGGAAGGCAGAAACTTTTGCAGCATGATTTAAAGATATATAATATGAGCCTGTAATAGTGTATGAAAACTGCACCCCTGTGTATAAATATAGTGAGGTCATAATTTTACTGTTATGCGGATTACTTTAGAACATGTGAGTTACTTTATCTGTGTATCTTGAAATTGTGTATTTTGTTGAGACAAGGAATATTCATGTTATCTAGTTATTTCTCTGGATTTGGCAATTTTCTAACATTGTAACTTGGCTACCCTGTGCAGGTGTAAAAACCATAAAATGAAGACACTGATTCAAAAAGATTATTTAACTGTGTGTTGTTATTTCAGTTTTAGAACCCATAAGCATGCAAGCATCTGTATGGTCACATTTACAAACAATACTTGGTTTTAAAGCATTTGCTGCTGCTTGTGAAATGGACATCGTCTAGCTTTTGAGCACAATGCATGAAAAAATTTGACTGTTGATACTTTTATTTTGACAATATTTTTAAAATCAGTATCATTGTAGGTCTGTACAGAACATGCGGTTTTATGTTCAGAATGAAAAATCAACTTCCAAAATTCAATTCAGTTTCAAAGGAAATTTTATCTGAAAACTGTACAAGAGCTCTCAACCTATTCATAGTCTGTATTAGGACCTTTAGGGCTTTTCCTGATTAAAAACTGCAGCTTCAGTTAAACTACTTGGGATTATATTTTTTCTAGAATTACGATTTCAAAATTCTCAGAGCTGAGGAAGTAAAAATATGGTGGAGTGGGTCAGGATCACTTTGCTTGTGATAAGTTGCTTTGAATTAGGGCTTTCAAAAAGTTCTATCATCTACTTTTTCCTGTAGAGAGAACTGTTTCTATACTGCTGCCTCAGTATTTAAATTACTGTTTCCAGATCCAATTATTTATTGGATCTGACTAATCATCCATTACTAAGAATCTTCTAGCTGAAAAATAATGTATCCTAAACTACTTATTTTGTGACAATTTGGATCCTTAAGTAGGAAAAACAGAGGATAAGCCTCTGGAATTGATTAATATATCTCATAATTTCATTTGCTTTTAGTTGATACTTTTCAGTTTGTATGAAATTTTATGAACTCATTCTTTCATCTCCAAAAACATACGTGCAAACATATACACTGACACACACGAAAGTGAATGCATACTTTCATGAGTTTAAGCCCAAGACAAAATTAACAAATTAATTTAGTTATTATGCCAATGGGACAAAATAAAAACAAAACGAGGAGGGTTCTGAGACTACTTACAAATTGAAGGACAAAAGAAAACTGGCTCAATTTGGGGGAAAATCAGCATTTTCTCTCATATAATTTTCTGTCTCTTTATTCATCAGGTTTCCAGGGCAAGATGGTTGCCTCATCGCTATCTTAGTGCCATGTGTCCTGTGTAACAACAGATGAATGTGATGTGAAGAAGAAGAATGAGGTGCTGGAAACCCAAACCCAAAAACTGCAAATGCCTTTTGTTTTCTTTGCAGAGGTACAAAAACTCAGCTTGGAATTCCAAGTTAAAAAGTCACAAGTTGCTCCAGCAACCTTTCTATGCCTCAGGCAAGAAATCTAAAATATGACACATACACACTTATTAATTCTTAAAATTTTCTCATCAGTAATAGTCAAAACGAAACTGTAAATATAATCCATGTAGATTGGATATTTTTTCCTGTTTTTTAAACAGAACTTTGTAACTGTTAGCTTGTTTTCAAATTTTGAAATCTAGAATAGTCATTGAACTGCTAAGTCTACAGTCTGTACTATTTTGCTGCTTTGTGTTGTTTATGTTTTGTTGCAAAATTCCTTGCAGCTTCCTGTCTCTGTGCCACTGATATATAATAAATTGGAAGTAAATCTTATATGAATGCTGCTTTATCTGTTAATTGTCTGTTTGTGACTAGTGGCTCTAGTATTCATATAATCACTGCCAAATATCTGGATGAGTCTTTTAATGAAAATTACAACTTCCATGTTGCCAACAGTGCCAGCAAGACAGGAGCAAACCATAATTTAACACTGCACTTCCACTCACTTCTACTCAAAAGAGAAAATATCTAATGCCTCTATTTCTGTGTAGCTGACACACAGTATGGGAAGTTAATGATGCAAAATACCTGCTGTCCAAAATATTAGCACTCTCCGGCTATGATTCTTGTACAGTTAATATTTTCCAGAATTATTCATTTCCTTTCATTCATATACACTATCAGCCTTTAAGAGCCCAAGAAAACAGATTACATTTTTTCTTCATGGCTATTCTTTCAATAATCTTGAAATATTTGTTTCTGAACGAAAACCATCTGCACTGTGTTGTTGGTGCTTGCACTCAAGTTTTGTTCTTCCTGTCTCTAAAATCTTTTCTGACTCTTTTCTGAGAGATGTTCGACGTATGTCTTGTCTGCACAATACATTATTGACTAGAAGCATAAAAAGAGAGCTTTTCTCAAGAGCATCACTATTGTATTTTGCAGAGGCCTTGAGAGCAGAATTCAGCAAATTTGTACCTCCATTGTGTTCATGTGCCCTGTAGGGTAGTAAGAAGTCAGGGTCTTTACACACTGGCCTGGCTGAATGCTGTTCACACTATACCCAGGAATACAGGTAGCATGGGGTGCACAGTGGCTCCCTTCATACACATAACACACCTGGAACAGCTGAGTACAAAATGTAAAATAACTCCCTTGGCCTTTTTCAGAAATGAGCAATCTTTCAGTAGCACTTGGACTGCTACTGTCCAAGGCAAATACTGTGTCTGACTACATTTGCCTGGTGTACATAGGCCTGGTTTCTGCAGACAGCACACCTAAATTAAAAGAATCCATTTTGAAATGCATGAGAAGGCACATGCATTCTCATGTTCACATCTCTAACAGTCTAATTTAAATTGTAAGCCTAATTCATTCTGAGTGAATCTGATAGTGTATCATAATATGGGATGCCTAGTGGCAAGTGAACTACTTGCCTGAAAGAATTGGTATGCTGCACAAAAATGGCTACTCTTTCCTCCTGTAGCACGAATAAACAGGTTAGCAATCTAATATAAAAGTCTTTATTATCTAGGATTGCAAAACGTGCTTGAAACCTGCTAGAACTATAAACATCATGAGGGGAAGTTCCATCTGGCCATGAGGAGAAATGTCCTTCCTTTGAGAGTGAGAGAGCATTGGAAGAGGTTGCCCAGAGAGATTGTGGTCTTCTCTGGAGACATTCAAAACCTGCCTCTACAAGATCCTGTGCAGCCTGCTCCAGGTGAACCTACTTTAGCAGGAGAGCTGAGGTCCTTCCCAACCTTTACCACTCTGTTGTTCCGTGATTCTGGACATGAAGTCCAATTGTGGTCTGGTGTCACCTTCTCACTCTCCTGAGAGAAGGATTATCTGGAACATTCTTATACAGTCAAAAAAACAATTGCCAAGCATTTTGTGACTCCAGAACTTTAAAAGATATGATGCTATTTCATTTGCTGTGTTGTAATACCTAGATCAGAATCTGACATGGGCAAAGTTTGCCCTTGACAGTCTGTCTACACTTTCTCAAGCAGCTGGCAGCAACCTGCTTTGGTGAGATGAAAATGGTTGATTGGCCACAGCCAGGAGCAAGTTATCTGTCCACCAATGCAAAAAGAAGAAATTGGAAGATGATCTTGATTTTAATTTTGTTTTAAACTTTCTTTCCAGCTCTATTGGATCCTGTTTGTGGAGAAGAAAGAACAGTCTCATAATATCCGGGGTTAAATTTCCAGCATGATATCAGGATTAGTTGCAATCTCCTCCCCATACCAGTATTGAGTTGTTCAGCTGAATGCTTTCATACTGCGCTAAACATTTACGCCCAGCACCTCAAGTATCAGCAAGGAGGGAGGGAAAAAGCTCAGGAGACTTCAGCTTGAAAGATCCCAGGACATGAGAATGTAAAATGGCAATTATTGCATATGACAGATAAAAGCCTGGGACTAAAATTTCAGGGGGAATACAGTTCAGGATTAAGTCACATCACCAAAGCAGTATGGGGGAGGCATAACATAACATGTACTCCCACTGTGCCTAGCTCAAGCCACTCTACATTGTGACCCTCTCATCTTGTATGTGGGAACGGGCAAAAATACTGACATCATGGTAGATTAAACAAATTAGGTGAGCCCCGTTTTAAACACTCATTTACATATGCGTTGCTCACTAGGGAACCCTCCATGGGCAAAGGCAAGTTTCTGATTCGCACTCTCAGATTTTACCTTCGTATTCCGCATTGGCTCATTGCATGTAAATGTATGCATTCAGTTGCATTCACCAAGGTTTGGAAATCATTCCTGTGGTTTCAAGGAAGAAAAAGACAGAATAATAATCACCACTACCACCTCCACTCCCCCACCCCAGCCTATTGTCAACAAATTTCAATTCATCACTGTTGATTTTGCTGAAACCTACTTTGGAACGCTATGGCTTGGATTGATGTTATCCAATGCCATTTTTATCAGGGTTTCACTGTATTCAGGGGAGTCACTGCAGGCTGCTGGTGCCCATGATTGCCTCTGACACATACAGCTGAAAGGACTCTTATTCCAAGAATGATCTTCTTTTTAAGGCTGTATTGAGTTGGGACTGATTTTGATAGCCAGTTTCAGTCAAGAATCATAAAGTTATTGCACATTTAAGACCGTCAGTATGAGAATAATTCTCTGTCTCTCTCTCCCTCCCCCTCTTACTGTTTTTCCCCTCCCTTTCTTTCTCTCATCATTTCACAGGACTGCAAGGTTACAGAAAGGTCTAATCAATTGTCAAACTCTCCTTTATCTCTGAGAAGGTGGAAAAAAAATCTAACTGCCCTGCCGTAGGGCATTCTTCTGACTACACAGCACCCTTTTTCACATACAATGCTACCATGATTAATGTCCTCCCACCTCAGACCTTGTTAAAACCTGTTCTTTAAAGCAGGCTGGTGCACCACAGTGAGAGCAAGAGCAAGGTTGCATAAATCAACGTGTTCTCACAGCCCCCAGGATATCCATTATAGATGCCAGCTGGATGACTGGAAGATAGAGAAAAATGAATATTGTATCCTGTGGCCTTTTGCCTCTAATGACCACTTTTCAACATTTTTGAAGGCATGATTAAATTTTGATAACTGGGGAAGTCACTCTGAGCAGGCTGAAATAGAGATAAATTGACTGAGGGTCTGACATCCCAGTGGAGAGCAGGCAACTAATTAGTGTGTGAATCGCGCTCTGAAAGAGATGTAAAAGGGAGGCTGGTTTAATCAGAGGAGCTGCTGAGGTACAGGAATAGTCAAGGATAATAGCAGCCTAGGTAGAAATCACAGGCTCAACAAGCAGCTATTTCTGTACGCTTGATTGGCAGCCACTGACCTAGTGTCCAAAACCTTTGAACTTTTACAATGGTAACAGCCTTGTCAAGGCAATTTGCTTGCAGCTTTCCATGACCAGTTATTTCAGCTATGGAGCTGGGACACCCAAATTGAAAGGGCACTTTGCTCCTCTGCTGCAGTGGAAGCTGGGTGGAACAGCCTCATTATTTTTGATGACTTTACTTTTGAACCCTTTATCTCCCCTGTGCTCCCTGTACTCTCTTCCCAATGCACTACACATACCGCATATGTAGCCTCTCCCTGGGGACCTTGCTGTATGGATGAAGTGTCAGATCAATTTAGCTGTTGATTGCAGCAAGGAGAATGAGAGCAGGGGAAAGGAAAATCCCCCACTACCCTGTGTAGCACTATGGTTTTAATACAGGAACAGAGCTTTCTCAGTGTCCAAACTGATGGTGCTATTTGAACATACAAAACATGAGCATATCTGAGTTTCCTCTCAAAGGCTTTAGAGCAATTAAAAAAATGCATCTTTAATCAGCGGCTGGACTCACACCTGCTTTAGTTTGAAATGAAGAGCAGCACACCTGTGCAGTAGACAAATAAGAAAACCTCTTTCCTGCAATGCTTTGCATTTACCCAATGCAACATGTAGCATTTTGTTTGTGGTAGTTCTGACTTAAACTGGCATTTAGGAGAACAATAATTGTCCCCTGAAGCTGTAGTAGCTGGTGAAACAGACACCTTTTGTTATCTTGTAAGGAGGGAGAGTAGTTGAAGAGAGAGTGAGAAGATAGAGTGGAAAGCTTCCTGTCTTACTCCATTTGTTAGTATGAATTAGTGTTGCTCGGAATTATTTTTGTGCCTCAGGCAGACTAGTTTGTTTTTTAAACTGATCAGTCCTCGTTGGTCTTGTACTATACCAAGGACCTGATGTGGCTGGGTTTTGATGTGACACCATACTGTTTCTGCAAAGCCTTCAGCTAGGATTTTCTCACCCATGTTTCTCACATGAAAATGAGAGTCAGTAGTAACTTGGTCTGCATAATTGAGGACCTGCCCTATATTAATTATTACTAGGTGGTTTAATCTGGTGGTAGCTCAGGGTATGGTTACATGAGTAAGCTCAGTTGCTAACTGATAACATTCTAGCTACTCCATGGTCCTTGTCTGTGTCCATGCTCTTATCCGCAGTACATGACTAGAACTGCTTTTATGCTCACATCTGTCTACAGCACTTTGAAAGGAGGGTTCAGAGCACTGGGTTTTGGTCTCTTCTCACAAGTAAGAATTTCTAGAAAAGGATGAAATTGCCCGCCCTAATTCTCCTCCAGCTGGGAGGTGAGTCGGCGCCACATTCAGACCGCGAGGCAGCAGCGGA
>VXBP01000141.1:0-12170 GCA_013400115.1 Rhinopomastus cyanomelas | reverse complement strand
TCAGTATAGAACTCCAATCATTCCTGCTATCCCATCATTCTGTAATTGATCTTCTTAGGATATTCACTATGAGCTATGTGCTCACATTGCACAAGTCTGATTCAGATTTGAAATATGGGTGGAGATGTGCTTTCAGCTCTGAAATATTTTGATTATTCTGATTCCCCTGTATTAAAGACTGGCTTTTTGTTGATTAGGTTTGCTGCAGAATGTGCTAATTCCTCAGTTACTTCCTCAGTGCTAATTTCTGCAGAAATTTTCTAGTAGAGAAGTAGCTGCCCTGGGCTTCAATTCTGCTTTTATTCACCGACTAAACACAGTCAATTCAAAGTGTCTGCTGTTGTTGATCATGTTCTTGCTAACACCGTAACAAACTGTTTGTTAGAGTATTTCTGAAGGTGGTAATTCATCAGGACCTAATGAGAGGCACACATCTCGCAGCGTGATAATGCACAGCAAGTGACTGTCTTGTTGCAGGTGGGTTGTGATTTGTCAAGCTACGGTGCAGTAGACAGAGTGACTGTGACCTGCACATGCTGTTTCTGCAGAAACGTGAGCTAAAACCCAGCAGGTGATGTTTGGAGATAACCAGTGCAGTCTTGCTGTCCACAGGCCTGGAGTCTGACAAGAAATACATGTGCTTCTGAAATTGTGTAATTTGTTTTAATCATCTCTGTCTGCGCAGCGAAGAGGAGTGCGGAGCTGGCTCTCTGGGAGTGTCGTAAGTCAAGTGTTATTTGTGAGCGTGGAGTCCCCTCAGACGAACGTGTTGCACGGAAAGGAACCACTTCAGCAGACACAGTGCTGTGCACTAGGTAGTTAAGAGAGGTCCCAGTATCTATAAATGAGTAATTAAGAAAGAAACATGTTAAATGAATATGTCTAAAGCCTTAAATAGAAAAAGTGATAGAACACTGCTCTGATAAATGAATATGGTCTCCATGCATTACAGAAGAACATATTTCATAAAAACCCTAGGGCCCTCACAAATTAATACCTGTTTAAAGAGTAAATCTGTTAAAAAAATAATAAAGATGTCACTGCTACATGAGTACTAGATAGATAGGTTTTTATATTTTATTTATAGGCTAGTTAGAATCCGTATTATAAATGGCTTTGGGCACGATTAAAAGGATATCTGGGTGACTTTGAGGCAAAAAAGTTCCAAGTGTTCAGAAGAGCCTGAGTACTCATGAATTCAATCATCCTTAGCCAAAATACGCATGGTTGGCGCATCTGGAAACAGACCCAGTCACTTAAGATTTGCCTCAAATTGCACACTATTAATTGTGGAACAGTGTCTGCATGGGACTCCTTTTATTTATTTACGTGACAAAGATCAGCGTTAAGCTCAGAGCCCCATTGGGCAGTTAATGGATAAATCAATTGATGTTGTGAAACACTCCGTCTCCAAAGTTTTCAGTTCAGTAGAACAGGGAGGAAGAGAGATACACTTGAGTTGAGGGTCATGAGTCTGCACAGGACCACAGAGGGTTCTTGTGTCTTCAGTTCAAGTCTAGTAGCCTGTATGTTGGTGTGCGTGGTGCTTTCAAAGGCAGTGAAAGCTTGCTGCTCACACAGTGCTGAAATCCAGTCAAGGAAAACTCTGTAGCTTGGAGCAATCTGCTCCAGTGGAAGGTATCCCTGCCCATGGCTGGGTTGGTTGGAACCTACGTGGTCTTTGAGGTCCTGCCCAAACCAACCTATTCTGTTATTTGTATAAAAGCTTCGAAGTAAGATGCTAAATGATCCCATTGAAGTGTCCATACACTTAAACCTGCAGTATGCATGTGGACATCTTTCCTTTGGTTAGAACAAAAAAGGCTTTGCAGTTGCCACAAAGTAAAAGAAAACAGCATGAGCCACAAGAAGCAGCCTGAATTCCAATCAACTGACTCTTTCATCAGTTAGATATTTCTCTCTGACTAGATAAAATTTGTTTCTTGTGTTTCTATTATTTTTCTTAATTATGATAGTGTTCTTTAAAAATTGTTTTTAATATTCTCTTTTGCTTATTCTGATTCTTTCAAATGATGCTTGCATGGCAGATGGAGAGTGAAAGCAGTCAGCGTTCTTCCTAGATAAATGTGAACAACTCCTACACTGCCAATAGTCATTTCATTGTTATCTTGCCTGAAGAGACATGTAACTGGCTCATAAAACCAATGTTGGAGAAAATACTTGCTATCTCTCTCTTGCAAAAAATCTTTGGTAAATTTCCATGGCTCACCTATTTTTCTCTCCCTGGATCCTTCTTTTTTGAAAAAATCTAAAGCTGATAACTTTCCCTTGTTCCTTCCTTCCCATCATTTGGTCTTTCATTCATTCAGCTCCATAATGCTGGTCTTGTCCATCTCAACTAAGTTATTAGCATACTTGTCTTTGGAAGAGTACTCTCAGCTGTTCAGTTTGTTATTCCTGGAGTACAAAGAAAGGAGGATTGGAAAGTAGATGACAATAATCTGAATGAAGGGAATAAAGTCAATGTACTTGTGTGATGTTCAAAGAGAAACTTAATTTTTGCACACTTCTCTGTTAGTCAGAATTGGTTGGGGCTATTTTATGTCAAAATATTATTTACTATGTATAGGACCTGTATATTCAGAAGGTCCAACAAGTGTCATTTCGGACTCCTCTAAGGAAGAAGGCTCTGCAGGGTGTAATTTACACCACACAATTCAATTCAATCTGTGGTGGAAGCTGGGTTGTGCAGTCCAGTGATGGGGAGACCTACCTCTCTTGAGCAGAAGCTATGAGCACAGTGGAAAGGCAGCTAGTAAAGACCTGAGCAAAACTACTTAAAGTGTGTGTGTGCTTCTGTAGCATTTTTGGTGGCACGCTGGGCAAATAAAGCTTTTCCACTGCACGTATGCACAATGTAGAAAAATACTGTATGCACTCAAATTCTTTCAACTAAGACACCATTTCTTGAGTTTAAATTCAGCTCAAACCATTCAAAGAACTTAATTACACAAACAATCATGTCTGAAGCAGAGACAATTTGCTGGGGATTAATAACCACTGAGGGAAGCTGAAGGTATGAACTGAAGTCAAGAGCAATTGAATCTAGTCATTCATTAAAATCCTGGAAATGCCCAATTCTCCAGTCAGCATCTGAGAATAAAGACAAACAAGTTTGTGCTTTACTCTCACATACTATTCAGATCATTCTAGTGAATTTGAATTTACTTTTATTTGTCAAACGGTAGAAACCAAGTTACTTCATTATAGGATTCAACTACCTACTACATTGTCTTAACGTGCAGTGTAGACTACTGCTAGATGAGTAAGTAGTCATTAAGGTCTTCATATTCGACCTTAATCAGGCCTTAATAATTAGACCTCTTAGATTATTGGAAGAAACAGTATGAAATAAAACTATATCTATAATTAGCCATATAAAATACCAAAAGAGAAATGCAAGATAATAAAAAACTAATTACTGCATGATTTTAAAAACCCATCAAACAATATGGAAAATCAATAACAAAACCTAAATGGGATGTGCAATTCCTTTTTAATTAAGCACCTTTCATGTGTGATCAGTCACCTGCAGTTTTGTTGTGTAATGTACTGTTGTCAGCTCTAGACTTGTGTTTTCTGTGGAGAGGCAGCTCTTCCTCCGGTAGCGTGCTTTGTTATTGCGTTGTGACTCCAGGCTAGAAATTATCGCCTGTCAAAACAAGTGACAAATGCAACTGAAGATCTGGCTGTTGTTTCTGAAACAGGTTTACATATCAGCAGGCTAGAAAAGCAGTCTGTGGCTGTGGATGCTGTACTCTTTGCCTCTTCCCTTATCCACATTCTATAGACACTTGTTAGAGTTGAGGAAAACATCACTTAGAGTTGGTTAAGATTTCAGTGACATCATTTAGAATCCTGTAGTACAGCAGAAATGGGCTTCATGGTCTTTGCAATTCAGAAATATGCCTCTCCTTGTTTAGATGACCAAGCAAGTTCACTACCTTGAGGAGGCTTTCAAAAGTGTGTCATTCCTAAGGCATGTTAAGACTGAGAACAATCAGAGTGTTCTGAGCTGTTTCAATTATTATTATAGGAGACAAAAAAGTAGCCACTACAGAAAAGCTGGTACTTAAGGAAACAGAGAAGAATGTGACCGCAGGGATAGGCTGACTGAAAGGATTGAGGGGAACAGGAATGGATATTCTACAGAAATCAGAGAAAAATCAGTCAGAAGAAAACCAGAAAAGAGAGGGAAAATTATGTCAGTTAAGGATTGTTTCACTAGTTAAGACAGTGAATTGAAGGAGAAAACAGCTTTTTTTAAATGTAGTAATAAATAGAAGTCATGGGATATATATGAGCAATTAAATATAAGTGACATTAATCACAGAATCACAGAACATTAGGGATNCTCCAGGTGTGGTCTCACTAGTGCAGAGTAGAGAGGGAGAAGAACCTCTCTTGATCTGCTAACCACCCCCCTTCTGATCCATCCCACGATGCTGTTGGCCCTCTTGGCTACAAGAAGTAGTAGAACTACAAAAAGAAGGCAAATTGAAAGAATGAGATGATATGTAAAGTGAGTATGGCTGTTAGAACGATCATGGTTTAGGCTGTTAAATGTAACTGCTTTGAGGCTAGAAAAGTTAATTTCTTCTTTTTTTTCTCTTTTAGCTACACTTTATGGGAGATTATACACGATGGTTGCATTCAAATTAATTTAATTTAGATAAATATTTCATCACTGTATATATTTTTGAGTTAACATGAACATCAGCAAATTGTGCTGAATTCAATTTTTATGTATTTATCTATAATTGGTAAAAGATATGATCCTAAAATCTTTCTAGTAGTGAACTGCTGTAGCATAAAGAAAACAGGGCTAAATTAATAAAGATTAATGGGGGCATTAGCTAGAAAGAATGAAGTATCTTTTCCTTACCCCAAAATAACTGAGATAACAAGTAAATTACTTTTTTTGCTTGTCAGGTTTTAAATGCCAGTATCCTGAGGAAGAAAAAGAAGGAATTGTTTAAAAGTTAGGAGTTTAAGCACAGATATGGACACACACAACCTGTCCACAAGGCAGCTGAACCTCCAGTCTCACCTCATGTTAGGGGTTTAGCCAAGGTACTGGGCAGCACTGCAGGGCTGGTGAACTTCCAGTGGAGAGGAAGGGCAGTCACCAAAGCTGGCAGTATCGTTAATCAATGCATCTACACATGAGAAAGCTTGTGGGTTTGGACTACAGAAAATACAAACCACTTAATTTATATTTGGATACTTAGAAAGTGTCCCTGCCCAGGGCTGGGGTTTGGAGATAGATGATCTCTAAGGGCCCTTCTAACCTAAATTATGAAGCCAGGCTCTTCTCAGTGTCATCTGAGAGGACAAGGGACAATGGGTGTAAGTTGGAACACAGGAAGTTCCACATCAACATAAGAAGGAACTTCTTCACAATGAGGGTGACAAAGCACTGGAACAGGCTGCCCAGGGGGGTTGTGGAGTCTTCTTCTCTGGAGACGTTTAAGACCCAGCTGGATGTGTTCCTGCTCTCTCAGGGGGATTGGAATGGAATGATCTTTTGAGGTCCCTTCCAGTTCCTAATGTTCTGTGATTCTATGATCATGATAAAAGAGGAAATACAGTCATCTCTGAAAACATAGTTTGTCTGTACTGAAGACCATTTCCTTTGTATCTACTGCCAAAATAGCAGAGTCCCCTCTGATTTTCTTGAAAAGCTTCAGGTCCTCTTCTCTTCCTCCAGCCTGCATTCTGGGGACAAAAACAGCTCTAAGTAGTCGTATGTACCTGTTATAGGTCCCTGATCATTTTGGTGGCCAGTCTGTTGAAGCAGAGAGGAGCTTTGATGAGCCAACATGTTGTCTTTCTAAGTATCTTGTGCAGATTTATGCTGTGATGTGATTATTATGCAATTCTCCTTACAATATTTTGGGGGTCAATTTCTGCCTCTCAAAGCACAAAACATTCATCGCAGGAGGTTGACAGTGGTAGCTCCCAAAAGACAACAAGGCAAGTTCATAACACTTTTCTGTTACTCTGTCACATTTTCTTCCTCAAGAGAACAATGATTTATAAACATGTTCTTTAATTGTTATTTAAATTCCTTTGCTTTTATGGTTGGAATTGAGAGACTACAGTGGAAGGAACCACATTTACAGCTAGGATTTGCACAAGCTTGTGAAGTAAGTTATAGCTTTACAAAGATCAAATTTACAATAACCAAATTTAACAAGTAAGTCAAATTGACAAGTAATCAAAATTGCAAAGATCTGATTTTAATGTCCTGCCTAGGCAAAATGCAGGCTTTGAAGGGAGTCAATGCCATTGCAAAAAGATTCAACATGCCAGCAGAGGATCATCTTAGCCTTTCTATTCATTGGCCTCAAAGCAACATAGCAGAGGAAGAATTGCATCTTTATCCTGAATCTTTTGCACAAATTAAGCTGATTTTTCTAGATATCTGCTGAGCAAATACAAAGACCCACATCAGATAAAGAAAATATCCTGCCTGTCCTTATGTGGTTCAATGCTTCATCTTATCTCGTTGGCATTTTGTGCCATCGCAGTGCTTCCTGGGATCAAACATGGAAGCTTCTTCTAGTGTAAAATAAAAATCTTCCTTTAAGTTTTGCAGCATCTGTTATAGAATTAAAGCAGCAATATTAAGCAGCCTGCTCCTGGAAAAGGAATACCAGTCAAACTAAAAGCTGCAGAAGAATACAAAACAGAGGAAAATGCCGATTGCTGCGCACGGAGAGCAGCTCAGAACACGTTACCACGCAGCCTGCACTGCTGCACATCTGCTCTCAGGGACCAATTGTGCAAAGCCAGAAATCATGTCATTAGAACTGTGCTCACAAACGGTAGGAGAATGCTAATTTCTTTCAGAAAGATGGACTTCTCTGAACAATACCAGGTAAGCTGAATGAAGTACATTTGTCACGTGTCCTTCTTCCTGATTAGCAAGTGGCTGATCGCTGTCTGGATTCTGACCAAGGCAGTGCACTTGTGGGTGTACGGTGAGCTGCTTAGCATCATCTACCTCACATGAAAGCCTCCATCCAGCACTTCATTTCTTCTGACCTACCTCAGTGTGAGGTATCTCCTTGGACTCCAGAAAAAGTCAGATACAGTGTGACATATAGGGTGACTGTGGCATCAGCTAGGAAAGCAGCCAAAGGAGCTGCTGTTAGTTATTTCTGTCGTGTCTGCATTTTATCACTGCAATAAGGAAGAGAATAGTATGTCCCTTACTGCCTCAGCTTCAGCATCAGGAAGGGGCTGATAGGCTAAACACTGACGGTAGCAAAAGCTTAGGAAAACTTAGATATGGGGAGCCCAACTGATATAGAAGTTTCGGGAGGAAAACAAAAGCAGCAAGATATCATATGTGAAAGAGGATGATAATTTATTGTAGGGTTTTTTTTTTCTCAGCATCATTTCAGTTTGCCTCAGGTACCCTTGGTAGTCATCTTGGTTCATACCTCACCTGATTTCTATAAATCCCACTTTCAGGGCTGCAACGATCTGTCCACTCTGCAGTTGTTCTCACTGTCTGGAACTTGTGGCTGACGTTACTCTGCTGTAAATGCTCATCCAAATGATGAACGTGTATGGAAATAGAGGATGATTCTGACTTCTGATTTTGCCTTTCATAAAACATCAAAACTAGTCTGCTGTGATGGGATACTTCTGGGAGCATAGGAAATTAATTGTAATAGCAAATGAATAGTAGTGTAATAGCAAATTATTTAGAAGGCAGGTCTGGGAGAGTGATAAATGGTGTGAGAAATGCCCCAGAAGCAGCCAAACAGCAAAACAGTGCTGTGGTTGTGGGCAACTCGTAGTCAGGTCTTTCTGGTACTGCACTGGTACGTAAACATGCTCCTTGCCTTGTGCAGTGTTGGCTTCTCTGTTTAATACAATTAGAAAATCTTAGCTCTATATAAAATTTTCTCTTAGTAAGAAATGCAGAGTAAATAAAATCAACCTCATGGGTCAAAACTGATTTGATTTTTTAGGAACATGTGTTAGAGTATTTGTGGCCTCAAGGAATGAATTAAGCTGCTCTACATTGCATATTCAAGTAATAAGAATTTACTAATTTAATATAGTAAACAAAGCAAATATTACTTTCTTTTCTTCTTGTGGCAGGAGAGTTTTCATATTAACTATGACTTTATTTTAAGTTGTAAGTTTGGGACTTTCAGCTTTCTAACAGAAAACTTGACAGTCCTACTTTTCTATCACATACACAGAGACATTTCAAATCAACTTATGCTGGGAGCTTCAAAGTCTTCTAATATGCACAGTTTAGGTTAGTGGAGTTTCTTTCATGTGTTTTCTCAGGTGGGCTCACGTTTTTATATTTCAGAATGTCAAAGCAACTAGGCTGCGCTCACACTGCATGCTCCAGCTGTCAAACTAATGTCAAGTCCTAATTATGAGATTTTTTTTAGTTGATCCCGTGTGACTGGATTTTTCAAGCCAGAAGGTGAGAGGCTACTGAAGTTCAGTGAGTCATTTTCTGATGGTCAGAAAAGAGCAACACAAATGGTCATTGTTGGAATACAGTCTGAATATAAAGTCTTTTTCTGTCATCAAGCATTCAGTGTGCGCTGTGTGCTCCAGAGAATCACACTTATTTGAAAAAATCAAAGAATCCTATTTGCATAATTTATTCTGTTTTGCATAACTTCCTGTATGATTTATGCTGATATTTTAGAGAAGATTACTTCTATAGATATGAAAATGTTAAAGCAACGAGGATGATGAAGGAAGGGGAGCACCTCCCTTATGAGGAGATGCTGAGGGAGCTGGGTCTCTTTAGCTTGGAGAAGAGGAGACTGAGGGGTGACCTCATTAATGTCTAGAAATATTTGAAGGGTGGGTGTCCGGAGGATGGAGCCAGGCTCTTCTCAGTGTCATCTAATAATAGGACAAGGGGCAATGGTTGTAAGCTGGAACATAGGAGGTTCCACATAAATATGAGAAGGAACTTCTTCATAGTGAGGGTGACAGAGCTCTGGAACAGGCTGCCCAGGGTGGGTTGCAGAGTCTCCTTCACAGGAGATGTTTAAGACCCACCTGGATGTGTTCCTGTGCAACTTGGTCTGGGTGATCCTGCTGTGGCACAGGGATTGGACTAGATGATCTTTCCAATCCCTAATGATTCTGTGATTCAAAGGGTTTACAATAATTTTACTTCTGCATTAGTAAAAGCTTCCTGTAGTGATCTAATACTGTTGTTGTGCTGACAGGCAAATATACATTGTTCTGCACTACATTTTCTTAAGAAGAATGCACAGTATGCTGAGGCTTTGCACGTTAGGTCTGGCTTCCAAGAGGAGCTGGCTACACCTCTTCATGTGCATGGGAAATGGGCATAAATTACAACACAAAAGATTCCAAGTTTTTTATGATGAGGGTAATGGAGCCCTGCGACAGGTTGCCCAGAGACATTGTGGAGTCTTCATCTCTGGAGTCATTCAAAGCCCACTTGGACAAGTTCCTGTGCAGTCTTTCTCTAGATGATCCTGCCCTAGCATTGAGAATGGGTTAGACTATCCCCAGACATCCCTTTCAACTCTTCCCATTCTCTGCATCCATAGTTCTGTGGTTCTATGAAGTAAGCTCAGGGACTGGAATATGACAGATAATGGGCTGATATATTTTGCCCTGTTGCAGAGGATATCAGTAACAGATGAAGAATCTGGAGCAGCCCTGTTCTCCATGAACAGTGCCAGAACACCATCATGTGTTTCCTCCAAACCCTCCCTAGCAATGGGTGTTGCTGTTTTGTATTAATTGTACACACCCACTACTTTTCACGGGGTCACAATGTGGGTCTCCACCCTTGAAGCTGACTGAGACCCAAACCAACTCATTAATCCACTGGGATTTTTATATTGTTTAACATCTCTTTGAATATGTCTGCTGTAGAGTAAGTTCTTCCTGCCAGGGCTGACCTTCCCTACTGATACCTTCCCTGTAGTGCTTCATGCCTTCCTCCCAGGAGCCACCAGCTGTTTCTCATTTACTTCCTGGAGAGAGTCAAAATGGCTTTTAATCATCTCTGCAATGGTTTCCAAAGGCAGTTCTCTCTCTGGGCTTACAGGGAAACACATCAGGCAAAGCTGTCGTGTCCCTGGAGTTTCTTCATGCAGAAATGTTCATTAATGGTAGCAACACATGAAAAAGCTAACACTGTCCTTTTTTCTCATTTACAAAGGACAAACAAGATTATCAAATAAGTAAATATAATGCAGAACAAAAGAAAACTAAATGAGACAGTAGCTGTGTCTCTCAAAACATGCCTCCTCTCCTTGCGTTTTAATTCCTCCTGTAACGTTGCAACCCAGGACACCAGTGCCCTGTCATGTGCAAAGGTCACTGGTCCCAGGCACGTTCTCCTGCAGAGATCCCAAGAAAGTCTGCATGAAGCCAGCCCTGCAGAAGTCAGAAACTAAACAAATGGAAATTATTCTTTTTTTTTTCCCAGTGTTTTTACTTTTTTCCCCAGTTTGGAAGTGCATAACAGGGCACCTTTACATTTCAAAACTCGTCTAGCCCTGTATGACTCTCGCCAGCAAAAACACAGGTCTGCTTGGCATTCTGCAAACAAGATGCTCTGGGAACAGTGAACTGAATGTAAAACTGATGAAATCAAATGCAGTTCACATAAATATGAGAAGGAACTTCTTCATGGTGAAGGTCAAAGAGCGCTGGAATGGGCTGCTCAGGGGGGTTGTGGAGTCACCTTCTCTGTAGAGGTTTAAAACACATCTGGATATGTTCCTGTGTGGGTTGGTCTAGGTGATCCTGCTGCGGCAGGGGGACTGGACTAGATGATCTTTTGAGGTGCCTTCCAATCCCCAATGTTCCATGATTTTATGATTCTTAGGAAGAGCTTAATACCTGGCTTAAGCTTCTCTAAAAATGGCATAAGGAGGCTAAGGTCAAAATGCAAGCCAGAGTAGTTTTCACTAGTCACAAGAGGTGCAAAACCAACACACCACATTCGTTTGATGTTCCCATATCATGGAGATACGGAGCTTAATGACGTGTTTCAGCTGGGAAGGCTTGGTAGAGTTTGGTTAATGGTTGGACTTGGTGATTGGAAAGCTCCTCTCGCTCTACTCTGCCCTGGTGACACCGCGTCTGGAATATTGTGTCCAGTTCTGGGCCCCTCAGTTCAAGAAGGACACTGAACTGCTGGAAAGAGTCCAGCGCAGAGCCATGAAGATGATGAAGCCTGTAGAACACCTCCCTTATGAAGAAAGGTTGAGGGAGCTGGGTCTCTTCAGCTTGGAGAAAAGGAGGCTGAGGGGATACCTCATCAATGTTAATGAAGATGTGAAGGGTGGGAGTCAGGAGGATGGTGCTAGGCTCGTCTTAATGTCATCTAGTGATAGGACAAGAAGCAATGGTTGTAAGCTGGAACATAGGAGGTTCCACATAAATATGAGAAGGCACTTCTTCACAGTGAGGGTGATGGAGCACTGGAATGGGCTGTCCAGGGGGGCTGTGGAGTCTCCTTCTCTGGAGACATTTAAAACCCTCCTGGACATTTTCCTGTGCAACTTGGTCTAGGTGATCCTGCTGTGTCAGGGGTATTGGACTAGATGATCTTTTTAAGGTCATTTCCATTCCCTAATGTTCTGTGATTCTGTGATCTTAAAGGTCTTTTCCAACATGAACAGTTCTAAGCCAAGTGGACTCTACAGGTCTGAAAATCATGCAGGTATTTTTGACTAGAAGCGATCAATTTAGTCTGCTCATTAAAAAGTCTGTTTTTCTTAATGAAAATAAATTTCGTTTTCTTAAATTTAAAATATTTTATAAATATAAATTTGCTATTTATTTGGAACATATGAGAGTTTTTTAATTTCCATTATTTCATTACTATTAGTGAGCACTTAGACTATCAGGTAGAGTAGAAATTAAGTTGTTACCTGATAATGTGTTATTTTACAGTCATTTTCAACTGTATTTTCTATAGTTTCATTTACAAATTAAATGCAGTTGACACTTCCATTGCCCTACTCTGTGGTTCATGCTGTTCATTTCCAGCTCTGCACTATATGACTTTGTGTTGCCTGGACAGTGAACAAAGCTGAGGGATGATTTTGATTAAAATAGACTTGCTATAACAAGCTATAAATTACTCGTCTGGGGTCCAG
>VXBP01000139.1:0-22181 GCA_013400115.1 Rhinopomastus cyanomelas | reverse complement strand
GCAACAAAAAGAGCTTCTTCAAATACATAGCAAGTAAAAGTAAAACTAGAAGTAATGTAGGCCCCCTGCTGAATGAGGTGGGTGCCCTGGAGACAGAGGATGCAGAGAAGGCAGAGATACTCAACACTTTCTTTGCCTCTGTCTATACTTCTGGGGGTTGTCTTGATATTAAGCCCCAGACTTCAGAGGAGGTTGAGGCAAGAGATGAGCCTGCCTTGGTTGATGAGGACTGGGTTAGGGATAAGTTCGTCAAACTGGATGTCCACAATTCCCAGATGGGATGCACCCGCGTGTGCTGAGGGAGGTACAACAAGGGTAATTGTAGAGTCTTACATCTGGGCAAGAACAACCCCAGGTACCAGTATAGGCTGGGGACTGACCCGTTGGAGTGTAGTGTAGGGGAAAGGGACTTGGGGGACCTGGTAGACAGCAGGATGACTATGAGCCAGCAGTGTGCTCTTGTGGCCAAGAGGGCCAACAGCATCCTGGGGTGGATCAGAAGTGGGGTGGTTAACAGATCAAGAGAGGTTCTTCTACCCCTCTACTCTGCCCTGGTGAGACCAGTTCTGGGCTCCTCAGTTCAAGAGTGCTGTGAAGCTGCTGGAGAGGGTCCAGTGTAGGGCAACAAAGATTTTGAAGGAGGTGGAGTACCTCCCTTTTGAGGAGAGGCTGAATGAGCTGGGTCTCTTTATCTTGGAGAAGAGGAGACTGAGGGGTGACCTCATGAATGTCTACAAATATTTGGGGCGTGGATGTTGGAGGGGTGGAGCTGGTCTGTTCTCAGTGTCATGTAGTGATAGGACGAGGGGCAGTGGTTGTAAGCTGGAACATAGGAAGTTCCACATCAACCTGAGAGGGAAGTTCTTCCCAGTGAGGGTGATGGAGCACTGGAACAGGCTGCCCAGGGGGATTGTGGAGTCTCCCTCACTGGAGATGTTCAAGACCCACCTGGATGTGTTCCTGTGTGACTTGGTCTGGATGATCCTGCTGTGTCAGGGGGATTGGACTGGATGATCTTTCAAGGTCACTTCCAGTCCGTAATGATTCTATGATTCTATGATGCTATAATGCTGTTGATCCCCTGCCAAATTACAGAGGCTAACTCAAGAGACTGAAAGATAATTTTGGCTCTATTCCTTAGCTGGCAATCCAGTTACCTTCCAACATAAAATTTCAAGACAAGTCTAAGATTCTCAAAAGTCCATTCTTATGACCATGGGTGTATAAACCTTAAGGAAACTTAACAAACTAGATGATCAGGAGACCAGGAGTACTGGGATGCCCCAAAGTCCAGCTCCAGCTTTCCGTCATGACACATTAAAAAGCCTGAAGAGTCATCATTAAAATCTGCTCTGAAATAACGTTGTGTTTTATTGATTGTAAAGAATTCCCCAATGCAGTCATTGCTTAAAAAAGATGATATAAGCCTTGAACTACAGATTCAAATTACACAGTGCTATTAGAATTATACCAGCTACTATATGTTTCATGAAGCAGAGAAGATACACAGAGTTTGTAAATGATGGCATTATCTAAGTTTTTGTTTTCTATTTAATTTTTTCCTAGTTAAAAAGAAACAACAAATGTTGGCTTTGTAAGACTGAGTGTAAAATAACGTAATTTGGTTAGCAGTCTGAACAGAAAAGGCAAGTATCATGCCAGAGTGAAAAGAGATCCCAAAGCAGAAAAGAAGGCATAGCATTACACAGGAAGGAACTAAATCAAACATTGGAGCTGCACAAGTGAAAAGCAGAGATAGCCAAAGCTCAGCTGTATGTAACATAAGCAGAGATGGTGAGGAGAATTTTGCACTGCAGGATAAGAAGTTCTGACTTGACAAAGAGAAAAAATACAGACAAGTGGAGAACAAGAACATTCATTCCGTGACATAGACTTCAGTTATTATTTTGTAATATTTGTTAAACCACAGCAGTGGTTTAACCAGACTCAGGAGATTTATTCCTGACCTTTGAAGTTTGCAATTGTAGAAAAGGTTAACAGTGACTGCAAACAATATTAACTGAATGAGTTCAATTCAGTTTCACAAGGACAAATGGATAGTCTTGCATAAGCTATGGAAAACAGCAAAACACAAGAAAACATGAATACAGAATATTTCCTTTGAAAACCACAAATAAATACTTTCTGTGAGTAACCAGGAAAATGGTAATATAGAAAAAAATCTAAAATTTGTTTCTATTACCCAATTATGTTGAATTCAGCTGAAATGCAAAAATTTTGCAGATTTGTGCGTACATAAATAGCCACCTTTGCTTTACTCAAAGGGGAAGGGGTTTTCCCTGCTTAGCTTAAGCATAGGAACTACTAGAAAACTGAAGGCAGGTGTAAACAGCTTGTCATTGGAAAGGCTGACAGTGCCTTAAAGACAGAATTCCTCTCATCTCCTGGGAGCTATATTTATATAGCTAACCTATATTTATCACTGACTGTCTTGTATTGTTCATGGCATTTCTGAAGGATCTTTCATCTATCTATGTAAAGTCCCTGTTTTTCAATGGATGAATCACAATCTAGAGGTATCATAGGAGAAAAGGGGATCCTAGACTACTAGCTGTACTTGGGGTGCTCAATCTCAATGAAGCCAAAGCAGAAGACAGTAATAATACATTATTAAAAAATAATAATCAGGATATAATTAATATCCCTTGCCTTGAACACAGTGTAAACCAACTAAAATTATGTAACCTGCAAGTTAATTTAAATCCTTTGTGATTCTGTGTATGCATAGCCAGACACGATGTGCATGTATGTCATGTAAGTAGGTGAGCAATATGACTACCAAAGGGATAACACAGTGGACATAGCAGGTACTCAGGTGATGCTAAATGGAACAAAATAAGATCAAAGGACTGCAGATAGGCATCCTGCTGAATACACAGGAAAGAAGAATGGAAAAATCAAAACTCTTGACAAGCATAAAAGAATTTCTATTTTGGGAACATGACAAATATTTCATTCAGCAAGGAAGAAAACATTATTAAAACTAATGTTAATATTTACTTAGATTCATAGAACTTTATGCAACATCACTTAATTAAAATATTGTAATGAATAAAATAGAATAAGATAGTATTAGAGCAGAATAGAATCAAATCCCTGGAGGTGTTCAGAAAACACTTGGCACTTGTTGTTAGTGGCACTTGGAAACCCAGTTTAGTGGGCATGATGGTGTTGGGTTGATGGATTTACTTAATGATCCTGGAGATTTCTTTCAACCCTAATGATTCTATGAGTCTGATTCTGTAATTGTCCAAAAGCCTCTTAAACACTGACAGGCTTGGGGCATTGACTACCTCTCTAGGGAGACTGCTCAGTGCTTGATCACCCTCTCAGTAAAGAAGGGCTTCGTAATAGCCAGTCTAAACCTCCTCCTGTACAGCTTTGAACAATTCCAATGTACTGTCATAGGACACCAGAGAGAAGAGCTCAGCACCTCCTTCTCCTTTTAGCCTGCACAGGAAGTTGTAGAGGGCAATGGAGAAATGAGATTGCCCCTTGGCCTCCTTTTCTGCAAACTCAGTAAGCCTTAACCAGTCCTTATAGAACACTCTTTCCAGCCCTTCCACCAGCTTTGATGCCCTCCTCTGGATGCATTCAAGAAGCTTCACATTCTTCTTAAATTGTGGGACCCAGAAGTGCCCACAGCACTCAGGGTGAGGATGCACCTATGCTGAATACACTAAGGTTATCACATTTCTTGACCAGTTAGTTGGTCATGTTGTGTTTGATGCATCTCAGGATATGATTTACCATCTTGGTTGTCAGGGCAATATGGCTTCTGTTGACTAGCAATCCTAGATTCTGTAGAGCTGCTTTCCAGCCACTTCTTACCCGGCTTATACTCAGGCCCAGCATTACACCTTTCAAGGTACACTATCCATTATCTTGTAGTGTTAAATCTCATTCATAATGTCCAGTGGTCCAATGTATGTGTATCCCTTGCTAATGGTGCATTGAACTCCTTCATATTGAACAGAACTGGTCCCAGAATTGAAACCTGATGTGACCAGTGTCAGAAGATGTAGCCCCAAGACATCAAGCAAAAGGAGTAAATATGAAGAAGGAAGATTAACCCACTAAGTGTAAGTATAAAAACTAAGAGTTTTATATACTTAGTACTGATGATTAATAACCATCAATAAATGATTATGTGTAAAAATTTATCTTAAAAATGGATCACAGTATTACATAATTCCCTGAAAAATATAGACATACATGCCTATACTTGAAGACACACCTTCAGTTGCTATCATAATGTGCATTCTTCTATATGGCTAAACTAAATGCTTAAGTTCTTAACAGCAAAAGTTGCAAACAGTCTTCACTGTAAGTATACAAAATATTGTCAAACTCAGTCCACAATGGCACACCTTTCTTACCTCTGTCATTTTTAAGAGTGATAATCAGGTCAAATCAGTGTGCAGAACTGTACTCTATACTAAAAGTAACTGTAAAATTATAGAACATTCTCAGTTGGAAGGGACAAATAAGGATCATTGAGTCCAACTTCTGTTTCCACACAGAGCAACCTCAAAGTAAAGCCATATATCTAAGAGCATTTTCCAAACACTTTTTAAATACTGACTTGGGGCTGTGACCACTTTCTTTGGGAGTGTTTCAAAGCCTGACTACTTTACTAGTGATGACCTTCATCCTAATGCGAGGTTTACATGATCCAGCTTTAAGCTATTGCTTAGCATACTATCATAGTATGATAGTGAGCAGCACCTCCCTCTCTTCTCCATCATAATTTGTAGGCAACCACGAGGTTATCCTTCAGTTTCCTCTAGTCCTTTCACCATCTTTGTTTCCCTCCTTTGAACACTTTCTGACATTTTTATATACTTCTTACATAGTGGAGCAAAGCCTGCACACAGTACATGAGGTGATACAAGACTTTTGCTGAGGAAATGAACATTTATGAGAATTTTCAAATATAAGAAAATGTTTTCAGGTTTGAAAAATATGACCTGACCAAAATTATCCCTAAAGGTAGATAATGTTTACAAGATTATGTCTTATACCTACTTTTCCAATGCATCCAATTGAGTTCGTTTATTTGTGAAAAAAGGATGAATGTTTGGAATCTTGCTAAACAGAATAGAGAAAATGACTGTATGGTACATCTCTCCTTTGAATCCTCATCTTCTCATAGCTGCGAGCAAAACTGTACTTAAATCTGGTTATCTAAAAACATTTGCAAACTTGAGTTTAAACAATTCTCAAAAACATTTGAGAATTCATAATTCATAGGTAAAATTACTTTTCTATAAGAATTTACTTATTCTGATATCTATTGCTAAAATATGTCAAATAGCAATAGTGCAATAGAATTTAAAGCACTGTTCTAACATCTTTCATTTAAAACTTCTAGTAGACAACTAAAAAGGAAAAAGGTGGAAATTTAACATTTGATATTTTAATACAGTTACTACTACATATCACCTAATAACAGATTTTTTGTAAATCTTAGTATTTATATCAAACATCGCCTCTCATTTTTCATTTTGCTAGGAAATGTGCTTTTTAATTCTAAACTGAATTTAAATAGGAAACATTTCCCAATAAATGCAAATCCAGTATTATCACACTGTGCATTGTTAAAGGATGCTTCAGCAGATTTTGTAAAACTTCAGGAATGGCAGTATAAACCTCGTCTCTGTAACGGAGATAAATAAATCTCTGGAGATGGCAGAATATTCTTTTTATTTCTGTAAATATGGAAGTCTATTAAACTTCTGAACTGAGATTCAGTTTAGGAAAATGCTAAGTGCCTACTTTCACTATCAGCTAAGATAAAGGCTTAGTATGAATCATGTGCACTTTAAACAGTACTGACAAGAACAATGTATTATTAAGCATTGAATTCTGTGACGGCAAATAATATTTATCTGACAAAATATAACCAGACACTGACATTTTCTATATCAATGTCATGTTTCATCACTTTAGAAAATATATTTTCTTAATTCCTACAGAGTGCACAAGGTGTATGAAGCTTTAGCAGATGTGTGAACATACACTCTCTGCTCTGAATGTCTCACAGACTGACTCATGTCAGAGAACAAAACATTCAGGGAGTCAACTGTGATACAAAAAAAGGGGAAGTTAAAACATGGTATAAATATAATGTCATGATGTAAAGATAAAAGACTCTTTAGAGACAATTTAATGGAATAAACTGTGAACCAGAGGCAGTATTTGACAGTTAGCCCACAAGTGTCCTTAACCTCTGACAGCCCAAAATGAATTTCTAATCTCAAGGTTTGTGAACTGCTACTTCCATGAAGAAGAAATCTCTTCTTTGGTTAAAAAACTGGCTTGATGTATGTGCTCAGTTGTGATTAATCAGGTGAAATCTAGTTGGCAGCTGGTCACCAGTGATGTCCCTCAATGCTCAGTTCTGGGGCCAGTCTTTAATATCTTTGTTAATAACCTGGATGAGGAGATTTAGTGCACCCTCAGTAAGTTTGCAGATGACATGAAATTGTATGAGACTGTTGATCTGATTTGAGGGTAGGAAGGCTTAACAGAGGGACCTTGACAGGTTGGATTAATGGGCCAAGGCCAATTTTATGAGGCACAATAAAGCCAAGTGCTGGGTCCTAGCACTTTTGGTCACAACAACCCCAGGCAACACTACAGGCTTGGGGAAGAGTAGCTGAAAAACTGCCCAGGAGAAAAGTACATGGTGAGTGCTGTTGGACAGTCAATGAGCCAGCAGTAGCCAGAAGGCCAGCAGAATCCTGGCTTGTATCAGGAATAATGTGGCCAACAGGAGTAAGGAAGTTATCATGACCTTGTACTTAGTACTGATGAGACCTCACCTCAAGTACTGTCCTGTGTTCTAGGATCCTCACTATAAAAATAACACTGAGGTGCTGGAACGTGTCCAGAGGAGAACTACCAAGCTTGTGAGGGGTCTAGAGAACATGTCATATAAAGAGAGGCTAGGGAACTGGTCAGGTTTAGTTTGGAGAAGAGAGCTCATTGCTCTCTACAATTACCTGAAAGGAGTTTGTAGAGAGGTGGGTGTTGGCCTCTTCTTCCAAATGAATAATGACAGAACCAGAGGAAATGGTCTGAAGTCACACAGGACAGGTTTAGAAAAGATATTAAGAAATTCTTTACTGAAAGAATGGTCAGGCACTGGGACAGCCTGCCCAGGAAGGTGGTTCAGTCACTATACCTGGAGATGTTTAAGAAATATCTAGACAAGGTGCTTCAGGACCTGCTCTAGTGGCAGAGATTGTAGGGGGTTTATTTTGTGTTTTATCTGGTTGAGTGTGTTTGGTGCTTGTGTCTGATCAGGGTTTTGGTTTTCATTGTTGTTATGTGTATAGCTGGACTCAGTGATCTGTGTGGTCCTTTCCAACCATGAATATTCTGTAATAAGAAGTGCTCCTCAAGGGACAGGTACACAACTGAGTTTCCTTTCTTCCTGCAACTCAAGACACTACTGAAAAACATCTATGCTTTTATTTTAGCAATTCAATGCACTGGGGGGAAAAAAAAAAGGACAAAATTTCAGGTGGATTCAGAAACTTACTTACAAATAAAAAATTCAAATAATGCAATTAATATCATTTAACAAAATAAGATAAATCTCTGATAAGACTATATGAAATGCAATAAGTTCATTGTAAAAAAATATATTTTCTTTTGCAGCTGGAATAAAAAGGGAAAAAATGTGAAGGGAAAGAGACAGAAGTACAGGGAAAAAAAGTAAAAAGTGGGCTAGTTGATCTTTATAAATGTAGGACTTTTGCGTCAGTCTGAGATTCACATTTGACTGAATTTCAAGAAATGTCCCCATTTTCTTTGGAAGATTTATCAGTAAAAAAAAAGGATATGCAGCTTTGCTCTAAGTCAGACCTCTTATCAAGCATCTTCTTACAAAGACAGATTTAAATTGACACTTCCTTATCTCTTCATTATTTATAAAATTGTTATATGTATTTCAGTGACTCATGTACTTTGTTTTTAGTGTTGTTGTATTATTATTATTGTCCTCTTTGCTACACTACTTTGGAAAGGCGTCTTCCCAGACACCTAAGGAGACCAAAGGACCTCGAGGCATCTTCTAAGACACCTGAAGAGACCATGCTACAACAGGAAGGACCCTAACAACAACGAAGAGCCCGAGTTCATTAAGAACTGTCCAATGATGTGCCGGCTTCTTTCCAAAGAGGACACCTAGCCCAGTGAGGACCCAGCATTGTTTTTCTAATTGACCGATGAAGGACCATGCATGGGGTATAAAAGAAGGGACTTGAGCCATTTTCGGTGTGCAGGTGTGCGGGAGTGAGAGTATTTGACCCCCCCCATCCTTGCACCCAGCGTTACCCCTAGACACCCTTAAGCGGTGTTTGCTTGTTCTTATTTAATAAATTTTAATTGGTTAAGAGTAACCTGTTTTGGGTCAAATTACATATAACAAAATCAAATGGCACTTAATTTTAATTTTGTATATTTTATAGCATCTCAACCATTTTTAGTTCATGAAGATTTCCATTCCTACCACAAAAATAGTACTTACAAATTGCAGATGTACTGCTGTCCACAGTCCTTGACTTGGGACAGTCTATTAGCCTGTACCTGAAAGTGAGCACTAGAAATTTGACAAATGTGTCATAAAACCCAAGAGTGACATCATTAAATATGCAGATATTATATATTTAACGCAAGATTAATACAGAAGAAAGGTGCTAATTTGACAGTTGCCGAGTGTCAGCTCCACGAAAAGATAGAAAACATGCATTAGCGGTGCCAAATCTATTGGAGTTTATTCTCTCTAGAGAATGCAGAAATTGCCACATTCAGAAATGGAAAATAATTCAAGATCAGTAGAGCTTTTACTTCTTTTTCTTCTCTGCTGAGATGGTTATGAGCACACCATATTGTTAGTTTTATATTTTCCGTGATCTTGAAAGTGGAACTAAGTTGAACTAAGTTGAGCAAGCAGGGTTTTTTTTTAAAAATAAAGTATCTTCAGGATGAAACATCTTGCAATCATAGAATCTTTTACATCTTTTATACATGAGGAAAATGTTTTAAAACATGCTATGTAGCTCAGAGTTTTTGATTATCTTCTCTGTTTGCTTGTTTTCCCACAGTGAAATCCCTTGCACACATCTTCACAATCCTTTCGACAGACCTTTTTTCCTAATACTGGCTGAAATGTCTTTGTGCTGTTACTAAATATGCAGTCCTGAAAGGATGCTGAAACAGCCTACTCAGACACAGCAGTAGCATTGAACTCAGGATGTTTTTTCAAGTGTTTTGAAATACTTTGAAATACTGAAGGTATTATAGAAAAGCTGTCTCCATTTCTACATCATCACTCGTGTAAACAGAAATGTATAGTGTCTTCTGCTGTGAACTAACAAAGGCTGCTGGGTAGGAGAGATGAAATTCCTTTCAGGAGACCCATTGTGAGAGTGAACCCTTTTCAAATATATCTGGGGTAGTGCAGATGCTCAGGAAAAGAAGCAGCCATCAGTATTCATATAACTTAAAAAAGGGGCCTGAGAGGGGCACAGGGCCTGAAAGACACTTTTGTACTTAGTATTAAACAACTTTGAATTCTTACATCATCTGTGTCTGTGAATTAGGAACGAAAATAAAATAAAAAGCTGCAATCAAACTGAAAAAAGGGTAATTGTTTTAGAAAATAATGACAATGTTATCCTAAGAGAATTTCCATGAGTTAGGCTCAGGTAGCCCAATAAAAGTCATTACTTTTATAATTTTTTTTTCCTTCCTATAACTGGATTAGCAATTATACACTACATATATTTTTGATTAATTACTCAGAACCATAAGGGACTTTCATTTTACTATTTCATGCTTGATATTGTACCTATAATCAACTAAAAAAACTGCAAATGTATTTGCAGTTTGGTAGCTGTTTTTCTTTTTAGCTAGCAAGGCAGTGTCTGTTAATTATAATGAATGTTTCAGAAACACAAGCAACTGTGATGTACACACTTGAAAAGATTCTAGGCAATGTATTCCACTTGTGGCAGGTAATCCTTTTTTAGTGTAAAAAATGTGCAAACAATTCTGAGTTTTAGAATTAGCCCTAAGTGCTAGGAGATGCCAATGAGGATCGGCAAAGTGCTACCTCTGAGTACAGTACTTTGAATGAAGATTAGTTCTTCATTCACGTATTTAGGGCTTATCTGCCACAAATCAACATCAGAACAAAAGAGGAAACCTTCACATATCAAGCAAGAATACAAGACTCTTCTGATGCATGATTGTGTGGCAAATAATATGACCTGTTTCTCTGAAGACTCTATCAGCCCTGGGCAGATGGAGCATGTCAGGGGCATGGAAGGGTGAGCTGTGTGCCATCCCTTGCTGGGGAGAGTTGCTATAAGCCTGCAGTGCAGCATCAGCACGAAAACCCTGCTGAGAGACAAAGTTCTGACCTCATTGAACACTCTGGTGAAATTCCCAGCTAGTCCCACAGAGATAAGTTTTTTCCCAAGGTTTTCCTACTTTACCATACGATACAAACCCATTCTAAGACAGGATAAAACCATTCTAGCTTACAAAAGGAGTTTTTTTCCTGACATAGATAGTAAAGTTATTAAAAATGTTCCACACATTGACTGAGGTAATAAATTATCTTTAAAGCAGAGTACATCTTTATATCCTTATAGAACATAAAAATGCATAGATTTTGCTCAGCATCATTAGAATACTGACACTGAAAGTCCACAGCATGCTGGAGGTTAATGTGCACTTTTACCAAAACTTCAAGATTACGAGGTCACCGTGAAAAAGAGATACCTTTTGTCCAGCTTCAAATTGAATGGAAAACAAATCCTGAGTTTTCATTTGGTTGCAGATAAGTCATGAAATCTAAAACTACCCGTCACTAACGCTATGTAACACTTGTTCAATCAAAATTTGAAAAAAGCTGGCACCACTCCATTTTAAAGACGTATTTGAATTTTTTTTATTACAAAAACTATTAGCAGCATCTATAAGTTCTTTATTCATATAAAACTTTGATAGTTTTAATTCTTCATGGGTCTCGTTTTAAAATACATGCATTTAAATGATGATTGGGACTTTCTTCAGAGAAGGAAGAAGAAAAGCTTGAAAGTGGGGTTCTGACAGAAGAATAAACTTAATTTTTTATTCCCAAGACTGAGTATTTTCCAGATACCAATAACCTGGTGGCCTTCTATGAACAGGTCACAACATTAATGGATGAGGGGCGACGACTGATGTTATTTCCTGGACCTGAGCAAACCCTTTGACTGTCCTGCATCACATTCTGGTCTCCAAACTGATGGAACATGGCTTTGATGGGTGGACCACTGGATGGGTAAGGAACTGCCTTGATGGCTGCACCCAGAGAGTGGTTGTTGATGGATCCATGTCCAAGTGGAGGCCAGTGACAAGCAGAGTCCCTCAGGGATCAGTCCTGGGACCAGTCTTGTCCAACATCTTTGTTGGTGACATGGACAGAGGCATCGAGTGCACCCTCAGCAAGTTTGCTGAGGACACTAAGCTGTGTGGTGCACAGCCTGGCCAGCCTGATCTAGGGTGGAATGTCCCTGCCCATGGCAGGGGAGTTGGAACTGGATGATCCTGTGGTTCCTTCTAACCTTAACTGACTGTATCAGTGCTGTGCAGGGGGATTGGAGTAGATGATCTTTCGAGGTCCCTTCCAATCCATAATGATTCTATGATTCTAATATATCCTATCGTATGTGCCGGTAGAACTATTTCTGCTTAGATGATATAGGGAGTTTTGAACGACAAAGTACCCAGCTCTTCTGACAAAAGAAAATATCTCTGAAAAACAATCAAACCTAATTTTTATCAATCCTTTATTTCATCTAAAGGTGTTATATTTGTATCATTAGTGTTTGTTTCCTCAGTACAAGATCATAAGGATCAATAAAACATCATGTGCTATAGACAGCAGCACACTACTAAGCCCAGTTGAAAAATGAATATGATTTGAATTACATACAGATTTATAGTGTTCATGTTTGCTACATTTATTTTACTTAGATACCTGTAACTGATTTGGAATAATTTGTTCACTGGGTTTTTAGGTGGTAAGTGTACTGGTTTTAAATATGCATAATGAAGTCAAAATACCTTCAAGTCAATAATTCCCCTTAAATCTTTGATTCTCTTACAATATTGTAATACTATGCTCTGACCTCAAGTATACTGACTAGGAATGCAAAGATTTAATACCTATAAAACTAGAAGATATTGTACTACTTTTTTCTGGTCTTACAAAAGAAAGACACTTTATAACTGGATCTACCTAGACGTAAGAGCAGGTAAAACTAAACCTAGAGGCAATGTAGGCCCCCTGCTGAATGAGGTGTGTGCCCTGAAGACAGAGGATACAGAGAAAGCAGAAATACTAAAAACCTCTGTCTGTACTTCTGGGGGCAATCCTGATAACAAGCCCCAGACTGCAGAAGCTACAGAGGAAGTTGAGACAAGAGAGTAGCCTGCCTTGGTTGATGAGGACTGGGTTAGTGATAAGTTGAGCAAACTAGAGGTACCTAAATCCATGGGCCTAGATGGGATGCACGTGCCCATGCTAAAGAAGATGGCACAAGTCTTTGCTAAGCCACTCTCCATCATCTTTTCTAAGTCATGTGGATCAGGAGAGGTGTCTGGGGACTGGAGGATAGCAAATGAAGATGGCAGTGATCCAATCATCAAAAAGGGTAAGAACGAGGACCCAGATAACTATGGACCGGTCAGCGTCACCTCCATCCCAGGAAAGCTAATGGAACAATTTGTCCTAGATGCTGTCTCTAGGCACATCAAGGACAGGAGGGTCATTAGGGACATGGCTTGACCAACCTCATAGCCTTTGATGAAGGCATAACCAGAGCAGTCAATGTGGTCTACCTGGAATTCAGTAAGGCATTTCACACAGTCACACATAGCATCCTCGCAGACAAACTGAGGCAGAGTGGACCGGATGTTCAGGTAGCGAAGTGGATTGTGAACTGGCTACAGTGCGACAGAGGCCAGTTGGAGGCCTTTATTTAGTGGAGTCCATCAAAGCTCGGTACTGAGACCAGTCCTATTCAATCTATTCATTGATGACTTGGATGAGGGATTGGCATGCACTGTCAGCAAGTTTGCTGACGACACAAAGCTGGGTGGTGTTGCCGACACCCCTGCAGACTGTGCTGCCATTCAGGGAGATCTGGACAGGCTGGAGAGCTGGGCAGAGAAAAATTTAATGAGGTACAACAAGGGTAAGTGTAGAGTCTTGCATCTGGGCAAGAACAAGCCCATGTACCAGTACAAGCTGGGGACTGACTTGTTGGAGACCAGTTTAGGAGAAAGGGACCTGAGGGTCCTGGTGGACAGCAGGATGACTATGACCCAGAAATCTGCTCTTGTGGCCAAGAGGGCCAACAGCATCCTGGGGTGGATTAGAAGAGGGGTGGTTAGCAGATCAAGAGAGGTTCTTCTCCCCCTCTACTCTGCCCTGGTGAGACCACACCTGGAGTATTGTGTCCAGTTCTGGGCTCCTCAGTACAAGAGGGATGTGGAGCTTCTGGAGAGGGTCCAGCGTAGGGCAACAAAGATGATGAAGGAGGTGGAGCACCTCCCTTATGAGGAGAGGCTGAGGGAGCTGGGTCTCTTTAGCTTGAAAAGAGGAGACTGAAGAGTGACCTCATTAATGTTTATAAATATTTGAGGGGTGGGTGTCAGGAGGATGGAGCCAGGCTCTTCTCAGTTTCATGTAGTGATAGGACGAGGAGCAATGGTTTGTAAGCTGGAACACAGGAGGTTACACATCGACCTGAGAAGAAACTTCTTCACAGTGAGGGTGACAGAGCACTGGAACAGGCTGCCCAGGGGAGTTGTGGAGTCTCCCTCACTGGAGATATTCAAGACCCAACTGGACGGGTTCCTGTGTGACTTGGTTTAGGTGATCCTGCTGTTGCAGGAGGATTGGACTAGATGATCTTTAGAGATCCCTTCCAATCCCTAATGATTCTACGATTCAATGACTCTAAGATTCTATGACAAGAAGTTCCATGCATAAACATAGCTGGTTTGCACTGATATGTATACAACTTCATGGGGCTAATAATGTTGCTGACTTTAAGAATAACACTAATTCCCAGTATACAAAAGAATTAACTACAGATTTTAAATAAATGCATTTACCACTGCTGCTACTTGAAACCAAGATACTATGACATGAAATATTTACAGGAAAACGAAAACACTCTAGGAGTAGCTAACAGTAGATGATACATAGAATGAAGCAAGAAAATCCCGCGAAAATCCTGCAAAGGTTCCAAATTGAATAAAAAGCATTTCTTCCTAAGCTGATCATTCAATGCAAGCACAAGGACTACATCCTTCAGTAGCATTTTCAGTCTTATTCAATCTAAATATTTATCATTTAACAGTTAATTGCTTTGCAGTACTACTCTTAAATAAGAATAGAGTGGATACCTTGAAAATTCATATGAACAATAATTCACACTGATATGAGAAACAATTTAGCAGTTATCAAGAACTTGGAAGCGTAGACTTATTCTCTACATAAATGCACTCACTAAATATAATCACATCTTATCTTAAATAGAAAATCATGAGAATTATGACTTTATGCCTTCATTGAAACAAGAAAAATTGTGATGGCCTCAAGCATTAACCAACAATAAGTAACAGCTGAAAATGTGCAAAAGCTGACAGCATATCTGAATTCAGATCTCATGTGTATATGAAGCAGTTTGTCATGCCCTGTATTACAGGACTTACCAGAAAAGAATGCATATTTGAGCTTGGCAAAGAGGAGTTTTTATCTATTTGCAGCTTGAGGATACAGCAAATAGACTGGCTGCAGCAACATCAGCAATCTTTGGGGGAATATGTGTAGTTTCACTCCAAAGTGCATGTTCATATTGGAGCTATTCAGTCCGGAAGAGCAATGCAGGCATTTCTGGTTTATCCTATATCTGTAAATCTACCAATAGTTGGAAGAACTGGTTTGAATTTGTGGCCCATGGCTGTCACAATATTATAAGCCTTTCTTCCTGCCAAAGTCTCTAAAATGTAAAGGCATCTATTACAAAAGGAGCCATGACCTGCCACGTAGCAGTCATGGAAAATTTAGTAGGCACTTACTTCATCTGATCCCTTTCCTTTTTCAGTGTATTACACCTTGTCATAGGCCTCCCCTGGCTTTCATTAGATGTAGCATATATATGGCCAAAATTCAATGTTGGATACCATTTTCACATCTGTTACAGAGCAGTCCAAGAGTTTCTTATTTTGGCATCTAAAATATACAAATCTTGGGTTTTAATAATTTCCAAATTAATCTGACTTTTAATTTATATAATAAGAAAAAAATGTTAATATAATCAGGCCTAATACAGGTTTAGAAAATATATTGCTAGCAAGCTAGGTTTTTTAGATTGTTTTATTTCTTTTGTGAATTCTAGTGTGATGAAGCTGAGCTTTTAGCTTTGAAAAGTCTAACTGGCTTAATCACAAAAAACCCCTTGAGTCCCACTACGGTGACCCAAGAGTAAACCTGGGAAGGACTGTAGCTCTTCACGTTCCTCTCTCAGCTGTGTACCAAGGTGAAGCGATATTCTACAAACAATAAACCTGGCAACATGACTTAATAAGCCCAAATAACATGCAGTATTGCATAAATACCACTTAACATACATCAGTCCAATGGCTGTAAAGTAGAGATTGCATGGACCATTTACCGTGCTCTTAAAAAACGTGATGGAACGGCACTCTAAGAAAATAACTAATAATTCAATTTACCAACTTTTAGCAGCATGAAGTACTGAAAGGTGGTTTTGGTTTGGGATTTTAATTGTTGCTTGTTGGGTTTTTTTGACTGATGCTGCATAGATTTTCAATATTAAAATTGCATTACTTCCACCAGAAGTGGAAGTGTTATTTTGTGGAACAGTAAAGTTTACTTTCCTTCTAACTCCTGCTTTCGACTTACTGATCCCTTACTTATCCAAGATCCATGCTTATAAATCACAAATTACTCACACTGTTCAAATTTCTCATTTTAGTAGTAAAGAAACAGCAGAACTTATTATCATGTCCTACTTCTTTCCTGAGTTGTCCCACCGTCATATTAACTGGTATCTCACACATATTAGGCTTACAAGCCAACTTTTCATAAAACTTGTCTCTCAGCTCTAAGAAGACATACATACTTCAAAAAAGATACAGCATTTGTATAAGCTCTCATACATTCTTATTTCAGGACAGAATTTGTTAAAATCATATAGGGATAGATGCGCTGTGGGGAAAAAACTCCACAATTTTGCCAAGAGATCTTGTAGCTTGCAGGCATTTTTACGCATCTGTGGTGTTCAAGACTTACCTTCACAACCACAGCTGGTTACCTGATGGGAGATGTGAGTTCTGCATCAAATGCAGTTAAGCACATTTTAGTTGCATAAGTAATACATAAGTAGAAGAGAAAGCAGTATATAGTAACTAAGAACACAAGAAGTTATTGCTATTTCATGCTGTTACTAATATCAGTTTTTGTATTACATACATTACTTTTCTAAATCTGACTGTTTACAACAGAATTAAAACAATTGTACATGTTCCTAGATCTGCACTGAGAAGTGGTAGCTCTTAATTGAAACCAACATAAAACTTCAAACCCTAATAAAAACTAATCTGCAGTGCCTTAGAGCAAGTAATTAAAATACCTAACTTTAATTAAGTGACACTGTCTCTAATAACAGCCAAGGGAAAAAAGAAGATATTCTACAATTTATTTTGCAAACATATGCAGTGTAGTGTTTGTTGGCATTATTCCTTACAGCAAATATAACATTATGTGGGATTTACCCCTCAAGAATTATTCTTACTTCTCTCTCTTGCAGTTATAGGGAGAACAAATAACTTCAAAATTCTGCTATAAATCTGAAAGTTCCTCTAGGCAATGCCATGATTATGTTCTTTGCAAAACTATTTCTATACTTTCATAATTTGATTTCTTCAAATAAACATAAATAAATCTGTCCCTTCTGTCCTTTACTATGAAAAAAAACAGGTTGGAAAACACTTTGATTGCTTTGATAACACTTAAGAAACAGTTATTGTTGCACAAAAGTTATGACTTATTATTGAAGTAGCTATCATCCAATGGAATCAATAAAAGTATTCAGTCTAAACTGGAATGTTTCTTCTTGCAAATTAAAAGAAAATGATAGAGAAAAGGAAAAAAGTAAACCAACAGGCGCAATATTAATCATGCTGTCCTTTAACTTCAAACTATATATGCACCGACATTCACAAGATCAGATTCTTAGTATTTAATTCACAGAATCACAGAACATTAGGCGTTGGGAGGGACCCTGAAAGATCAGCTAGTCCAATCCCCTTGCCAGAGCAGGATCCAAATTAGTATTTGTATTTGTTACATATCACACCTAACAAATTTTAACTGCTGTTTAAAAAAAAATAGTATGCTGTTAAAAATATGTTCTATTGCTACAGAATCTGAGCTACAGCTGCCACCACAGGAGTCTTTCACAGTCCCTACATCACTATAACTTTGGAAGCCCCAAAGCACACTACTCCCAACTACACGGGCCCAAAGTAGATGGGAAAAAAACACTTCCCTCAAATAATTTGTAGGAGTATTGCTGGTTCTATTAATATTACTCATCATAATTGAATAATGTTTCACTCATAAGACAAATAAGCATGCATTTGTAAATAAATAAATATGCACTAATTTGCAGATCCACCATCATATACAAATACATTTCTAACCTCACAAAATGATGAAAAATCATGTAACAGAGATGCTACTTTCAAATAGTCTTACTTTAGCATTGGAAGACACAATGAGACAAGAGGCCCCATCCTTGGAGGTGTTTAAGGCTGGGCTGGATAAGGCTCTGGCCAGACTGATCTAAGGTGGGGTGTCCCTGCCCATGGTAGGGGAGTTGGAACTGGGTGATCCTTTGGTCCCTTCTAACCCTGACTGATTGTATAACTTGGTCTGGGAGATCCTGCTGTGGCAGGGGGATTGGACTAGATTGGACTTCAAGGTCCTTTCCAATCCCTAATGATTCTGTGATTCTATGATTCTACGTACTTACTATACCAAACCATTTTTCTTATCTAAAAGTGGAATCAGGTACATAATAATTTCCTGTAATTCTGCAAACTAAACTTTAGAAGTTTAACACTGTGACTGAGCTTTGACAATGTTGTGTGTCCAAGGAAATAAAAATAGAACAAACCAAAGAGCATTCAATGGATTTTTAAATGATGTCCTAGCAAATCTTAATGACTGCCAGCATGATTCAAAATTCCCTATTCGCTCAAACCATAGAAAAGTCAGCAAAGAGTCCTTTGTGTTTCATTTCATTAAAATAAGGAGTTTACGAGATCCTATATAGATAATATAATGTGTTAATTCTGTGTAGTGGTTATTGAACATAAGGATATTTCTAGTTGTAACTTGAGAGAAATAGAATTGTAAGGAAACTTATGAAGAGGTATGGAGAGTTCAGCATATACTTAGTATATTTGAATGCAGAGCTGTTCAGATTAGTTGATGGCATTAATCTGACAGCCCTTCTAATATTATAATTAATTTGCTTCAACATTGTTTTTTCCTGGTTTATTTCAGTGATGTCAAAAACAGGTGTCGGATGTTCAGCCCACCATCATCCAGCAAGATTAGAAAATCCTTTAGAAGATCCTCTCATTGAGAATCCTTGCATTAAGAAATATTCACTAAATATTTCCATTAGTAACAAATTGTGCTTGGTGTTATTACATGAAACTTGTTCCAAAAGCAGGATGACTGAAGCTTTTGTGAGGGCACAATATTAAATAACAGTAGCACTTTCAAGTATAGTAATAAAGAAAATTAGCTACAGTGAATAAAATGTTTAAGATTTAACGTGACTAAGACAAACCTCCAAACTTTCTGCTACTTCACATCATGAGCACTCCATTGTTAAGAAATAGGGGAGATTTAATTGAGAACTTTTAGTCAAAAACATTTAAAAAATTTATATTCTGGCTGCTCTCAGAGAATATATGATATTTAGGATCCTATTGACATTAATTGAATAGCAAGAAAGAAAGGGTTTTTGATAATATTGTCAGGAATGCTTCAGATTGGCAGACATAGTACAGAGAAATACCTGTTCAGATTGCTGATAGCCGGAAGACTTCAAAGATTAATTTTTATGCATTAGTTTAGACTTCTATCATGCTAAATATTTTATTTTCCAAGAGAATTAGGATAGCCATAGAGGACTTTTTTAATTCCCTATACTGCAAATTTAGTTAGTCATGATAATTTAAAGGACAGTGAGGCTGCACAATCTTATTTATCAAGGCTCCCTTCAGCAGCTCCTGCAGCAAATTGTCATTCTCAATATAGAAGCCACTATCCCAAATTTGCATCTCATATATAATACTCTCAAAAGGGACAAGTATATTTACCCTGCGAGGTTTATTTATCATCAGTCATAACACATAATGTCCTATCCACTTTATTCATCATGGACTTTTACAAGTTTAGGCTGTGCATGCACGCTATTTACTACTGCTAACTTCATGGTCCATATGCAAAGCCTTTTTTCTGGTTGAAAAAAATTTACCTATTTAATCTTTATCAGTGGCCAGGGATGTGTATTTGCATTGCACATTCTCTTTACATAGACCTTCATTTCTTAATGCCCAAGAGAAAAATTTGAAGTGTCACCAATTCCATAAGTCATGCTACTCTCCAAGGCTACTTTTATATAGCCAAGTGAAGGTACAAATACAGGCCACAGTGAAAGCAGAGGAAGCTGCAACATCAGCTAGCAAAGATGAAGAAAAGTACCCGGTATGTCATACCTAGTCTTCACTGACTACTTTGCAATCAGTGTTATTCTCACCTACATTAACTTTATGAGTATAAGCACACATAGATGTCTTATAGCTAAACACTTATTTTCATATCTCAGGGCTTGACTACCTCCTCTTGACAGCAGTCTAAAGTAAGAAAAATAGAATTTGGGCCACTGGTATAGAAAATATACATCTTAAACCACTATGAATGGTTGGTTGGAGTATAAGGACACAAATGTTGTACCAAGTATTTTGAGATGTGGCAGAATTGTCAAGGGAATTCTGTGGGAAGAGCGTGCTGTGCCTACATACATTACTGTGCAATTTTAACATGGTGCTGTTCAGCACGCTTGTGTGCACTGTTAAACTCTCCCCACCTTTTGTCTTAGAAGCTGCTTTAATTCAAGGGGATATGGGATTCTAGCACTTCAACTATTATCTGACCGTCTCGTAGAAGACAGAGCATCCTATTTCAATAGGACAAATCTCAAAGGCTGCAGACCTCTTAGTTTAAAGGTCATGCACTGCACATCACTAAAACTGTCTTATTCCAGTTCACTTTGCTGTCTAATAAAATTTACATGTTTTCTGGTTTGGGCTACTTTTATTCACTAACAGTATATACACATAGATAGATATAGAGTACTAGCTTGACAAAATAATTACAATAGGCCGTACTACATTATTGATTGAACTTTCCCATTAAGGGTTAAGCACTTCTATCTTATGTCTGAATAAGAGGATGACAGCCTTTGAAAAGCAAATTAAAATAAATAACAAACTCAGCATATTCACTTTTTCTAGTCTATACAGTTTACTAGACATAGCCTACAGGTTTGTGCTGTTGAAAGAAAAAAATGTTAAATGGACAGGAACATTCTGTAGATACTTTATTGCATGAACTTACAGTAGAGAATTGCTTATATGAACAACCATAAAAACAGCCTCTACAGTAATGCTGACTAAAAGTAATTTTCTCATTTGAAGCTTAAGAATGTAAAACTTCTGTTAAACAAAAAGCCAGGCTCAGGTTCAACAGGATTTAGTTTTTAAAGTAAATATATTAAAAGGTAGATGTGCTTTTACTAAAAGAACTTGGATTGGGATCTGGCTGAGTCAAAAAATGTTTTATGACGAGGTGCTCAACCTACCTGTGTCTCAGGTTTCCTAGGATGTTAAGGAGGATAATAGCCTTTTTGCCCTTACACTGGATTGTGAAGACTGACTCATAAAGAGCCTTATCCAAAGCCATTAAAGCCAATAGAAATCTCTCATTGGCTTTAATGAGCTTTTGTTCAGGTCCTTTACAAGAGAGCTGAAATACTGCTATTGATTTCAAGCTCTTATTTTATGAAGCTGTTTCATATCATCAGCTTGGAGGCATTTTTAAACTTAGAAATACAGTAATAAGAATATCACACCTAACAAAAAAAAATCCACATAAGATATAATGTAACTTTAAAAAAAAATTCTGAAAATGCATGTACATCCAGGAAGATATACATGTATATACATGAATATACATGGAGATCTATATATATATATTTAGTTATTCTATGGTCTTATTAATAACTGTTTCTCAGATACCCTTATATGTTGGTTGTATAGGCATCTCTGCACTGCTGGATGCCAATTCTACACATTTTATCTGGACAAAAACAGTTTGTAGGGACTTACCCCTTGAATTAGCCAGTGTCACATCCAGAATATAAATTGTCACTTTGTTTTTATGCTCAGATTATTCTGGCTGTGCATGCTAGGATAATAACTGCCCTGGCATAAAGTTAACCCTTTATAATTTTTAAGAATTTTAAAGCAGCATAGGAATTCAATACATCTACAATAATTTATAATGTGTCTCCTGCATTTCTGATCTGAGAAGGTAGATGCATTGCCTTAATTAAAGGAAGAAGTTCATCAGCTTAGAAATATCAGAGAATCAGAAGATGAGATAGACAGGTGGTACCAGGCTCTGGCAGCCCCAATGGAAAGAAAGGATTACCCATTATCAGACACCGGGGTTCACGTATCCCCTATATCCACCCCATGTCAGGTTGCAGCCAGTAACTCAGAGGAAAAGAGGGAGGGGAGGCTAGACTATAGTCAAGGCAGTAAAGAAACTCCTGCCTTGTCCATCTCCCACCCTCTGAACTCCCCCTACCAAAACAATGAGGGGCCGTGGCAACAAATTCCCACTCGTCATGGTGGGTGTGTTACCTCAGTCATTAACACCACTCCCCAGGTTCCTTTGCAGAACAGGTTCGATG
>VXBP01000138.1:3320-15965 GCA_013400115.1 Rhinopomastus cyanomelas | reverse complement strand
AATGATTCCATGATTCTATGATTCTATGATTCTAAACCTTTTTGGTGTTTCCCTAAGCCATCAGTTGTCTGGTGAATTTTATCCTAGATGCCAATGAGACCTCACTGCTTTGCTTTCCTTTCTTTGATATAGAATTGGGGTCCTGAACCCTCCACAAGGCAGCTGCTGGAAAACGTGTCCGAACTCTCCACCCCCACCACCCCAGGAGTAGGGATTGTGGTTAGTACGGGGCAGCAGCCCTGTGCTGGGGTGAAAGCTCTCAGCAAAAGAGGCAGGACCTGGTCCACTGTCTCCTTTTATGTGCTAACTCCTAGCTACACCCCTTAGGGCAGGTCTTGGGACAATGTCACCTGGCCCAGGACAGGTTACTGGGGGGAGGTGTCTTCTGAGTGTAACGTAACTTTTTGTTCTTCATGAAAGCACAAATCTACACATCTGAAAATTCTGGTAATTTTCAAACCTTTGTTTTCCCATAAGCAAGGTCTTCTTGATTAATTTCTAGTAAATTAACATCTCATTAGGGTAGAATTCAAGAAAGTAATCTATTGACTGTGTAGTTTAGGAATGACTTATTTAGTACCTATTAATGTAGGAGAAATCTTTGGGAAGCATACACAGTATTCAAACAGTATTTTCAGCAGCCACATCCAGATAACTGATACAAGACTTCATCATATCAGTGTCAGAATCATACGTGTTCTGTAGATGGAACACGTCCTATTCCTGTCTTTTGTATTGGAACATGTATTTAGTAGTTTCTACATATAGAAATATTTGCATTATTTATATTTTTAATATATTATTTCATACTGTAACATGACAATGAATACAGACATATATTTTGGCTCAGTCCAAGTTTGTGATTGACAGATTTGTCACAGCATCTTGTGAAACAAAGATAATTAAGGGCCAGCTGAGATGTGGAAGATCCATGAACATATGTAACACAAAGAGTAGAAAAAGTTGTAGTAAAGACTTTCACTAATACAAAAAGAAGCTTCAAAATGTAAAGACCATGGCCATTGAATCTAATGAAATGTTCAGCAAAGAGACTCTGTACTTGGTTCGTGCCTCTTAAGACAGAGGAAACTTAGAATTATAGACTTGATTAGGTAGGAAAGAAGTTGCGTTTCCATTGTTACTAACTGTTGTTAAAAATCTAGTTAAGAACCAGATCATAAAAGAGTAATCTGAACCATAGCAAAGCTTCTTGAACTTTATGTAGTATGTTACTTGCAAACTACAGGCTGGGTTTCTTGTGACAAAGAGATTGGAGACAAAGACAAAGAGGTTGGAGCTTCTGGATTTGAGTTTCAAACTCATCCTTTTTCTTCACCTCTCATCTGTGTTTTGGAAAGACTAAATGTCACCGAGAGGTGAACATGGTAGCAATTTTGCCCTAGAAATGTGGTGAATAGTCAGAGACAGTCATATATTCAGGATCCGTAGAAGGAAGATGTGGTCTGAATTCTATAGTTTTCTGAAATGAAGAGAGTTTTTCCCTTGCTTGTGGCAAAAGGAATCTGCATTCTGGAAATGGAGCAGTGTTGTGGAAACAGAGAACTGGACTTTAAAATGCCCATTGACACTGTGAGATGTGTGTATGGACAAAATATGCACCATAGTTCCAGAAGGACCAAGAACTGCTGGAAGTCTCTTCCCTTCAAGGGGTNTTGACGGAGCTGGGTCTCTTTAGCTTGGAGAAGAGGAGACTGAGAGATGACCTCATTAATGTCTATAAATATGTGAGGGGTGGGTGTCATGTAAGATATGTGCTCCTCTAGTGCCTCTCATAAACATCTACAAGGCGGAAAGAAGAAAATTAACAGAGTGTTACCATTTGGCCATGCTGACTGTGTGTGGAACAAGTTCTAATCTAGTTATCAAGAGTGCTAATGTGGTCTCACTTGCCACTTCTAAGTCACTAGCAAAAAGCTGATAAGCTTGATTTATGGAAAAAACAAAACACATTTAATTCAAACAGAAAAATGGGGTTTTGTCACCAGAATACACAGTAAGAAATCACATAGTTCTTATATGCCTGGGCTCAGGTCTGTTATCTCCTTTTCTTCAGCAGAATAAATCTGGAGTACTCCTTTTCCTTGTAGTAACAGGTTGTCTTCCCTGTAACAGGATACAAGTCCTCTGTGAGCTTTCTCCACCTAGTGCGGGGCTTTAACAGAGGCTGTGTATCAGCCCAGTGCCTACACATTCCAACCTGGCTTTTTCTTTCTCACAGTGAATGGTTCCTTGAAGGATAAGTTCCCTGGTCCATGTACTCAGGCCCTGCTTTGGCTGTTTACTCTCTGCAGGCTTCAGACAGGACTGTCTTCGTCCGAGTACTTCAGCATGTTTGTGCAGGAACTTTTCCTCTCTTCCCCATTACCATAATATCAAGGCTGACACTACAAAGGGCTCAACAATGTGACAACATAACTTCTCCCAGAACAAAATCCAACAGGAAACAAGAAAATTGTTCAACAGGTTTTCTTCTTCTCAAAATATGTTTACTTCCATAGGTGCTAGTTGGTTCAAACCTCCAAAGGCAGGAGCTGAGTGGGGGTTTCTGTCTGTGAAGCTTTTTACGAAGGCCACTGCCAACAACTCCTTTCTGCAGTATCAAAATCTCTGTCAGACTCCAACCACAACATAGGGGTAAGCAGTAGATACATTCAGTAATGATATCTAGTTCAGCAATTCATTATTTCTTACCAAGAAATAGGGAGAAAAATGAAATAGATCTCTTGTAAAGTATTGCAGAATTCTATGCTCCATTCTCAAGATTCTAGGGAAAACCTGAATGGCAGTTACATGCAGTGATGATCAGCTTGAACAAAGATTGAATAAATGTTTCTATTAAAGATTTAAACTTGAGCTTCCATGAGTTAGTTTGTTAACATGACTTTTTATATAATTGCTTTCTATCCATTTCTTTCAGTGAGTCCCAACTTTGCTGTTTTGTAGCTTCTTTACCCACCTTATTGTTAGGCACTTTATTTTCAGTAGGTCCTATTTTTTCTCTGTTCCTCTGCAAGTAGTGCATCTTTTAATCCCTACCAAATTAATATTTGCATGCAGTGCAAACTCAACATCAAAGTTTTAGCCATGCAAGCTTCTGGCTAAAGTTGATAGTGACACTGTTATCTTTATATTTGTGCTAATTAGTTTTATTTTGATTCAGTTTTCTGATTGACTTTTGTTTATGACAGAGAGCACATGCCCATCACACACTTAGGCTATATCATTCTTCAACATATTTTGCCTGATGAAGCTCACAGCAGTGATAATTCATCAAGATACTCTAGATCAAATAAAGATTTACCTCTATAACTTATTAGCTTAAATGCGTGTAAAAGATTTGTCAAGCTGACAGAGGTATCCATAATAAAAATCTCCGTATTCTTAAGAAGTTCAAGGAAAAGTGTCTTGACAAAAAAAAAATCTAAATAACATTACTTTCCATTTTTCACAGTCTATTGATATAGTAAATACATGTATAAATAGCTCAGAAGCATCATCACACTTAAGTACGGTAGTAGTAGATTCACGTGTATTTGTGTTGTGCAATTAGAATAGTTAAGTATCGTAAAAAACAGAAGCTGTCACACACAGTTCCTCCCCAGTGTATAAAGAGCTCAAGGGTAATACATACCTGGATATCAGCATGTCTTAAAGCTATGTTGAATACCACAGAATCACAGAACTGGAAGTCATACCCAGAAGTCATCTGGTCCCATGCCCTTTCCAAAGCACAGTCACCTAGAACCGTTCAGAACTATGTCTACACAGCTTTTGAGTATCACCAAGATGCAGACTCACAACCTCTCTAGGCAATTTGTGTCAATGCTGTCACTCTCAGTGAAAAAGTGTTACCTGATGTTAAGAAGGAACTTCCTGTATTTCAGTTTGTGCACATTGCTTCTTGCCCCACTGGCCACCACTGGAAAGAACTGAGCTTCAAGAAGGGCCAAGGAACTTGCCACTCCTCGGAACAACTTCCAGGCATGCGAATGTCAAGAAAAGTGTCAGTCAGCACAGCTTTAGTGAAGTCTTGTTTGAAAAACTGAAGAAACTGGTATGATGAAAATAGTGCTGTACCCCCAGATCAACACTGGGTCCAGTCCAATTTTACCATCCTCATTAATGATCTACCTTACAGTGCAGAGTGTAGTCTCAGTGAGTTTGCAAAAGACAGAAACAGGGAAGAGTGGATGATTCATCAAATAGTCCTGCTACCATCCAGAGGAACCCTGACAGGTTGGAGGAATGGGCTGACAGAAAATTTGTGAAGCTCAGGAAGGAGAGTCCTGCAAAGTCATCCTGCAGTCAGGGAACAAACAAAGAGGCTAGCATATGCTGGGCATCAACCAAGTGGAACGCAATGTTATTAGACAGAACAATGTTATTAGTCTGTGAAGATACTGAGGGGTCTGAAGAATTCTTTCTACAAGAAAAGACTGAGACATCTGGATTTTTCCATCTGGAGAAGACTTTTATTAATATATATCAATACCTGAAGGGAAGGTTCAGAGTGGATGGAGACACACTATCTGCTCTCTCACAGAAAAGGCAACTTTCCCTTTCATCTTCCTTTACCATCCTTCTTATAGACCTATATCACCTCTTTCAGGACAAGGAGTATAAATTTAGACAGTCGCACTAAACACATGTGCTTTTTTAATCATTGTGATTTTACTGTAAGAAGCATTTTATCTATTTTCAGGTAAACACTTTTAAAAATGAAATCAGTTTTAAATTTAGATACAAAGAAAAAGCTTTAAAATATTGAATAATTGGTCATGTTTTGTAAAATTCAGGTTTTTTACAATTGCCAGAAATGTAAGAAATACTAAAATGCAAAATGAGCAAAGGGGGAAAAAAGGTTAAATGGCATCTTTTCTGTAGTTTAAAATAAATGTTACCACTAAGTTTCACTAAGAAATTAAATGGCTTTGTTTTAGTAACTGAATGAACCGCAGAGGCAAATGTAATTTTAATTAAGTACTGATACAGTATGTTAATCTCAAACTGTTACACATTAGAAGACACCTCAAAAGATCAGCTAAGTCCATCCCTCCTACCGGAACAGGCACATTTACTCAGGCTATTGCATTTCTTAGTGCTTCACCTCTTTCAGAACTGCTTCTTATTTCTTTTAACAATCTGCTAGTCACTTGTGGGATAGCTGGAATCTCTGATCCTAGATGCCACACCCCTATGAAGGTTGGATCCTGTCTCATCTCTTTCCTTTTAGAATGGAATGTTCACATGCAGACAAGGAGCTGAGCTGAGGTCCTTTCATTAAGGCCTGGGCTGGGCTGCCAGGGAAGGTAAGACCGGACAAAACAAATGAAAAACAGCTTCCCCCATTGCAGATATACTTGAACACATCTCTGCTGCTTGTTGTATGCCTGCTTTTGGTGATTTTTCATGATTAAATATTGCAGTAAAAAGTTACTGATATATATCTAATTGTTTCTCATTGATCAATATTTCCCAAAGGCAAATTCTAGACTATATTGGCATTGATGCAGCAGAAAAGAGGTAAGTGCAAGGCCCTGTATAATGCAGAATATATAATGTCCTATTACTCAGACCAATAATAGTGTATTGTCAATATGTCAATACCATACTTAGAGCACTGGAATTTTAGTGAGGGTAGAGAAAAAATGTACCCCGTCTTCCCGTCTGGCCTGGTAAGCCTTACACACTATGGCTATGACCAGACTTACTGTACTAACAGAAGAGCTTTAGATATAATTTTAAATAATTTGGCATTGAATTAACTTCTGAATAGGTGAAATTGTAACATCTGCCTTTCCTAGACTAAAAGCTAACACCACAAAGCTATCCGTTTTCTGATAGCTGGAGGGAGAAAGCCCACACCAACCTGCTGGAAATGAACTTTAACTCAGGAGGTTACTAAGTGAAACAGTAAATGAAAATTACCCACTAGGTGAGATGCTGAAAAGGGTCATTAAAGAGAAACAAGGATTTTTCTTCTTCTTTTTTTAACCTCTTTCTTCTTGCAGGATGCTGAGAGAAAGTCCTGTTTAAGGCACAGACATGGGCATGTGTTATCCTGAGAGATAAATGGGCACACATTTACTCATAAAATTTGTCTATAACAGAGGAAAACAGCAATACACTGTTGTATAAATATGTAACATTTATTGACAACAGACAATTGAAGGTGCCCATCAAATTCTCAATACAAATATTTTAGGTAATTTTTCATAGTCTGATGTAAAGATTTTTCCAAGTTCATAAATGCATCATCAGAGTAATTTTGTTTATATAGTGGTCTGGAATAAAATTGCTTAGCATCCACACAGACTGAACCGGTTTTTTTGCCATTATTCAGGATGAGACTAAACGCCTCTGAAGAAGGCTAACACCTCAAAATTTTCTCTTTTGCTCTTACATATCTGCTCTTTCTCACCTCCTGCACTGAATTTTTTTTAAGAAGTCAAATGTATGTAATTTTGGTGTTTTCTTCCTATTTACTTTACATCAAGACAAAAAATGATTTTGCATCTGCAATAAGACATGTTTGTTTCTGGTGCCCTTCACTAAGAAAAACAGCTACTGGCAAGGAATTTAGGAGAGGTAGAAGAGTAGAGGGAGAAACAAGTTTTATCTAGGTAGTTGCCTTAGTCTCTTCCGTGATTATTAATTTTTTAATTACTCTTGTGCTTGATTTGGTTGTCTTGTTGATGTAAATCACAGAATCATAAAACATAAGGGATTGGAAGAGATATTGAAAGATCATCTAGTTCAATCCCTCCATCACAGCAGGATCATCTAGGTCCAGTTGCACAGGAACATGACCAGGCAGGTTTAAACATCTCTAGAGAAGGAGATTCCACAACCCCCCTGGGCAGCCCGGTCCAGTGCTCGGTCACCCTCATCATGAAGAAATTCCTTCTCCTACTAATGTGAAACCTCCTATGTTCAGACTTACACGTATTGCTCCTTGTCCTATGATTGGATGACACTGAGAAGATCCTGCCTGTATCCTCCCAACAACCACCCTTCACAAATTTATAATGCTGGATTTTAGAGTATGATCAGTGATTCTGGGGTTTGGGTGTTTTTTTTTTCAAGAAAAGGAATATAAAGCAAAAAAGTTTCATTAAAGTCATTAAAAACACTGGGAATACAGGCAAATATTACTGCACACAGGTGTACTCATCAAGTGACTTATCAAAATCTCTGTTATTGTTCTGCTTAACTCTTCTGTGTAATAAATAAAGTAAATCAGTTTTTTATCTAACTGTGAGAAAGCCATAGAAAAAGGCTTAATTTACATCTTCACAAGTGCTGTTCTCCTTTGAAAATGTCAGGTTTTATTTTGGATGCACTTTAAAAATATATTTATTTTTATTCAGTATCAACCGATTCTCATGCATCAGTGCGTAAACAAACACAGCTTGTATCAAGAAGCCTCTGACTCTTAAATAGCAGTGAAATGTAATAAACAGTAATAAATGTAATAAACTGTAATAGTCAACCGAAGATATTTTTTTTGTGATATTTCATTCACTGCATTTATCCTTCCTGATTTTACTGGATTCTGTGGCAAATCATTTCACTTACAGTTCTTCCTTATAGACCCCAAATTATTTTCTTGTGATTTTTTTATCCACTCTAACTCAAAACTGCCCTAGAAACCTTTTTCCTTTTGTATAAGTTTTGGAGTTTTTTGTTATTCAGATAAAGAATATAAATTAAACACCATCTTATCAAGAAATGTTTCCTATGGTCCTAGTTAAATACCTTGGCATACAAGACAGAGATCTAGACCTCCTGCCCTCCCACAATGCCTCCAGGTGAGTGGTAGGTGAGAGAGTGCATTTTCATGGCCATATGCTGGAATGGAGAACAAGAGAAAAAGCCTTATCAATTTCTAAAGGACTCTAAAGTTCTTTACTCATAACAGTCTGCTGACTGCCACAGGGATATTCAGGGCAGCATTTCTAGCATTTCCAGCATTTCCATCTTTTACAGATGTTGATCATATTCTCATTAAACTAATTTAAATTACAAATAATCTGGTGCACAATAGGGGTTGACCCTGCAGAGCCCTTTGGACCTGAACTTGGCAGTTTAGTGCCAGGTCTGAGTTGAATGTCTGCTTTCATGGACTCTGTTCAGCTGAGTAGAGACAGCCTAAACCCTGCAGACCCCATAAAGAACTGCTTGTCTGCCATACATAGCACCCGCTTGCAGTTATGCCTCAGTTTAAGGAACAGGAATAATCAATCTTGTATTAACTTCACTAAACAAACAACAAATCACACTGTTAAACAAAATAAAATCTAAGATTAAGTAATAGGAAAAGTAGTATTAAAAAATACAGGAATAAAAAATGACACAATGTGTAACTATAAATAAAAATCTCAAGCATCTATGTTATGATATCCTACATTTTTTAAGAGCTATGCATAACTATGAAACTTAAAAAGAAACTACAGATTACACAAGTATATACTGAATATATGCACCAATATTCTTCTAAATTTCTACATTTGTACATTTCTTCTGTTAACATTTATTTTATATTGATATATATGTGTGTTATATACTCACACAGACACATAGGTTTGTGTACTTTAATATACACAGACATAAAATCTCCAGCATGGTAAATTCATATCAGCATCATCTGTCAGTCTCAAAAGCACTACTAGGCAATATTCATTCCTTACCTAATATCCAAGCTGTCTGCAAAGAAATAATATCAGAAATTAATCACAGTATCACAGTATTACCAAGGTTGGAAGAGACCTCATAGATCATCAAGTCCAACCTGAATCACATCACTAGATCATTTCAGTTAATAATTCATATCCTAAAGCATATTACAAATGTATCTAACAATTATTAATTAAAAATAAAACAATTTTAAAGAAAGTTATAACAGTTCAAGTTATCAAAACTGATATTTACTATGGTGTGAAAAAATGTCTATATTATATGACACAATCCCCTAGGAATATTCAACAAGTTTATACGAATAACACACAACAGAGTTACTGAAGACTGTCAAAATGAATATGTAAGTCATTAACCTCTAAATTGCCAGAGGCAGAGGGAAAATTCTCCTAAATTTCTTTATCCTACTTCCTTTGATTAGCATCAGCTTTTATATAAAGTAGGACAAACTCAAAAACCTGTAGTTATTGAACATCCAAAGTTCCTATGTGTAGCAATTGCTTCAATGTGCCTGAAGAAAAATGTGAAACCAATAACCACTAGATTATAGTAGATTATAGTTTATGATACCACATATAATGTCATCAAAGGGGGTGAATAACAGTCTATGAAATGCGTCGCCTCAGTGCAGCAAAAACAAAATATTCATAGAATCAAGATAAAATTCTGGTAATAGAGTTTAGCAGAGAAAAACATGAATTTTATTTAGCGATTTCTAACCTGAATGAAGCTCTGTAAACCTTTTCTGGTAAAATTAATACAATAAAAATGGCTAAATATAAGCTTCTTTTTCCTCTAGTTGCCTCTTATACGAGTCAAAGGATCACAGAATGTTAGGAGTTTGAAAGGAGATCACATATTATAGATTCATAGAATGCATTGAGTTGGAAGACATCCTTAAAGGTCATCTGCTCCAACCCTGCTGCAGTGAGCAGGGACATCTACAACTAGAGCACGTTGCTCAGAAACTCATCCAGCTGGAGGTTGAATGTGTCTGCAGATGGGACCTCCACCACCTCCATGGACAAGTTGTTCCAGCATTTCAACACCCTCATTATAAAAATTTCTTTCAAATACCTAGTGTAAATCTACTTTCTTACAGTTTAGAGCCATTGCCCCCTCTCTTGGAAAAATAGGTCTTAACAAAACATCTGTCCCCATCTTTCTTATAGGCTCCCTTTAATTCCTGAAAAACTACAATAAGGTAACCCCAGAGTCTTCTATTCTCCAGGCTGAACAGCCCCAACTCTCACAGCCCTGTCTTCATAAGAGAGGTTCTTCAGCCCTCTGCTAATGTCTGTGGCCCTCATCTGGACCCACTATAGTAGGTCAACTTCTTCTTGTATTGAGGGCTCCAGAGCTGGAGATGTTACTCCCCGTGGGGACTCACCAGAGCAGAGTAGAGGGACAGATTCACCAACTTTCACTTTCTAGCCATGCTTATTTTTTGCAGCCCAAGACACAGTTTGTCTCCTGGGCTGTGAGAGTGTATTGCTGGCTCATGTCCAGCCTTTCATCTACCAGTGCCCTCAAGTCCTCTGCTCTCAGTTCCATCACCTTCCAGCCTGAATTGATCTTGAAGATTCTCCTGACCCAGGTGTAGGACTTGATATTTACCGTTGTTGATCCACATGATATTCATATAGGTCAATTGCTTTTTAAACTCTACTTAAAACTCCTCTTAAAACTTCATTTCAAACTGGAAAATCCTAAATATTGCTATGTGGGATATAAATTTCTTCGGCTTGTCCAGGTGCCTCTGGATGACAGCTCATCTCTCTTTCATATTGGCTGCACCACTCAGCTTGCTGTCTTCAAACTTAGCGTGGACGGACTCAATGCTACTGTATAACTGGTGGAGGTTCTGAAGATCTCTGCTCCCTGCATAGACTCCTGAAGGACACCAGCTGACTCCAATCTCCATATAAACATTGAGCCATTGACCCTGACTCTTTGGAGGTGAACATCCAACCGATTTCTTACGTACCAAGCTGTTCACCTACAAAATCTGCATCTCTCCAACTTAGGGAGAATAAAATTGAGAGAGACTCTAACAAAGGCCTTACAGAATTCCAGATATATAATATCCATAGCTCTTCCTTTATCTAACAATGTAAGTACTCCAATATAGAAAGACACTATGTTGGTCAGGCAGGTCTTGCCCTTAGTGAAACCTTACTGACTGCCTAAAATCACCTCCCTGTCCTCCATGTGCCGTAGTATAGCTTCTAAGATATTCTGTTCCATGTTATTCCCAAGAACAGAGTTAAGGCTGAAATATTGATGGTTCCCGGAGAGGATAGTTTCTATACTTTTTAAAATTGGTGCCATATTTCTCTTCTTCCAGCTGCCAGGGAGTTCATCTGACTATCACAACTTCTCAAATATTACATATGGTGGCTTGGCAACTACATTAGACAACTTCATCAAGACTCTAGAATTCCACTCATTGGATCCCATTGATGTATATTCAGGTTCCTGAGGTGGTCAGAGACCTGTCCTTCACTTTTAAAGGGAGAGATTTTGCCCCCGCCTTGATCCTCATCTTGTCATCTATCCACTTGGAAGGTGTGAGGTGGCAGGCTGCCAGTGATGCTGAGTTGACAAGTACCTCAGCCTTCTTACCTGTTACTAACAGCTTGCTAGTCTTATCAGAGGCAGTATGATTTCTTTCACCTTCATTTTTTGAGCAGAAACCTTATTTTTATTATTTGCATTAGTGGCTGAGTACATTTTGGCCTTCCTGGACCCATCCGTACACAATAGGATAGTGTTCCTATACTCTTCCCACAATACTTGTGTCAAATTCCACTTCCTGTGCACGTCCTTATTTTATTTTAATTTGATCAAGTCTTAACATAGACATGGTGTTGTCTTCTCTCTTTTGCTTTATTTCTTATATGTGGGGATCTTGTACTTTATGGGAGGCATCCTTAAAAATTTTCCAGATCTGTTCTTCTCCCTTGTGCCAGAGTGTAATTTCCTAAGTGGTCCCATGATCTGAAGTTTTCTTTTCTAAAATCAGGGTCATTTTTGCACTCCTCAAGAATGTGAACTCCACTAATGCATGATCACTGCAGCCCAGGCAGCCTCCAGTCTTGACATCACTGGTGAGTTCATTTATATTGCTGATGAACTGGTCCTTTATTGCATCCACTCTGGTAGGACTGTCTATGTCTTGACTTAAGAAGTTATCATCTATGCATTCCAGGAGTCTTCTGGATTGCTTACATCTTGCTATGTTACTTTTCCAGCAGATATCAGGGTGGTTGAAATTTCCCAGAAGGACAAAGGCTTGCAAGCATGATGACTTCTGTACTGTAGTAAAAAGCCTTCATCAATTGGCACCCTTAAATCTGGTGGCCTCTGGTAGACAATAATCACAAGACTCCCTTTTTTACCTTGGTTTCTAATCTCTACCTGTAAACATTATGCCTGCTCGTGGCTTTTCTTTGTGGATATCTCTTCACACTCTAAACATTTCCTGACATAGAGGGCAACATCTTTACCACTCCTTCACTCTCTATCCCTTCTGAAGAGCCTATACCATCAATAGGGTCATAGGTTTCATCCCACCAGATTTCATTTATGGGAACCATGTCATAGCTTTCTAACAGCACAGCAGTGTCCAACTTTCCCATGTACAAGTAACTCCAAACAACACAAAGTCTCCTAAGCTGTGGGCAATTCAAGAAGCTGGAGGAAAGACCTCACTCCCAAAACACAATATGAGCAATAATTTTTCTTCTTTTGCCACAAGCAGATGTACCTTAGCATTAAACACACACCAAACAACTTCACTTAGTCTGCCAGTTGCATATGGTTCTTTATTACACAGACGCAAAGAAAAAATGAAAGAAGAAAACACTTAAAATTACATTCATTAAACCTACTGAGCTTTGATTTCTGAAAAAATGGAGATTTTGC
>VXBP01000134.1:197034-215687 GCA_013400115.1 Rhinopomastus cyanomelas | reverse complement strand
CTAAAATTAGTGGAGAACCCCCAACCCGCTACAATGTTGCAGTGGTAGACGGTGTTGTCGTCTGCAACTGCTGGGGGGGGTGATGCTGCCCTCCTTGATGTAGAGAGCTATGTCTTACATCTAGATTCTTGCTGTTTCTCTGTTTTCCAGAAACAACAAGAGATGAGCAGCTACCTGAGGCAACTCTAGACCAGGCTAGTTTGAGAAGGGTGGGAAAGAGGTCAGTGGTTGTTTTAGCCTTCTCAAGGGTAGGTGACACTAGAGGCAGTGATACAGTCACTGAAAAGCTTTGTTCTAGAAAGAACTACTGACCACAGTGCAAACTGTAAGCATCCCAAGTTCTCTGAAAGTGTTCTGTGTAAGTGTAATTCAAAACTGGACTTATTGATTTATGTATTTTTTAAATTAAGCTAGGCAGACAGAAAACTACTCTTATCTGTACAAGAGAAACCACTGGAGCTTGGTAGTTTGCCGATGGACTGAGAAAGCGAGTTCCTTGGCCTCTCTGTTTCTGGGTGACTGACAGCTCCTGCTCATCTTTGTTTAGGATAAATCCCATCTGGGAGGCTAATTTTCTTGTGGCTTTGCAGTCTGGCTGAAGACTCAAAGAAAATCAGATTCAGGGTCCTGCTCTATGATGTCTGCCTGCATTTTCAGGATAAAGCTACTGCATCAGGGTTGGATATGCCTAAGGAAAAGTGCTTAGCAAATGGAAGTTAAAAATAAAAGCACTGGCTGTATTAGAGGGTTACGCAGTAAAACCTGAACTCCAGAGGGTAGCAGATCTGTACTTTTGCCACTGAACCTCTAAATGCATCTTTTCAGTTGTTTCCTAGAGTTTGTTCTGCATTTGGAAAGACTCAAACCTACCTGAAGCACTTTCTGAAATACTGAACACTGCTAAGACTGAAATGTTTTTCTGTAAGCCGTGATCACAAAAAAGTAAATGTTCAGTTAATTACTCTAGGTTTCACTGTTTGTTTAATGCTGTTTGTGAACGCTGCTACCTTTTTCTACTGGGAATCTATTTTACGACCTCAGAAACTTTATTAGTCATCCTTTAATGTCATAGCAATAACAGAAAATTAATTTGAATTCTGTTGCCACAGTGGAAAATAACCTCTTTGAAAAATAGATTAAAGGTTTTAAACCGATAGAAAAAATTATTGTTCAGCTTCATGCGCAAGCCATAAGTGCGTCCTTGAGCAATGAGGCTTGTGCTGAAGATCTGAGATTGAAAATCAGAAGAATAAAAAGGCAACGTGTCTTGTATCTTAGCTGCTGTAGAACATTATGTTCTTCTTTGTTAGCATGCATCTGTGTAATGTTAGGTGACCCACTGTAGGCTAAAACTGTATCTCATGAAGAGTCTGTAAAACTTCATTTGGTTCTTACGTTTACATCTCTTAGCCAAGTAGAGATCAGTAGCTCATAAATTTGTAAGACAAAACAGCTCTATATTTGCAGTGACAAAAATGTTATTGTTTTTTCATTGTAGATAAAATCAAGAGGCACTTTGCCCAGTTCTTTGTAATGTAATTGTTAAAGAGTTGTGCAGACTTGGTTTGATGGTGATCCAAGCCCTGATTACATTGATAGTTCTCAGTCTGATTTTCATTCAGCTACAGTACAGGTGGACAAACTGGCCATTTCCCTTACCTAGATAAAATAGTCCAAAATTCCAGGGTAAGCTGAATGCTAGAGTAAAATGTAGTGAAAGCAGAGTAAGTAGTGAGCAGGAGAGTACACTAGCATCGTACTCTCGTGCCTCTCCTTGCCTCTGTCAGGTCCTTCTATCTTGTTTCCTGTCTTTCTTTCTCACCACCTTTTGTGCCAGAACTTAGCCCTCATCCCTGCTGCTCAAAAACTGAACTGGAGATGATTGTACTTGATATGAGACCTTCTTGATCTTCCTGTTTACTGTGAAGGCTTGATACCATTCTAAAAAACTGTTCAGAGTTCATTGTGTGCTTCAGAAGCTTGTTCTGCTAAAGCACTGCATGTTTGATTTTAGGAAATGCATTGAATACTGTAAGAAAGGACATGTTTATGGAGTCTGAGGTCTGTATTGAATGTCCTAGTGAGGGGAAACTGGGATTTATTGAATCTAGAAGAATGAACTTGCCAGGACCTTCCAAGTTCTGTTTGTATTCTATAAACAGTACTTGATCAGCACCTAATATAGTGTACTTTTCTGAGCTTAGTTTACTTTTATGAGCTTGTTTAGATGCTCTCTGACTTAGCATGAGCACAGCATGGAATGTAACTGGAGGACTAAATGATTTATCAGCATGACTGTCAGCAGAGGACAACAGAAACCAATAATGTTCTCAAGGGGTTAGTATGCCCCAGCCACTCTCAGAGACTTGGAAATGGAAGTGCAACAAAATCACATGCAAGCAGTCAGATCAGAATGCATAAAAAACTTGGAATATTCTGCTTTTCTACAGTGTCCCAGCTGATCCAGGCTTGACAGTGTGAAAGTGGGGAGGAGGAGCTCCTCCTCCTTGAATAGTTGCATAATTGAGACACAGGATGAGCATATGTTATGTTCTGCTAACTGTGGGAACTGAGATCTGTTAATGCCAAGAATGTTGTAGCTTCCAAGGCACCAGGCTGCTGGCATCGTTTAGTCCTTAATTGCAGGTTTATATGAAATTTCATTTTTTGGGTACTGAAACTTATGGATACAAAAATAATATGATAACTGAGACACACGGTGTTGGTATTTAAGAGCACGCAGCGCAACTATCCGGACTTGTCTGTATCAGCCATTCCAAAGTTAATGGATGTTGTTGTCCTTGTATGTGCTTAGAATTACAACTTCCCAGTTTCTATCTGTGTGAACTTCTTGCTGCTTTCAGTTCAAGTTCGTGGAGGATTAAATTTGATTTTTTTCTGAAAAAATTGAGGTTATGCATATTATTTTTATGAAGCAGAAAAACAACTTGAAAAGGCTAAAAAGAAATTCTGTTTTCATTAACCTTCAAAATATCAAGACTGTCAGCCCAGGACTCCTGCGATTATGCTGAAGGACCGAGATATATACTGTTGGCTCCTGAATCTTAAATGAAGCAGCATATGTGTTGAATCTCTAATAAATTCGTCTTTTATCCAAAAATGTTAGACGCTGAAGTGAAGTAGGTGTTAGTAAAAACAAACAAAACTAGAGTTTTGAGATTCTGGCTGAAAATCCCTTACTCTGTTATCACATCTCTTGCTGTTTGCTCTTGCACTGTTGCCTTCCCAGTTAGTGTCTAGATGTAGCATGCCCTGGTTAGTGAAGACCCAACTTCTCAATGTGGCAAAACTTGCTGCTGTTCCATCTGCCTTGCCCTGCCTGGCATACACTACAGTTTGTCCTAGGCATGGAAATAATAGTCTCCACTCTGCTTTTGGAAGTCTGTGGGGTTTTCTGTCAGTAAGGTAGACAGGTAGGCAGCTGGCTCAGGAGTGTCGTTGTCAGTTAGAGGACCCACATCTTGGGGAACTGGTAATGTTTCTCATCGAAGGACTAGCTGTGAGGCTTGTTTTAGGAAACCACACTTGATGGGTTTTCCTGCTTGCAGCTTGAGCAGTGTTGTGCCAACAACTGAACTGTTTGCTGTCAAGGAAATAAAGGCTTGGAACAGTTTGAGCTGGTTTCAGGGATCAGGCATTCTGTTTTTCCTGGAATGCTACTCATTGCAGTACTTTGTGCTGGCTTGTGCAGATACTGCCAATCTAGGACATCTTTCTTAGGGAAAAGGTACACGATGGATAAACTCTGTTTCCTCTAGGTTGTTTTGGTTTTTTTTTTAAATTAAAGTGGAAATGTGTAGTATCTTCTGGTATGGTCAGGCTCTTCTCATTGTCATCTAATGATAGGACAAGGGGAAGGGGGTTGTAAGCTGGAACATAGGAGGTTCCACATCAACCTGAGAAGGAACTTCTTCACGATGAGGGTGACGGAGCACTGGAACGCGCTGCCCAGGGGGGCTGTGGGGTCTCCCTGACTGGAGATATTCAAGACCCAACTGGATAGGTTCCTGTGTGACTTGGTTTAGGTGATCCTGCTGTTGCAGGTGGATTGGACTAGATGATCTTTCGAGGTCCCTTCCAATCCGTAATGATTCTATGATTCTATGTCTCCCACAGCTGCTTCATTCATTCACTTCTGGGTAATGGCATGGGTTTAACTAGCAGGTACTCTGAGTGCAGTGATGTTGAGCCCCTCCAGAGCTTTTCTGGATCTTTAGTAGTACTCCAGGCTGCAATGCCTGAATGTTGACTGATTTTGCCTCTTGCCTTTTACCCAAGATAGGAACCTTTTGATGCAAGGAGGGGCTGAGATCACTGTCACATGTTTTAGTACCTTCAAATTTTCTGGAGAAAGATACAAGTGAGCTATTGTTTGACTTACAAAATAACAGGAAATTGTATTATCTTTAACATCAGCCCCTTGTTACAGCAAATTACCACTTGGTGCAGAGTTTTGTTAACTTCTTGCTCTCTTTCCTCAACCCTATTCCGTGTGTCTCTCTGATGCTCCTGCTCTTTCCTGCCTCTTCAACACTCCTCGTCTGCCTTTTTCATCTCTGTATTATTTTACTTCTGCTGCTGTCTTGGTTATGTGCTCCTATTTCTCCTTTTTCTAATTTTTCTCCTCTCCTTTTCCCATGAAAACACTTGGGTTTCTGTTAAAGCTGATTGTTAGGCAGTCTGGGGACTTCAGTTGTCAAAAAACTCAAGGTTGAGATGGTAGTCTTGTGGCCAGGATCATGTAGACACTGGCTGGTGGATCCTGTCAGGCTTCCAATATATCTCAGAGTGCCTTCATCTTATCAGCCTGGATGGCTCAGATGATGGCTTGTCACATTTCCTGCTGTGGACCAGAGGAGCAGAATTTGTCATGTCTTGGGCTGTTGTCTGCTATTGCTCAATTTGATGAACTTCAGTTTTTCTCACAAGTGAAGTTCCATAAGCAAGAAGGGGTTTTTTGTTATTCTTATAGACAAGGGGTAACCCTTTTATCCTCCATGGAAAGAGCATGTATTCAGTTTTACACCAGTTTAGTATATGGTCCTTTTTTAAACCAACCCAGTAAGAAATATCATTGAGTTTGTTCCACGCATGAGCTTGGTCAGAGCTGCTTTGTTTAGTGACAAAATACACGTGTTGCGCTTTTTCCCTTTAACTATTTCTGTAGGAATCAGAAGAGAATTACCTACCTGGTAAAGCTCTAAGAGGCGATATAGAAGAGATGTCCAAGCTGGGACAGAAAGCTCTTACTTTTCGTTGCCCGAATGTTATGTATTTGCTTATTCTCTGCTGCACTTACGTGTCAGCATTCCTAGAAGCTTCATTTTTTACTCATTTCTTGCATACTGTCTTCTTAAAATGATGGTTCTGAAGCTTTTCTTAGGCTGCAAAGTTTTGTGTGTGCTTCTAAGGCGCTTTAAGGACTGCATGTAGTAGTTTGTTGCCTCTTCATTGTGGGTATAACCTCCATCATACTGGCTATGACTTGTCCTGTGAACATGGCTACTGATAAGTAATAACTTGTCCCTCACACCAGTGTGCAGCTTAGATGTTGGCAGCTGTCACCTTCAATATTGCCATGTGGAGATTTGCTTCCTCTGTGTTGTAGAAGGGCTTGTGACTATTTGCGTCCTCAAGATGCCACGAGAGCTCTTGAGTTTTTTACCACGTGTATGACTAATTAAGAAAGTATTTCCATGCAGTCAGGTAGTTTTTTATGCCACTACTACTCTCGTGATGTTTTCACCACCAGGTTAGCTTTGTTCTGGAAAGGTGGCAGAAGTGGGAATGTGAAGCAGCTTTTGCCACCAGCACTGTTTACCTCAGAATCAGATACTGCTCTTAACTGGACTCCGATTTCTGGGATGTTCTGTCTAATCCTGATAATGTGGATTCTAGGAAATAAGTGTTTCACTGATCTTATTAAGTAGTTTGTTGATAAGTATCGTTGTTAATAAATGCATGATTGTGTAATGGTTTCTACAGTTCAGATTAATCCTCAGAATGTCTTAATAAACTGGACAGTGAAGAGTAAGCCCAAAATTAATTTGATGATGTATTCATAAGGAACATTTTCTGTTACATTTTCAAACTCACAGTCTGTAAGGCATTTTAAATACATGAAATGTGTGCTTGTCGTTTGTATTTCTAAGCTTTCTTTTTTCCATCCCTATTCTTTGCTGCCATTTGTTTTACACGCAGGCAACTGGAGTTATTTCGGATGGGGAGAGCAGCTGAGTACGTAATGTTTTCATTTCTTGCAATTTTTTTTATCCTGTATTGACACAGCATGCTCCAGTACAAGGAGAGTGAAAATATTCATGCATATAAAAAAATCTGTTCCACTGTGTTTTCTTTCTATGTCACTGAACTTTCATTTTTGCTTCATGGATGGCTATCTATTTTTTTTTTTTACTATTTAGCTTTGTTTTGGCCATATTTTAAATAAGTTGCTTGTGCCGTCTACTGGAACATGAAGATAAGATGACAGAACTGGACTGTTGTTCTTTTTCTGTAAAAGTGATTTTTTTTTTCCTGCTTGTATAAAGCTGGGAGGAGTGGCCGACACCCTAGCAGGCTGTGCTGCCATTCAGCAAGACCTGGACAGGCTGGAGAGCTGGGCAGATTGAAATGTAATGAAGTATAACAAGGGCAAGTGTAGAGTCTGGCGTCTGGGCAAGAACAACCCCAGGTACTGGTATAGGCTGGGGACTGACCTGTTGGAGAGTAGTGTAGGGAAAAGGTACTTGGGGGTCCTGGTGGACAACAAGATGACCATGAGCCAGCAATGTGCCCTTGAGGCCAAGAGGGCCAACGGCATCATGGGGTTGATCAGAAGTGGGATAGTTAGCAGACTGTGAGACGTTCTCCTCCCCCTGGTGAGACTGCATCTGGAACATTTTGTCCAGTTCTGAGCCACTCAGTTCAAGAGGGATGTAGAACTCCTGGAGAGACTCCAGCACAGAGCCACGAAGATGATGAAGGTAGTAGAACACCANGCCACGAAGATGATGAAGGTAGTAGAACACCACCTTATGAGGGAAGGCAGAGGGAGCTGAGTCTCTTTATCTTGGAGAAAAGGAGACTAAAGAGTGACCTCATTAAGGTTTATAAATATGTGAAGGGTAGGAGTTAGGGGGATGGAGCCAGGCTCTTCTCAATGTCATCTAATAACAGGACAAGGGGCAATGATTCTAAGCTGGAACATAAAAGATTCCACATTAATATGAGAAGGAACTTCTTCATAGTGAGGGTGACAAAGCAATGGAACCAGCTGCCTAAGGGGTTGTGCAGTCTTCTTGTCTGGAGTTGTTTAAAACCCACCTGGATATGTTCCTGTGCTACTTGGTCTAGGTGATCCTGCTGTGTCAGGGGGATTGGACTAGATGATCTTTCGAGGTGCCTTCCAAACCCATTGTACTGTGACACTGTGATACTTTTTTGTTTGTCTTCACACTAATGTAAGCCAAAATCAGTATTTGGAGTAACTGAAGAACACCTGGGAATCTGCAGTGACTGTTTTACTAAGATGCAAAGATAGGCTGGAAGTGTCTGCAGAAATTCCAAACACTACCTGACCAAACCTGACTTGGCTGGCGCAAACCAGTGTGACAGAAGGGTTCTAGGTATTGTAGCACGTTCAAGCTCAGTGAGAGGATCATAGCAAAAGTGGTAGGGCTGTGCTTTAACTAGTGCTTGCGAGCCTTGGGAAGAGAAAGCTCAGACATGGCAGATGTTTGTGATCTGCAGAGCTAGTGCCTGCATCTGAAGACTGATGTGCTAATATTTGCAGAGGCCACCAGGCGTTTGTTAATTTTTCCAGAAAATGTGTGTGAAGCATCTTCACTTTTTGGAAGAAGTCCCACATGTTGCAGCAGGCAAGGCTTCTGCTTAGGATGCAATGGCTGACTTCCACTGCCTGTAGGACCTGACTTTCAGTCTTAAAATGAATATGTCTTTTCTCCATGTCAAACCCAAGAGCAAGGTTGTCGCTGGGGAGATCATTGATCTGTGAAGACAGATCAATGTGACTGCTGCCAGGAGGGAGGAGGTTCTACTTGATGCTTTTTTCACATAGTGGAGTTGGAGAGGACTGCAGCCAAGTAACAAGCCTAATACACATCTAATGTAACAGTACATTTCACACATGGATCTCTTCTGCATTTTAGTAGTCTTCCACTGGTGACTCCCTGGTTTCTTTTCCTACAACATGTTTCGCCCTCCTTGTTCCTCTTGTCTTTGATCAGCCCATAAATTCTGTGGACATCCACAGCATTGACCACCTTCTTCATGTTGTTGGTTGTCTCAGTTGTTTGAAGTAATTCTGATAGGTCTGATAGGATAACTGATAATTAATGAAAGTTTTGTATTCTGTTAAAACAAAGATCAGTGTTCTAAATAGCTCTTTTATTCCCCAACTGTATGTGTCTGAGAAGGAGGTGGTGTGCTCAGGCTTTAGTCAATCATATATTTAGGAGGGTTATGCTGAGGGTATTCTGTTTATTTGGAGTTCCAGCGTGTGGTGGTTTTGTTTTAAAATGTACTTGTGTTCATGGAGTGACTTCCCTCCACCCATCCTCTTACCTCATCCTTCCTGTGCTGTTCTCTTTGAAATAATGTTAGCATCCTTATAGAAAAGCCTTGGCCAGTTGTTTCTAAGTGAACTCCACTAGCCTGACAAAGTAATGAAATAACATCCTTCTAACTGTAAACTTAAAATAACAGCTGAGATAGAAGAAGCAGAAACAGCTGAGTTCGTAGCTGGAAGAATTTTTCTGTGAGAGCTTCTTGAAAGAGGATGCTGTAGCCCAGAACCTTGATAGTTGAGCAGAAAGTGCTTTAGAAAAGGGATATTTTGTGCTGCTGACCTTTTAGGGAAGGAAAAGATTTAAAGAAGTAGAGTAGATATTCATGGCAGTCTTTGCACTTCAGACTGTCAGTCTAGTTCTTGACTGTTGAGTGCTCAGGCAGGAAAAAATGTTTTCAAGTGGGGAAAAAAAAAGATTGAGAAAGCCCTTAAACAGATGACTAAATATTGCTAACTTGATATCTTAAAATTGTGCAAATTTCTGAAGTATTTGGAAGTGGTGAGGACAATAGGACTAATGACCTTAAACAATGAGCTTAAATTAACTCAAATAATTTTGCAATTGCAATGCATTTTTTAGCATGGAGAGCTATAGAAGAGCCTCAAAAAATGCCTTCATGCCCACTTGAGTTTTGTTTTTCCCTGCCTTATTACTTCAATAGCTCTCTTTAATCTAGGATGCATTGGGATTATCAGATTTCACAAAATGTGTACCATTATGAGAGATGAAGATGCTTGGTAGACAATGGAGTGTTGGGATCTGAAAATCAAAGGGAGCAGGTTGTTGGCAGCCATCGTGGAAAGCAATTTAAATCAATGAAGGGTCAGGAAAGCGAGTTGCAAGGGCCTTGGTGTGGAGCTAGCAGAAGTCTTTCCTGGACTTGGACTTCAGTTAATGTAGTTTCTTCTCTCTACCATTATGAACATTGGTAAAAGCTGTGAAAAGCTCAGTGGCTTATTTCAAAGAAGTAGTGGCAATTTGGAGGTGCAGAGCCTTGCATGACCCTCTTTCTTCCCAAGTGCCTGGGTGTGCTGCTCTGACTGCTTTTTGCTCATTTTGACGAGGATAACTATGCTAGGGACTGGACTCTAGCTCTCAGTTGCTGATATCAGGTCACTGGTAGAGAAATGGGAGGCAATTTCAGCTGAATACAACCTCTTGAGAGGAGCTCCTACTGTGCGTTGGGACCTTAAACCAACAAACTCTTCTGAAGCACTTTCATCCAGCTGCCTGTAATAATTCTGCAGTCAGCTTTCTTTCCTGTATTGAAGCTTGATGTAAAGGAAGTTGCCAGAGGTTAAATGTCGTTAGTTGAACTCATCTGGGAGGACTGTGCAAACTGGTTTTGAGGTCAGTGCATTAAAAGCTCTGTGTGTTCTGCTCTGCTCCTCCGGAAGCTGGAGTAGGGACAAACAACAGGGTCTCCATAAGGCAGTCTATTTCCGAAAAGCTATCTCATTTCTGGATTTCCCCACTCTGTAAAATCCTATTGTGTGATGTGACTGTCCAGTGGGTTTTCTTCTTATACAGCCTATATGCATGAATATTCAGTTACTAACATGAGCAGCATGCTTCTGACCTGCCCTTTTGGCCTTACCCTGTACCCTGCGTGTGGTGGGTCCAGTGACCAAGGACCAGTTTTTGTCTTTAGAGAGGTTTTTGGTATATGTGAAGTGGTTCAGACTGGGATAAAACAATCACTGACTTAATGTTTATTGCTGTGTCTATTAATTAACCGATCTTCAGAGACTGAGGCTAAGTTGTGACTTTCTTGTGGAAGCCTTGGTTTGTTTGAAGAAGAAAGTGCTTAAATTCGCACACCATGTATGCTGTGAGGGATAATCTACTGAAACATGGGCTGTAAAACCACATCCCTGCTTTGGAAGGGGTGCTGCATCCCTAAACCTGCTTCTGCTAGTTCTTGTCAGTCTCTTGCTTAAAGTGTCAAGTATGTTTGTGAATGAGATCACCATGAGCAGGAGTTTCACAGTACCATGTTCTTGCAAAGGTAATGTGTGCGATAAGCCATGTATGGGCTGGGTTTTGGTGCTTTTAATCAGGCTGAGCAATGTCTTAATTTGTGAACACTTCCGCTAAATAAAGTGAGATTGCAATTCATCATGATTATGAGTTTCAGGAACCAGCCCTTATTTGTGAGGCAGTTGAAGGTTTCTGTCTGGTATTAACATCTGTGTGTGCTGTAAGCGCATGGTGCAAACTGCATGCATCAGAAAAATGTGTTCCTGCCTCATCAGTGTTTGTGTGTCTGGAGCTTTGCACTCCTTAAAGGTGCTGTTGTGGTGGCATTTTGCCACAACCTCTAAGACACTTCCTCATGCTACACATCAGTAAGATCTAGGAGAAATTCTGGTTTATAAACATGTATGATATAAATGTTTGGGTAGTATTTAAGCTGATCATCTATTTTTAGACATTGCTTGCAGTTACCAAGTTCATACAGAAGTCTTCATTTGATCTCTTAGAGGTGAGATGTGATGGCTGGTTAACAAATCCAGACAGTTGCTTCTGCAACTGTGAATGTGGAAATCTCGGACCTGAAGAAACTGTGTCCTGCTTCCTGATAAACATAATTGCCTGAGACTTTGCATACCCTAAGTTTGGCCCAGTACTAGTGAGTTACTGGATTCACTGGATTTTGACCCAGATAATTGTACTAGTGATGTGTATTTGTTGCTGTACTGTCATAGTGAGGTAAACTGGTTATTGCTAAAGGTGTTGGTCTGGTGTCTTACCAGTTCCCAAGCCTGTAACTCAGTTGAGCTGCCTGCAGCCCCTTCAAGTGCTTGTAGCAGTTATGCAGCCACATCTGAAAGAGTTGTGCACCACACCACAGTTACTTAGGATTCACCTTAAATGAAAGTTGAAGTGACGGGAATAAGAATTAGCTGAGAAGGAAGGCCAGGCATTAGAAAGCTCTTTGTTATTGTGTTTCTGTCCCAATAAAGGTAATTATTTTGCATTAGATGGTAATGGCTCAAGTGTTCAGAAATCATATTGCCTAGCTAAGTTAAAGCTTGAATGTGGTGTGCCTTGTAATCTACGAATAGATCAGCCGTTGCTCTGCTGACTGGAACACTGGTGCTTCTCAGAGGGGTTTGGCACGTCATCTTAAGCATCTTAAGCGCTTCTCCTAAGCACTTGATAACTGCAATAAAATCAATGGACTCTGTGCTTTTAGTGAGGCTGAATAAAGCAGTTACACGGTTGCTACTCATTTGTGTTCAATTGACTAGAGACTGACAAGAACTTTGCAGCTTTTAAACTACTAAAAGCAGGCGGCTTGACTCAGTTTTTCGTGTGGACAATCAAATTGAATTGATTTTACTTAAGACAGTAGAGAAAGGCTTTTTTCAAGTAGTTTGTGTTTTCCAGACATTTTCTTCTGGGTTTGTTTTCTAGCTTCCCATCCACTTTAGGGCACTGATAAAAAACTTACTCAGATGGGAAGGAATTGAAAAAATTGCAAAGAACAAATTTTACCTGGATTAAGACCATGGAAATTGAATTGTAGGGAAGTGCCAGTGGTAGAGAAGAAAAAGGTTCTTATCTGATGCTGCGTTCCATCTGCTTGGAATTTCAGCAATTAAGTGCAGGGTCTTTTAAGGATCTGGAATGAAAGCAGCATTTTCAGTTCATGGTTCAGCCTCTTGGTGAATGGCTGTGTAGGAGACGTACCACTGAATGATTTACCAGAGGTGGCTTTAATTTGATTGTCCTTTTCATAAGGGCTTTTGGTGGCAGAGAAAGTGAACAATGGCTGATCCTTTTCTCCTTCCTTTCAAGCATGTTGATGGTGTGCTCCACTGCCTTACAGCGTATGTATCTCACTGCAGACCCGCAAAGAGAGCCTTGCATCCTGCGTAGCCAAGCACAACTGTTCGCCAGTACTGTACTTCTGATAGCTCTCCTCACTGCAACCATGTTCTCTTCTTCTGAAGGCTTTAGCATGCAGAAAGGTTTCTGAAGGATGAGCGACTTACTGGAAAGGAGGTTTTTCCTTTGTGAAGGCTATTTTTAGTGTTGACTGCTAATGTACCTGCACATGTTAAATGCAGCAGTTCTCCTCTATAAGAAGTACTAAAATTGTTTATAAGCAGAGCCTATCTCACCATTCTTTTATTTTCTACTACATGTTTTTCCTTAGCTTCTTTTAACCTAAAGTAATGCTTTTACCAAAATAAAAGGCAAAAACAAAATAAATAAAAAATTTGTAACTTTAGAGTGCTGATTTAATATTATGGTGCTGGGAAGAAGAGAGAAGATTAAAAATTTAAAAGTCTTCAGGAAAGAGCTCCTTTCCAAAAAGGAATGGTTTTTGTTTTTTTTTTTTCTAACACCTACATGTTCATTTTGGCAGCAGCAAAGAACGTGAAATTTTGGGTGTTTTCTATGGGTTTTTTTGCTTGTTTTAAATAAAAATGTCCTAATCTGCTTATTATGAATGACTAAGGAGAGATAAACTCTTGTGACCGGAGGTGGGAAAGAAGGGTATGGAGGTGATCACTGGAACCCCTTGGTACATACTGGAGAGAACTGGATGTTATTGCAAGCTACCAGATGGAGATACTTCTGCAGCAGAAATAGTAGTTTTTGTCATTCCTTAAAAACAAATGGACTTCTCTCTCCAGCAAGTCAGCCTGAGAGAGCTGTGCCCTTAACTGGCTTTTGTTTCTTAGCCTTTGAAGATGCTGACAGTACCGTGGATGATCGAGACAGTGACTATCGCAGTGAGACCAGTAATAGCATTCCTCCTCCGTACCACACAACTGCGCAGCCCAATGCCTCTGTGCACCAGTTCACGGTACCATCACGCCTGCAGCAGCAAGGAGTCTCGCGTGAGTCCTGTGCTAACTGTCTACAAAATTACGATCTGGATTATCGGGAGCATGTGGCCATCAGGTGGGTGCTGTCTTCTGGGTAGCTCTTCTTTTCTTGTTGATTATCTGTAGCAGACCATGACGATGCCATGCCAGCAGAGGAGTGCTTCTGATAAGAAGGCATTTCATGTTTTGGGAGAACTGTGACTCTGCTGTGAATCAGGAAAAACCTGTAAGGCTATGTGTTACGACAGATCCCACACTTTACCTTTTAAAGACCTGTTCAGCTCTGAGCTAGGCCATTTATTTTTGGTTGTACGTTCACTTACTTTTTGAAGACCTGAGCACTGGGTTGTTGGTTGCTCTAGTACCATCTCTTGGGTGTGTCTCTCAAGCTGATTAAATACCATCTAGTAGAGTGATCCTAATAGGAGTTTCTTCGTGCAGCACATGTACTTTCTGCTGTATATTAACTCTGCCAAAACATCATGTTAAAGAAGAAAGTCTGCAACCTATTAGCTTTTTGGTTTGGTTTCTTTGCTGTTATCATGCAGCTCTGTTACTTGCCAGGATCAATAGCTGTGAACTAGGGTTGGGGTTGCTGGCAGCTGCAGAGATTTTGCAAAACCTCTGTCCCAAAGAAAAGAACAGTTAGGTGGAATGTTAGGGGGATGCAGAACTACTTGAACAGTACTGGTCATCTTGGTAAAGGCGTATGTGCAGAATAGGCTGTGTTGTTGCTTCTGCCTTTGGTGTAGAAGGAAGAGGCCATTGCTTAAACACCATCACAGTTACAAGTGCAGGAGTTTGTGCATGTTTCTACTGATTTGTCCTACGTTATTGCTGTTGGGAAGAACAGTCTTGTTTCTTCTTCAGTTTTCTTCATGGATGTACGTCTGAGGCTAATTTTACTTTTTGCCTTGGGGCCTTTAATGGTAAAAGCTGAAGATTAATGACAACATCTAATGTTGATACTTTTACTGAGATTCTAAGCAGTAGAGGCAAATGCATTGCACTCAGGTGGTCAAGAAGGCTGACGGCATCCAGGCTTATATCAGAAATAGTGCAGCCAGCAGGAGCAGGGAAGTGATTGTCCTCCTGTGCTCAGCATTGGTGAGGCCTCATCTCAAGTACTGGGTTCAGTTTTGGACACCTCAGTACAAGGAAGACATTGAGGGGCTGGAGCTGGGCCCTAAGAAGGGCAATGAGTTTGTCTCAAGATGTGCAGAGGGAGGTTTAGCTCAGATATTAGGAAAAAGTTCTTTATTGAAAGGGTGATCGGGCCTTGGAACAGGCTGCCCAGAGAAGGGGTTGAATTGCCACCCCTGGACACGTTTAAAAGTCATGTAGATTATGGAGCCTGGAGGCATGGGCCATGTGAACTTTTGAATGTATCTAATGGATAAATAAGTTTGTAACACCTTCCAAAGGTCTGCTTTGAATTGTTAAAGAATACCAAGAAGATGTATTGTTTTAAAAAAAATAATTAAATAAAATCTCTACAGGTCCATTCCAACTCAAACAGTTCTCTGATTCTGTATTGATATGAAAGGACTTGGACCAATAAAGTTGCATTGAAAACTATGAGATTTGTGGTCTAAAAATTACTAGATGTGGTCTGAGCAAATTACTTTCATTCCAGGAAGTCAAGTCCTAGATGGTTGTTTATTCCTTCTGAGCATTCTTGTTTTTTCATGTGCATTTTCCACATGCCCAGTAAGACTTTCCTGTTTCACATTTGATCATAAAAACTACAAGAAGGAAATAGACTTTCTGAAGAAGCTATAGAGGATTTTCTTTCTTACCAGAAATGTATTTCTAATGAAAGCTGTTTGATAAAGAAGCACATGGGTAGATCTTAAATATCTTTCTAAAATTCAGTTGAAGCTGAGAATTGCAAAACCAAATTGTGTTTGACTTCTGCTGCCAGCAGCTTTAAGTGCTGTGAACCAGGCAGCCACCTGATGAACTTGGTGTCCATAGCAATCTCCAGTGGGTGATTGCTGAAGAAACAACAGCTTGTAAGATCCTGTCCTGGGTAAACCCGGAGGAACCAGTCAAGGTTCTACTAGAACCTATCTTGAAAGGCTCTGTGAAGGAATGTGCACAGGGTGGATCGATGGGCCAAGGTTAATTGTATGATGTTCAACAAGATCAAGTTCTGTGTCCCACATCTGGGTCATAAAAACCCCATGGTAGGCTGCAGACATGAGGATGTTTTGTTGGAAAGCTGCACATCAGAAAAGGGTCTGGGGGTATAGGTTGACAGTCACTATTAATATGAGTCAGCAGTGGGCCCAATAGGCCAGGAAGAGTAAGGAGGTGATTATCCTCCTGTACTCAGCACTGATTAGGCTGCGTCTCAAATATTATGTTCAGTTCTGGGCCACTCACTACAAGAAGGACATGGAAGTGATGGAGTGGGTGCAGAGAAGGGTAAAAAGGCTTTAAAAGGGTCTGGAGAACAAGTCCTGTGATGAGTGGCTGAGGGAGAGAGGGAGTCAAGAGAAAAGGAGACAAAAGGAGGGGAGACCTTATTGCTCTCTACAACTACCTGAAACGAGGTTGGAGTAAGGAGATGGACAGTCTTTTCTCCCTGGTGGCAGGTGATAGGACCAGAGGAAATGGCCGCAAGCAGACCAGGGGAGGTTTAGGCTGCATGTTAGGAATAAGTTTTCTCTGAGCACACTGTTGGCTCACATTCATCTAATACCCTCAGATCCTTTTCTGATGTAAAGCTTTCCAGCCACACATTCCCAAGCCTATAGTTTTCCATGGGTTTGTTTTGACCCAAGTGTGGGACATAACACTTGGCCTTGTTGAACCTCATACAACTAGCCTGGGCCCATCATAGAATCATAGAATCATTAGGGATTGGAAGGGACCTAGAAAGATCATCTATTCCAATACCCCTGATACAGCAGGATCACCTAGACCAAGTCACACAGGAACACTTCCAGGTGGGTTTTAAATGTCTCCAGTGAAGGAGGCTCCACAACTTCCCTGGGCAGCCTGTTCCAGTGCTCTGTCACCCTCACTGTGAAGAAGTTCCTTCTCATATTTATATGGAACCTTCTGTGTTCCAGTTTACAACCATTGCCCCTTGTCCTATCACTAGATGACACTGAGAAGAGCCTGGCTCCATCCTCCTGACACCCACCCTTCAAATATTTGTAGACATTAATGAGGTCACCCCTCAGTCTCCTCTTCTCAAAGCTCAAGGGACCCAGCTTCCTCAGCCATTCCTCATAAGGGAGGTGCTCCACCTCCTTCATCATCCTCGTTGCCCTATGCTAGACTCTCTCCAGCAGCATCACATCCCTTTTGAATTGAGGAGCCCACAACTGGACACAATACCCCAGGTGTGGTCTCACCAGGGCAGAGTAGAGAGGGAGAAGAACATCTCTTGATCTGCTAACCACCCCACTTCTGATCCACCCCAGGATGCTGTTGGCCCTCTTGGCCACAAGAGCACATTGCTGGCTCATAGTCATCCTGCTGTCCACCAGGACCCCCAAATCAATCTAGCCTGCCTAGATTCCTCTCTGCTTAATAAAGGTTGGACATGATGATCTTTAAAGGTGACCGCCAACCAAAAGAACTCTGTTTCTATACTCTTATTCTGTTCTCTCCTATGGATTATAAAGGGTATTCTTACTTGTCCTTGGTTTTGCTACCAACAGCCACTTTGACTTGAGAACAGCAAACATCTCCTTGGATTTTCTTTTTAAGCACTAACTGTTCTTTGCATTGTTTATTTTGTGTAACCATGTGTCTTCCACGTCTCCCTGCCCTTGCCCTATTTACTTCCAAGGCAATATGATAGCGTAGATTCTGCTGCGAGTGCCCGAAGTGACCTAGAGTCCACATCTGAGTCTAGCCAAATGACAAGCCACCAGCGCTCACTAGAGAGCAGGCTCTCTCTAGATCTGTCTGATAGGTGGGTTGCCCGCTTTGCAGACTGTGTGCCTGTCTCCTTGCTGTGGCCGCTGTGGCCTCGTGATACGTGTCAGCATTGATACTTGGTGATTGCCTTGGCTCTGTGTCACATCTGTAGTAGTTTAATGTTGGACTGATGTTGTCATCATTTTCTCCTCTCAGGTGTCGGACTTCTTGTTGTTGCTTTATTTCTAGTAAAAAGAATGCTCTGTAGAATATCACGGGGTATAAACTAGAAAGTAATTTCTTTTATGCCTCAGTTAGCCAACTGTTGCTTCAGCATTTACAGCTAATGGCTCTTCAGGTGTTCACATAGGTCCCATTGCCTTCAGCTGAGATTTGAAAAAGCTTGACTCAGTAATTCTGATGTTATTGGGAGTCTTACAAATTTCATTAGCTTTTTAAAGAAAATTATTTCAATTACAGGCTTAAAACTACAAGCAAGAAAAGTAGTAAGTGTTCTAAACAGTGTACAACAGCTCAATTAAAGTAATGACTGCCTTTCCAATCAGCATAAGTTATCCAATACCAATGGAAATGAAACACTAAGTGAAAATACAATGATCTATTTCTCTTTCAGAGTTATTCCACCAGTATCCTATATTGGGGCCCAAGGTCACTCTCAAGGTGAAGACTCTTGCATTAGCAGTATCCATACAGTGCCCTTTGCCCCTTTCCTTCTCTTGTCCTTCTCTTACAGTGTCAGGCCATATGTGCCCTCATCCTCCTTAGTTTTCAGTGAGTGATGTGAGAAAAAGCTTCAGTGCATCTTTCAGATGAACATTTTGATTCGTTTACATCTACATTTTACCAGCCTGGATGAGTAAACAGCTCCTGAAGGAATTAGGGGAAAAAAAGAGGATGTATCGCCTTTGGAAGGAGGGAAGGGCTTCTCTGGACATGTTCAAGGGTGTAACTAAATTATGTAGGAGAAAAATTAGAGAGGCAAAGGCCCAGTTAGAACTTAAGCTGGCCACCTCTGTGAAAGATAATAAAAAGCAATTTTATAAATTTATCAATACTAAAAAGATGGGTAAAAAGAGCCTCCACTCCTTACAGGACCAGGAGGGGAACACTGTAACTAATGATGAGGAAAAGGCTGAGGTCCTGAATACCTACTTCACCTCAATTTTTAATAGTGAGGAGGGAGGAGTTCGGGGCAAATGGCCTCTCGAACTGGGGGATGGGGTTGGGGAGCAGTGTGCAGCCTTGGAGATCCACAAGGAACTAGTCCAGGACCTGCTGAGCCACTTGGACACCCACAAGT
>VXBP01000134.1:175148-196438 GCA_013400115.1 Rhinopomastus cyanomelas | reverse complement strand
AGGGCAACGAGGCTGGTGAGGGGCCTTGAGCACAAGCCCTATGAGGAGAGGCTGAGGGAGCTGGGATTGTTTAGCCTTGAGAAGAGGAGGCTCAGGGGAGACCTTATTGCTGTCTACAACTACCTGAGGGGTGGTTGTGGCCAGGAGGAGGTTGCTCTCTTCTCTCAGGCAGCCAGCACCAGAACAAGAGGACACAGCCTCAAGCTGCGCCAGGGGAAATTTAGGCTTGAGGTGAGGAGAAAATTCTTCACCGAGAGAGTCATTGGCCACTGGAATGGCCTACCCAGGGAGGTGGTGGAGTCGCCAACTCTGGAGCTGTTCAAGGCAGGATTGGATGTGGCACTTGGTGCCATGGTCTAGCCTTGAGATCTGTGGTAACAGGTTGGACTTGATGATCTATGAGGTCTCTTCCAACCTTGATAATACTGTGATACTGTGATACTGTGTTTAATTTCATGTAGCTGGCAGGAGCTCTTCCTGCGCGATTTCTTGCTCCAAGCCTTCAGGTTGTCAAGCAAGCGAGATAATCCTCCTGGTCGAGGGCTAGGAATTAATCGTCAAATCCTGAGGGTAATTTGCTTGAGTTTATAGGAAGCTTCTGACTGAGAGCAAAACACTAGCTGCTTTAGCCCATTTTCCCAAAATGGACAATAGATAGTTGGACCCGATAAGATTAATTATAAATGGAAAGGACAGATCCTAAAGTTTATAGTGGGCTAATTTCCATCGCTAATGATTTGCTTTGCCTTCTAATCCAGGAGAATTTGATTTTTATAGGAGCCTCCTGAGGGCATTAGCTGCAGTGAGACCTCTCCCAGCAAAGGAAAGTGATGGAATAGCTGGAACTGTGTGTGTCACTGGGAGCACAGTTTGCATGTTGTTTCCTCTCCCTGCTTTTCTGAAGCCAAATGACTCCTGAGTCTGTGTGTGCAGTCTCTTCTGTGTAGCCATCCTTAGGAGATGCCTGTGTGGTTTATGAATACTGCTAGAACAAAGTCTGCAGCCTGGAGTGACCAAAATGCGTGCACAGCATAGTGGAACGCTGTGCGTGGGCACTGTATCTCAAAGTAGTCCTGTTACTGTAATAAGTGACTTTCTGCAGCACGCCTAAAAAAGTAACAGCAGAGTACTGGTGCCGCCAAGGCTGCATGCCCTGACTTGATCACAAAAAGCTGTGCTTCTTGAAACAGGCTTTTCTAAATTCTGTGCAACGGAAACTGGTGGAATATCATAACCCAGGCTGCTTTTTTTTTCCCTGTTTGATTGAAATGTGATGCTGGTTTGTTGGAAGGTTTTCAATTCTGTTATCTCCGGATGTTTCTGGTTTCAATTTTCTTTTATTTAATGCATGGGGTTTTTTTGTTACTATTTTCTCTGTCCTTTCTAGAGCTTATTTTTAAAAACTGGTTTTTCTTTCCCCTTTCTGTTTTTTTTTTTTTTTTTTTTCTCCCTTCCTCTCTTGCCTTCTGTCCTGCTCCTTATATTTCTCATCTTAGACAAGGATCTCTAACTAGAAATGAAAGAGTCAGGATCATTCCATTTGACACTGAAGATGGAGAAGAAGAGCAGGAGAATGACTATGAAGAGCTAGGAAAACTGCTAATAGAGGAATTCTTAGAAAAAAGCCATAAAAATAGAAATTGTCAGGAAAGAAACATAAAAAAGATGAAAACTCTCGCAAAAAGAGAAAATTTCAGTCACTGTGAAAGATCACGGTGCTGCCAAAAAATGTGCATGGAGTCAGGGTCTGTAGATGTCCCTCAGTATCCTCAGGAGTATGATACAATAGATAGGAGAAGGAAAAAGAAGCTACGATACAATTTTGAGGACTGTGAACAGATGACTGTACAAAGTAATGAAGGCCTGCAGTTTCCTGGGGAAAAACCAGTCTATTTCAATGGTGTAGCAACTAATTCTGAACCTAACGATGATTTCCCAATATATGATGGGACTGGAAAATATGGAAAATACACCAGACGCTCTAAAACCAAGGAACCTGCTTATCCCATCCTACGTCTGTACGAAAACGGGTTAATGGTCAAAAGCGGCAAGCTACCCAACAAACATAGAGTGAAACATGACAGCTCACTTCGCCTCAGTAATGGTGAAGACATACAAGTCATAGGGATGCCAGATAACACTTTTGTGCCTGTGGATACCCTTGAGGAATTTGACAGCAGTGCTTCTGATGAGTTCCAGTACTCGCCTGTTTCAGATGATGACATGGAGGAACTGTCTGCGCTTTCACAATCGTGGTGTGATCCTGACATCAGCCATTTGAGAAACTTAACTGTCAACTACCCTGCAAATTTGGGCCCCCAGCTAAAGTCCAGCTGTGACAAAAGACACAAGGCTAAAGGGAGCAAGCATGATCATCCTACGCAAGACTTAGCTCTATCTCCTGTAGAAGAACCCAGCGAGGAGTACATAGACACAATGGATGAACTGCAGTGTCTGGTAGAATCAGTTTCGGAATACTTGGCTGAAAAGGAGGAAGAAATCAGCAAATTTGGTACACTTCCAGAGACAAAAAAAAATGTTGAGAGTGTGTCGCTGAAGCAGGATAACACTGATAATTCAGTAGGAGGCAGGAAGTCTGAACAGAGCAGACATCCTGCTGCAGAGGAGAGTACCAAAGGGAAGTCTGAATCTCTCCCAGACTTGTCAAGTGTGAAGAATACAATGAATTGCTTGTTCAGCTCTTTCACTGAAAAAGTGGGGTCAAGCACAAAACAGCTCACAGCCTCTGTTGAAAAGCTTGTTTCTTCCACTCCAGAGAAGACAGAAACCAGAAACTCATCAGAAAATGGAATATCTAATTCACCTTCTATTAAATCCAAAAGCACAGGTTCATCTTCTGAGCTGACAGCAGCAGATAACAAAGCTGACACAAAATTCTCCATTAGTTCTTTACTACCATCCCAGGTAAGTGGTGATAAAAGAGCCCAGAACACCAACTCCAACAAGCCAGAAAACACCGAGATGGACAATAAGGCTTCTGCATCACATCCACTCCAGCAATCAGAAGGAACTAATGCTGGCAGTCAGCAGAACCAACATTCGGTTATGAATTCTGTTCTAGGCATGTTTAATCCTTTAAAGATCTTCTCTGAAAAGGAAGTGCCAAAACAAGAAGTCGTAAAAGAAGAGCATACCAAAGAGGACAGCCATGCTGTGAAAACTGATGAGGCAAACAGAAGCAAGGCACCATCTGGACAGACAGCAGCCAGGACCAGCAGCATTATTCCAGAGACACAGACAAGTGAGACTAAAAGTGAGGCAGAGGTAAACGCAGCTAATGCTTCTGTGTCTTCCATTTTTGGCAGGCTCACAAATTCAGTCAGTTCCTTCAGTCTGAAAGCCAGTTTTGATGGTCTCTTGGCTCCCAAGCAGCAGGATGTGCCACAGAAGCAGTCAGATTTGCATCGTGTTACAGATCAGCCAGATGCCACTGTGAAAGAGGGTGCATCCACTGCCAGGGAGCAGCTTCCTGCAAATCGCTTAGGGGATCAACATACTGCAAGCCATGGACTTGGAAATGACCGGAACAGAGGTAATGCGGAACCGAATTCACAGCCTCAAGGGCAGAGTACAGCATCTGAAAGCTTTTTCAGTCCACTCAAAAAGTCTTTTAGTCAGTTGTTGCTTCCTTCTGCTGAACAAGGGCAAAAGGAAAGTACACCTGGGCACGTTAAAAACCATAAGTCTGAGGAGGATGTTAGACAAAACAGTTCATCAAATGAAGGGCGCTCATTCCCTTTCACTGGGAAACTGCCTTTTTTCAGTGGATTGGGTTCTTCGGAAAAGCAGGAACGTACGAATGACAAGGGAGGCTTTATTCCTTTGTTATTTAAAATCTCTTCTGCAGAAAACGTAGCACCTTCTCAAGAGCAAAGAAGTCAAAGTGCTAGTGGCATTTCTTCGCTTGAAAACAGAAACAGTAATTCAGAAAATTCTGCTTTGTTAAAATGCAGCTCTGTTCCAAATTTGTCAGACTGTAAAGAGGAACTTGTACAAACAAAAAATATGAATGAAGACAACCTATCTAGTGCCCATGTAAATAGAAAAAAACACCAGGAGAGTGCCTCTGCTACCTCTAAGGCTGCAGGAGAGCAGCGGACAGACAAGAGAACTCAAGAAGAACCTGCAAATGTAAAACAGGAGTTGACAAGAGAAAGACTAAATGCACCAGACTTAAAAGACAGCTTGGCTGCATCGAGCTCTTCAGCCAAAGGACCAGAAGCTGCAAGTGTGGATGATGTGCAGAAGAAGCACACATCAAGTTTTCTTTCTGGGTTTCTGCGTGTTTCTTCCAATGAAAACACAGCAAATAATAAAGATTCGACTGTTAAAAGTGAGAGCGATGGCCAGAAAAGCACTTCTCCTGGACTACTTTCTGGCTTATTTAAATTTTCATCAAGTGAAAACTTAACTGAGTGTAAGCAAGAGAAGGCAAAACCAAGCTCTCTAGGCTTCATGAAGCTTTTTGATAGAGATGAGGACTCTAGCTCAGAAACAAAACCCAGCAACTTGGGAGTGGCTTCTGATACTCAAAGTGGCACTGGAGAAAAGCAAGAATCTTCTAGTTTCTTAAAAAGTCTCTTGCCCAAACCAAAGGAGAAACAAGATAACGTGAAAACAGTGGAAACTTCCAAAACTACTGGTAACCTTTCCACTGAAAGAGTAAGTAAAACAGCTGAGACCCCTGTTCCCCACTACAAGAATCCTGTGTTCCCTGATACTCTAAATCCTCAAGACAAAGTGCAGGACTTATCTGGAAAGCCTGTAAGTAATAGGCATGTTCCTCATCAGAATGCGACCCATGTAAACAAAGGACCAAATGAACTTCTCAGTCTGCCTAATAAAAGCTGTAACCTTACAGAGCATTATTCAGCTTACCAGGAAACAAGAAGCCGTTCTAGCTTTGAATGGGAGTATGAGGTGGGGCAACTGACTGAAGCTTGTGAAATAGCAGTACCAATCTACTACATGTTAAACCAGAACCCTGTTCTGCCCCCTCAGTTCTTGGACTGGCCTGAGAATGATGTGGTAGTGAATCTCTGTAAAAAAGATGGAAATGCAAATATGACGGATTGGCAGACCAATGCCAACTTTGATGGACAGAGCATAAATTTAAATACGGTGTCATATGAGTCATTTGACCAGTTAATGTTTCAAGATGTTTGTTCAGACGATGATGATGCATGGACTGCTAATTCTCTCAATGAAAGTTATGTGAACTTTCCATCATTTGAAAGAGATGGAAGTTATGCATTTGAAGAGTTGCCCATGGATTTAAGCTACTCCTCTGGCTGTGATGGAACTATGTGGACTCTAATTGACCAAGAGACTTTAAGTATGGATGATAGCTTTATGTACTCATGCTACAGCCAGGAGTATCAGGAGTGGCTAATGATGCTTGAACAGGGTATATGGTGGCCTTCAGAAGATGGTGACTGTGGGTACTACATGTACAGTGACAGCCAGTATGTGTATTCCCTGCTCACTGACCCCACTGGACAGTATGTCTATGTGTGTGCTCCAGAAACGTATTCCTACACGGACTGCTGGGATTATAATGTTCAGATGGACTCCACACCAAGAGCTGTGCTAGAAGACAACACAATTGCTGTTTGTGGTTTTAAAGTCCCTCTTGGCAGTGAAGATGAGCTGTTTTGGTTTGCTGAAGAAGAATCTTTAGATGATTATACAACAAATAAGCCCCTGGACTTGTCAGTAGCTTTGCAGAGGAGCGATCAGCTAATGAACATGAATTTGGAGACTTTTTCACAAATGTTTGAAGAGTCTATTTATTATCAGAGAGAGCAGCCATTAGATTTCTCAGGTTATAAACTTCAAAAACTTAAAGTAGATTTTAGACCTGAGAGGGAAACCCGGAGTTCTTCAGAGGAGCCTCCACTAACCCTTGATCTCAGAACACATTCCAGAGCATCTTTCAATAAACCGTTAAGTAAGGAAGCCCACATCAAGGAAGTGGATAACACTGTCCCTGTGACAACTACCGGGAGCGAGTCATCGGGATTCTTTGGTTTTCATCTGTTTCAACCTACTCCTAAAGCTGAAGAAACTGTGACATCTACTGAAAGAGTAACAGAAGCAAAAAAGACTGAGGAAGATAAGAAGACACCAGTGAACAAAGTTAGTTCTTTGTTTTCTGCTTTGGGTGGACTGATTGGAAAGTCTTCAGGTCCTGAGCCTGAGAAATCAGAAGACTCTGCTTTGAAGAGAACAAACACACAGTCAAAGCAGTCTGAACATAAAACTGGTGCTTCATCACTTACACCAAATAGAAAATTAGAAGAGGCACAAGAAGGGAAAAAGTTTTCTGTTACATCACAACCAAGAAGTAGTGTATCAGAACTAAATTTGGAGACTGCAAAAAATGAAAAGTCTGAATTAAATCAGAATGAAAACATCCGTGTTAAAAAACCAGGATTAACAAAGTCTCCTTCTCAGCTGAGCCAAACTGCTCCAAATGGTAGGCCCATACCAGAAGAGACACCTATTAAAGCAACAGGGTCTTCCAGGCATCCTGAAGGAAATGCAAGTATTAATGAACCTAGTAAGTCACAGCCAAATCAGAGCCATCCAGCCACCGAACCTGAAGAGACACTGTTTAAAAGTGCCCTGAAATTGTTCAGTCTCGGAGAAGATTCTTCTGCAACTTCAACTGCCAACAAACCCCAAAGTTCTGGATTTTTTGATTTCTTCAAAACTCAAGTAAGCAAAGCACCACAGGCACCACTGGCTCCACAAAAAAGCGAGAGTGATAAACCAGAAAAGGTGACACAGCCAGAGCAGAAGGAAACATCCAGCATCTCATCATTATTTGGATCTCTTGGAGATCTCTTCAAAGTGGAGCCTGTGTCTTCTCAACCAACTCCAAGTACCATGACTCTGCCAAAAAGCAGTGTTGGAACTGCAGATGAGTTGAAAAAGCAAACTGAGAAGTCTGGCGGTTTTCAGAGTGCCACTGTGCCATGTCTGTCTTTCACCCCTAAGGAGGGGGTGAGAGCAGAAGGCATGGACAGGAAAGTCCCTTCTAGCTCTCAGATACAAATGGAACAACGAAACAGAAAACCTGAAGAGTCTCCTGAAAGTAAAAAAGTGCCTCCTGGGAATGCTTCACAGAAGCCAGTGGGTGTAGGTCCCAAAACAAGCCAGTTGGGTCGGTCACCTGTTCAGCAAAGCAGTGTACCCATGGTTACACAACAGCAACAAGGAGGAAGTCGTTCAGGAGCCACAGTTAATCAGGCAAAGCCGAAGCCGGATCAGACACCTAAAGAGTCAGGTTTCAGTTTGCCATTCAGCTTTTCTGGTGTCGCTGCTTCAAAATCACAGCCAGCACAGTCAGCCACAGGTAGAAGTATATTCTCCTTCTTCACTGGCTCAGATGAACCAAAGCCTTCAGCACCTGCTGCTGCCCCTGCTAGTGGGAAGCAGCAAGAAACAGAGGGGCTGTTTCATTTGCCCTCTTTCTTCTCCAGTGGTCCAACTGCTGAGAAGAGTGTACCTCAAAGAAGTACTAGTTTTAGCTTCTTCAATTTGACATCCTTATTGGATGAAAAGCCACAGACTACTCCAGGACAAGAGAATAACGCAAAGCCAGCTAAGCCAGTGAACTCTAAGTCGTCTGTGAAGCAGACTATTTCCATTGACTCTGTTATCAGCAGATCTGCTGGGCAACAAAATGCAGACAATAAAAAACAAGTGGATGGTGTTGCAGCTGTGGCTGAAAAACCAATGTCTGCTAACCTCACAGTCCCAGAAAATAAATCAGAAATGCCAGCAGTCAAAAATATAGAAAGTGTTGCTGAGGTAACTGAAGACAGAGACCTAGAGAAACTTTCACAGACTGATGACAGTGTAGTAACCAATTCAGCTGCTTCTGATCCTTGCCTTCAGCCTCCCAGCATGCAGGAGTGTTCCCAGGACCAACAGACTACTTCATTAGAGGCAGAAAAAGATACTTTGGGTAGCACAGGGGAAACAGAGAGTGTGGCACTTCCCACTAATAAAGAAGAGCCTTATTCTTCAGATGAACAAGCTTCTGAAAAGAAAGATCATAGCCTGGCTTTAAGTGACAAAATGGATTCCCAGAGTCTAAGTGACTTAAATATTGTGAGCGATGTGAAAAATGAAGGGATCTCTGAAGAAGTGTGTGTACAGCATGAGTTACCAGAACATAAATTACCCGAACAAACTCCTGATGACAAGTTACAACAGGCACAAGAGCTGGGCTCTCCTTCTAAAACGCCAGAGCCATCTAATTTGCAAAACAAGCCTAAGGAACCTGAGGGCGATAAATCAGTACTGGATTCTTCAGTTGAAATGTTTTCAAGTTTCATGACAAAAATGAAACCACCTAAAACATTATCTGGCTTCTTTTCCCAACCTCAATCTACTGCACCTCCTACTGCACAGAAGAAAAGTTCATCATTCTTTGGTTTCTCATCCCTTCCAAGTGCCCCAGCACCAGCTTTCACAAATGATCTTTTTGGCATTTTCAAAGGTCCAAAGGAATCTTCAAAAGAACCTCCAAAAGGAATGCCTCCCAAATCCACCCCAAAACCTCAGAGCAGTAGGCTGAAAGATTCCACTGTGTCTCTTCCAGCAAAAGACTCTAGGGAGACAGAAAATACAGCTTCAGCCAAAAAGTCTGAGGGAGATGTCACAGGCTCTGTGAAGGAGGATGTGTTACCTGTTTCAGCAGAAGAGAAATCCACAAAAGAGTCTCCTATGAAAATAGAAACTGAGGAAAACAGGAACTTGGAATTCTGTAAAGAGGAACCTCTAATGACTGATCCAGAAACAGCAATCTCTGGTGAAAATCAGACCCATGAGGTTCTGCAGTTAGATAATGATACACAACTCTTGGAGGTGGTAGATACTAAGTCAAGCCAGTCTGATTTCAGTAATGCAGCAGATACAGTGCAGTCTGAGGCCACTGGCAAGACTGATTTAGATCCTTGCCAACTGGAGGTGGGGTCTTCAACTGCATCAGGGGAACACACTGCTTCTACAGACAAAGCAGCTGTCAACATCCTTGAGACTGGCTCTTCCAACAGGCTTGAACCAGAAATGGAAGCCCCAAATAGTGAGGCAGAGACAAACCTTTCCCAACTGGATGAGAGTGCTACGCTTGAACCGGAACCTGCTATTACTGGAGAGCAGGACAGTGCTGATCAGCAGGACCTGATGAATGGTAGTGGTAGGGAACCCAGAGCTCCAGCTGATGAGCCCAGTGTCCACCTGTTCCAGCTCAATGAAGAGAAAACAAGTGAAGTAGAACAGCAAACTGTTCAACAGGAAAAGCATTTAGCAGCTGATGAGGTGTCTGCAGAAGATACTGCTCCCAAATCTGACTTGAAGAAACAGGGTGAACCCAATAATGTTCCTCCAGAGATGAACAGTAGCAAACCAGTCTTTGAAATACCAAACATGCCCAGTTTACCTAAATTTAACTTTATGTCATCTGCTGACAGTGGAAAGCCATTTGGGTCATTCTTCTCTCAGCAGCCACCTGCTGTTAATAAAGCAGGGACAGATCAGGGCTTCATGTCTAGCTTTAAAAAACTTTCTTCAACTCTGTTTGAAGGAGGTAGTGAAGAAAAGGTGAGTAAACCAGAGGGTGCCCAAGGAGCAGTATTTGGGAAAAAGCTAGATTTCTCCTTTCCCTGGCAAAAAGACAGCAGGGAGACCTCTGCCAAAAAGGAACCACACGTACCACCACAGGCTTTGTCAAAATCAGATGACAAGTTGTTAGGAACAGTCAGTTCAGATGAAAACTCAAAATCTGCAGTCTCAGATCAACTGACTGATGCAAATATAGAAGTAAACTTGTCTTCAAAGCAGCCTGGCACTTTAGACAATGAACTTTCTGGAGAAGCAACTAGTGTGAGTGCTGTTGATGATGCGTCCAATAAAGAGCCAGGAGAGAAGTTTAATGAAGAGTCAGAAGACCAGCATACTGTGATTTCAGGTGAACTTCATAAGGAAGACCAAGCAGAACAGCATGCACCAGACAAGCTCGAAGTGAAGGAAGCTGAGCTTGATTTGTCTCCTAATGAAGCAGTGCTTCATCCTAGCACAGAGGCTGCAGAATTGAATAGCGTGGAGCAACTGATTGAGAAAAGGCTAGTTACAAATGAAGCATAATAAATGGTTTGAAGGTTCTGACCATTTATAATGCAGAACTGCAGCAGTAGATACTGTCCTTAGAGCCTGATTTCTGTAGCTCTTTCCCATACCCTATTTGTTGTCAAGTGTTTGTAGTACTACTGGTAGCTGTTTCACAAAGGTTATGATAAACTGCAGTGGCTAGTCATGCACAAGCCCTCATACTATTTTTTTCCCCTTTCTCCACTCTTTTTGTTCTGTAAGTGTGATTGGATTGCTGATGTTCTTACACTGAGTTCCACTGAATGAGAAGCTTTTAGTGCTAATCTCGTTAGCCTTCCACAAGCTGTATTCTTTCTGTTAATTCTGCTGAATATAATTACCTTGGCTTTCTTATTTAGTGATAATTATGTTGCACTTGCTAAGTAAAGAGTAACAGGTAAAACATATTGGAAGGAATTAACATTTTCTTTTCAAAATGCAAGGTGAAGGCTTAATTTAAAAGACATTCAGCTTGACACTGATGTAGTATAGAACTGGTTGGGTTTATTTCACATTATTTTAAAACATTTTGTGAGATTTCAGTGAAGGTATTCCTAATGCTTGGTCTTCCTAATGTCTCTGCAAACATTGTTTCATGCAGTTGGGAAAGTTGGAAGGTATCAGTGTTTCCTGAGTCCTGCAATGTATTTTACCATAAATGTATTTGACATAAGTATGTAAGCACGGTTAACTTTTAGTTAACTTTTAGTTAACTCTGCTTCTTAACAATAGTCAGGTTAGCACAGAACACAGAAACCCTTCCACTCTGAATTGCTGTGTTCCTATTCCTATTCCCATCGGGCTGTTAGAATATCTTCACTGGCAGTGTCTACATGGTGAAAGATGAGGAAGCAGTGAATTAATGCAAAAAAAGGTCATTGGCATACATGGGCTATGTGCTGGCCTGAAGTATTTCTACTGCCTACCACAGTTTTGCGGTTCTTAAATACAGATTTGTTTCAGGGAGCATCATAGTTAAGAATGACTTTATAGCATGTCTTTTCAGTAATAATTAGTGTCCCACTCAGTGTATTAGATGTGCAGATTGCTTTGTGTTTCTCCAAGCCACTGTTTTTTCTAATAGTCTATTTCGTTCTCTCATAGTCCTGCTGGCAGTAGTAGATATGGCTCCTCTTGCAATGTCAGCCAGGGGAGCTCTCACCTAAGTGAGCTGGAGCATTCCCATGAAAGTGCCCATGGCTCTGAGCAAGAAGATGATCACCAGGGAAGAGAGTCAGATCATTCCCACCACAGTTTGGGCAGTTACCAGAAGGATGGTCAGTCATGGCTCAAGGAACAAGAGGATGCTCATGGCAAAGCAGAGGAAGAGAAGGTCTGCGAGACAGAGGAGAAGCATGTAGACCAGTCTTCGGCTAAGTTATCTGTGGAATTTGAGAAGCCCAAGGATGTTGATTCAGAAGCCCAAGTGAGGTAGGTGAAACTCTTTTCAACTAGTTCTGAGGACTCCTCTTCTGGTTTTTTTTTCTGTAGTAAATGATGTACATTGTTCTTCCAGCCCTCTTTAACAACTAACTGGTTGCTGATCTGTGAAGTATCTTTGTATGTAGGACCAGTTATTTACAAGACATTGGCTAAGTTTAAACTGCATTTGTGTGTAAAGAGGAATGCCTGCCTTGAAGCTCATTTTCTGTTTCTGATTTAAAGAGGGTGGTTTGACCCAAAGACAGCTACTTCTGTTGCTCTGGTGTGATCAGGCTTGTGTGTGAGCAGCCAAGAATTACATGTAGTCAGAGAGCTGCACCAGTACCTTTCTCCTATGGTAGGGTACCACAGTTAATGTTTCTGTTACTGTTTGTTGTAGAATTACAGTGTGAGGAGATGCGTTGCTCTAACTGTGGCATCTTTCCTTGCCCTTGCACTTCATCTTTCCAAGCTGTCACCGGTATTGGAAACAGTCTTCAAAAGTATTTCAGTGACGCTTGGGGGAGTAATGTGATGGGGTTTTATGCAGATTTTACAGGAATTTCAAATTTCGCTACTTAACTTGGTGACTGAATTTTTTTCCTTGAGGCAGTCAAGTTATTACAGCCCCTAGTATGGGTATGGTTATACTGTCATAAGTATGAGGGATTGTTTTCATCTGGTTCAGTTAGAAAAAAGGAAAACAAGACTAGAAGAAGTGTTAAACTGTTTTTAAACTCTGACTCACTTTCCTCTTCTCCTTATAGAGCAAGAGAAGCCTTGTCCCAGAATGGCTGGCCTATATTTGTTCACAGAAAAGGTTATTCACACACAGGCTATTTCAGGCTAATTTAGGCATCTAACTTGAATACTCCTGCATCACTGGCTCTCTTTTTCTCCACTCTGTGGCGATGCTTTCCTGTCTCCATGGACTATGCATGGGACTGAGCTCTGAAGATTGATCCTTAGGGCTGCACCTGAGCTAGATATGTAGCATGGATTGGTGTTGTTTTCAGCTATGAGTTTCTTGTTATACTGTCTAATATAAAGGTATATGTGTGCTGTGCAGTGTGTGGTGCTTTGGAGGCAGGGAAGGATGTCTGGTTTGGTGATTTACACCTCAGCAACACACAAAAGAAAGGAATGTGATCAAAGGGCCAATGTGCCAGAAGGTTAGAAAGTGTAAAATGTGCTGTGGGGCCCTGAGATACCAGGGAAGTTGAAGCTAGGTGATCTCTAAGGTCTTTTCCAACCTAAACCAATTTGTGAGATGGAGCGTTGCTGCCAGATGCTTGTGCCACTTTCTTACAAGAGAGTGGGGTAAGAAATGTGGAATGAATGAGGAAAACCAAAGCTGAGCCCTTTTGCCAGTTGTTCCACTGATGTTGTAAATTTGTAGCAGTAGGGAAGAGTATGAAGAATCAGTGGTTAATAAGAGACCTGCAACAGGCATGGGGAAAGTCTTCCGTCTGCTTCTTTGGTATCACAGCTGTACACACAGCTGGGTATTGTGGAATGTTTTCCTGATGTTCTGACCAGCATCATCTTGCTCCTGGGGCTGGACTGTATTGTATCCTAGTTTCTGTCTTTCAGCTCATCAGTTTCCTGTGTGTAAGAATACCTCTGCTTTAGCTTCTCTCTTCCCAGAGCATGTGCAGGGCCCTGTTGTCCAGAGCCAGTTGGTTGCTGAAGCTGTAATTGCTCTATGTTAACATTGGATCTATAATGCTACAGACAAGTGTTCGTTCATGTGTGTATTTACTGCATGCTGCCATATGTATGTTATATGTTAATACCTGTATGAGTAGTTATATATGTGTGCTCTCTGTTTCTTGCCTTAAAGCCACCACGGTGAGATTGAGCTACCACCATTTCCTCCAGCACGAGCCCATTGGATACGAGTCATTAGCAAAGTTCGACTGCAGCTTCAAGAGGTAGGATGGAGTATTGCTTTCTTCCTTCTCTGTGCCACCCAGGTTATAGGTCTGTGGATGAAGGTTTCATTTCTTCCTCCCTGTAAGACATTTCTTACATTTTGATGTTTGGCAGAGAAAGATTTAACCAGATGTAACCAATTACATGATTTTATAGTGGACTTAGAGCTTTCTAGCCACCAAACAGTTTTAACACGGCTAACTAGAACTGGACGCAAATATTTGGAAAGCTGTAGAAGCAGAGAAATTAGATCTGAATTTGTAAATTGTAATAATAATGTCTGTGACTGAATGGTTTCTGTAAAAGTGTTTGAAATGAAGACTTTTTTCCAAGGCAACTTGAGGATAGCTTGTTAGCTTAGTAGGAGTTATCTGTATTATTTGTCGTGTGAAAATGTTCCTTGGGAAACTTCACATCAAATATTTTATATATACTAATTTAAAGTGGGTGGAAAATAAGTCTTGGTATTTCCATCTCATGCAACGAAGGTTTAAAAATAAATAATCTTGATTTGGGAAGGCAAAAAGAAAAGGTTGTGACATTTTCTTCAACAGTGTAAACACTCTTGATTTAGAAAACAGTGATTAAGACCAAAAAGTTGTTGTGTTTTTTTTTTTTTAATGCTATCATCCGTCTGTATGCCCACAGAAAGATAACATATGGTGTTCACATTTTATGGATGATAAAATATTGCTTAGTACTCGAAGTGCAGAGTTAATATATTTCATTTGGAAATACTGCTTCATCTAGGGCTCTCTTGGTTTGTTTTTATAAGAAATTATTTTACAGAACCCATCTGTCAGTATCAAGACAGGTTCTTTTGCAAAATGCAAGGTTAAAAATTTAGGGTATTTTTGTGTCCGCAGAGGCACCTGAAGTACCACAGCAGCTACAGTATTTCTCTTGGCTTATCTGGATTATAAATTCTTTCTCGCCTAACAATTCCTGTGTTATTTCACTTCTGAGCAAAAGAGATTTGGGTCAAAACTATCAGTTTGACATAGAAAGGGAAATTTCAAGAGCACTGTTATCTGAGGAAGAATGGAATTTCTATTGCGGTTTTGTGGAGTCTGCAAACAAAACAGTGTAGTCCTGTGCCTTGTGGAAAACAAACACACAAGCACACTGGGTGGGACGAGGGGTTTTGTGATGCCTTTTGCTGAAGACCTGTCTTTTTTTTGAAAGAGAGTGCCAAGGCCCTGAGGTGGTTCAGCATCACTCTGTTTTTGCTGAATTGGAAGGAAGACACAGAATCATGGAAACCATGACTGTTAGACTGGTTTAAGTATGATAGCAAAATTCAATGATTTACTTTGCCTTGAACCACTCCTCTTGATCCAAAATTCCTTTAAGACAAAAAAGGTAAAATGTGAAGCTTTCTAACTGTCTGCTTCTGGGCTGTACAAAGGCCTTTCCTAAACTATGCAATCTCTCTATCTTGTCATCTGCCATCTGTCTTCTCATCTGTGCACCTGTCTATCTGATCTAGCTATGTATGTGTCGTATAAACCATTTTCTCATTAGTAGGACAAGCAGTAAAGGAGCAGAACTGATTTCCTTCCTATCTGGAATAATGAAGAACTACTGCAAAGAGGCAACAAAGTCCCACTTGCTCCTCTGATCATTAAATGACCCTTTAGCCTTTTCTTGTCAAGTTGTTTTTTGAGGCACTCTTTAATCAGCCTGCATTCCTTTTTCATTTTCTTTCTATCCTTTCTTCGTTTTTCTGGAAGTGCAGTGTCCAAAGCCAAATGTAGAAACCCAGCTGAGAGCCAGCTCATGTGCACTACAGAGCAGTGAAGACTTTGTTCTCCAGGCTGTGATCCTGATATCCCAGGATACCAGCTATCCTGCTGCGATGTTGCCTTTTCATCGCAAACTAACACTCATGCATAGTTAGCCTCTTATCCTTTCCAGAGTGGAGGTTCCTTCTGAAGAAGAGGTTTGTCAGTTGTTCCCTAGCCTATAATTTTGTTGGATTACAGCTGAATATGACTTTGCGCTTGTTCTTACAGAATGTTTTTTCATTCCTTAACCACATTGCTGTTTTCTTCTTCCTCGTCTGTTATGACTACAAATCCTTCAAGCTGTATGTGGAAAAAGTTGTGTAGCACCCAAGCTGCCAGGCTGTGTGCTGCCAGAGCTGCCTCATACGTTCTTTGAGTTTGACTATCCTGAGTATAAGTGTTTGCATCTGCTTTAACAGTTTCATCCAGTCCTCAGGGCGTAAAACTTGTACACCCCTAAGACTAATTTACCTTGTCATAAAAGGCAGTTAAACTGATTGGACACGGTTCCTCTTTTGATGAGCTGTGCTCACTGTTACTTCTCTTCTTTTCTTTAGAAGATTTGCAAATAATTTGATTATTTGTTCCAGCCTTCAGTGCCTACGAGGGGTAGAAAAAAGTAAAGTTAGTGCTTTCATAATTATCCAAGTTCTTCTTTTCCTGTTTTTTAAAGGTAAATGCTTGCTTTGCCCTTTTCAAATCTTCAAGTGTGTTGCCTGTTTTTCAAGCTCTTAGTGCTTTGTGATGGCTGGTGTTGCAACCTCGTACTTAAGACTCACCATCCTCCTGACACCCAGCCTTCAAATATTTATAGTAGTCCCTTAATTGCCAAGGCTCCAAATTTTATTCCAGAGAGCAAAGCTGTAAAATACTCCTCATACGTGCATATTTGTACACTTCAACAGGCACAATGCTAAGTCTGCTTAAACACCTTCCTTGCGTGCCTCTGCCGTGGTTTCAATTCACCAGCTCCAAGTAGCACCCTAGCCAACAAGGTGGCGTTGTTTATTTGCAGGTACTGTAATCGCAGGTAGTGAGGAGGCTGAAGAGACTCTACCAGCAGAGATTCTGCTGCAGGTGACAATCCTCCATGGGCACCGCTCTGTAACAGAAAATGCACGTACATCTACCAAGAGTGGAGATTTATCAGGGCAAGCTGACTTAGAAATAACTTCCGTATCTGTTTGCTTTCAAGTTTGTCTTCCTTTACTGGTTTTTATGAATTACTAAACTTTTTTCCTCCAAAAAAGTACTAATTCTGTCAGCTGCCTAACTGCAGTTGCCGTTGCCATTGAAGATCAGGAGTAATTAAGCCATTAAATGTTCAGTCTTCTTAGTGCCACCTGATGATAGCTTTGTCTTCCTGTGAGGAGCAGCAATGGGGTTTTTGTAATGTTGCCCTCACTGCCAGGTGTTTAATTCTGTGCTTCATCCTTCTAATTTCTTTCCTGTGCAGTCGTGCTTGTCCTTTGAAATTCCCTCAAGTGGAGAGGGTTCTAGCCCTCTGAAGAGAGGGGATTGTTCTATGAATTTATAGCTTTTCCTTCCTCATCACTAGGATGGACTGTGGGTTTTTTTAACCTGTGAATACAGTTTTGTCAACAGTTGATGGCTTCCTGAACTGCCTAGTCTCTTAAACCTGTTTCTCATGACCTCTGCCTACGGACTTTCTGAGTGTTCTTGAATTCCTTAATGTTTTTCTAGCTTGTCCAAGGTTACAGGAAGACTATCACTGTTTTCTCAAATGCATTTGCATTCCGATTTCTTTCTGTATTTTTGCTCACATCTAGAAGAGCATCTGTATTAGTAGTTTTCCTAGTAGCTTTCCTGGATCTTGTTTGAACATCAGTGATATGACAGACTATGCAAATAAGTATCAGCATTTTAAAGCTCCGTGTGATCAGTTTAACCAGGTGATTCTGTTGGTAGTTAGAAAGGGTCATGTCTGGTTTCTCTCATCACCCTATTAACATCTTCCCATCTTCTGTCATTACTTAGAAGCTTCCAAAAGGACTACCCTTCTGCCTTGCTACCATGCGTAGAGCAGCTGCTTATGTCCTTAACTTTCAAAGTGATGCCTCCAGATCTTTTCTATGTTCCCCCTCCTCACTGTGCTTCATAATTTCATTAATATGTGTGGAATTACAGCTCACAGATCTGAACTGCTGGATTCCTTTCCCATAGACTACTGAAATGGTTCTTGTGACTTTTAATTGTGAATGATCTGGCTCAAATTTGAAAGAAAGAAAAGAGGGAGACACCTAAGAAGTGTCCATATGTGATGTGATTATAAATCCCCTGAGCAATTCAGCCTCCTACCTGGGAAGAGATTAATATTCATGTGAATAATATAGATGCATCCTACAGCACCGTGAGTCAGAGAAATGTAGTATTGTAATTAAGATTTGACAGCTACAAAATGGCATATGAATTTGTAACTGTGCGTGTTAAAAGAGCTTTGTGGTAGCAGGCACCATTTTTTTCTTCTGTTCTGCTGTTTTGCTTGTCCCTTGTGTTTCTGAAGAGGCAGCTTAATTGTGCCAGAATCAAGCTAGGGTTTTCAGCCCTGAGAGGAGTGATTCAGTAATTCTCACCTTCACACTTAGAACTTTGTCTACAAAGAGGGATTAACTGATAGCTGGTCTGCTGCAGTCCCTCTGTGGAAGCTTCATTTTCAGAAGGATAAACATACAGCTACTGCATCTTCAGCTGGCCTCCTTGGTGGAAGTTGCCTTCAGCTAAGGACACAGCTATGTGACATTTTAAATCGCACAACTCTGAAATCGAGTTTTGTGTAGAAGAACTGACATGCTCAATAAGAACAGAGATTCTGTCTAATCATCAGATTGCCTCTTTCCCCAGTTCTTTCAAGTACAAATAAGTATTGCAAGAGCGTCCCAAGTCTAAGATGTTGTCCTGTTACGGAGTTTGTTTACATGGAAAGAAGTCATACACATGGTTTTCCTCTTCTGTCAGGTTATCAAATACATGAGTTTGTGTTTTAATTTCAAAACAAAGCAGCACTTCCTCTGCCATTTTGTGCAAATTACTTTTATTTGAGTCTTTTGTCTGTCACATATCAGTAGCCTGTTCTTTTTGACAGCTGATTAACTAAATCACAAACAGGGCAGATGTAGTTCATGACATTGTGTTTTTGGAATATGATGAGCACCTGCAGTGTGGGGACCAAAGGACTGTTCTCCTCTAGTCTTACAGGTACCCAGTTCTATCTTCAGTCTTATTTTCCCATGTCTATAGTTTGGCCTCACAGTCAAGCACCTGTGAATATCTGAGAACCATCAAGGCCCAATTTTTAAAAGCCCTGGCTCAGGGAGGTTTTTGTGTTGTTGACTTTGGAATGTGAAGCCCTGTTTTCTGTTTTGAGAAGGAAACTGTTGGTGCAAACCATCACAGTTCCTGTGTAGCTTTGGGATCCCATGAAGAGTCCTTTCTGGACTTTCACTATTAGTCAAATGTCCAGAAAGGCACTAATAGATGTCAGCTTGCTAACTGGATTTTAAGTTATATGCCTGCCCCCACTCCCTAGAATTCAGGTCTTCTGATCAGTAAAACTGGACTCCCAGATGGTTAGTGGAGGACATGCCTGCTTGAGTCAGCCATCAAAAGATGAGAAACTGTTCCTTTCTACCTGTCATGAGTCGTGTGGTCCATGCAATGGTTTACTTTCAGTATTTTATTTCCCTTAAGCTTTGTTGCCTAGGTGTCTTTTTATCAGTCCCGTGAAGATGAGTAATCTCTGCGTTTTCAAAGCCTCCCACACAGTGGCAAAGAAGCAAACTGAAGCACTGTGACTCTAATAGAAAGTTACCAGAAACTACTTTTAATGTAGAAAAACTACATTTCCAGTCAAATGCCTTCCTTCTCTTCTGCCTGCTGCATTTGTGAAGGTTAACTTTAACCTCCAACAAAATACCAGCATTGCTGATCAGATATCCCAGGGATCAGGGTCGGTGGGTCTCTTGAAATTGCTCATGAAATTGCTGTTTCTACACTGGAGAGGAGATCTTTGTAGGTTTGGTGTGATCTGGGGGTCACTGCCTACTGTAGTACAGACTGTCCTCAGGTGGCCATGCTCTCAATGGCAGTCTCATTGTCTGCATTTATCCGTATCTGTAAAACGCATTAGGTGGCCTTTAGATCCCTTCAAGGTCACACAACAATAATTTTTAAGAAAGAATTTTAATCCAAAATTAGTGCAGGTGTTCTGCTACCTCCCTGTTCTATAATTTTACTTTGCTGTGTTACACCTGAGTTTGCAGACTGGCAAACCTTGTGGGACTTGCCAAAGCCCTTCATGGCTTTCCCAAGGCAGCTTCCAGTGCAGGGTGATTCCCTGGTTCTTAAATGAGCTGCATCGCCACTTCTGTTGGAACTCTGCAAAAAGAGGTTTAAAGAAAAGCTTCTTTCACCTCTAAGTGTCTCAAATAAGCATATTTCTACCTGCATATTTTGTAGGGTCATCATAGAACCATAGAACAGTTCAGGTTAGAAAGGACCTTAGCGATCATCTGCTCAAACCTACCTGCCACGGGCAAAGACACCTCTCAACTAGACTAGGTTGGTCAAGGCCCCACCCAACCTGGCCTTCAACACCTCCAGTGAAGAGGGCATTCACAGCCTTTCTGGGCAATCTATTCCAGAGTGTCATCATTTGTACTGAAAAACTTCTTCCAGAGATCTGGTCTAAATCCACTCTTCTTCAGTTTAAAACCATTTTCCTTTGTCCTACTGCTAGATAAAGCCCCTCTCCATCCTTCATGTAGGTTCCATTTAGCTATTGGAAGGAAGCTATAAGGTCCCCTGGAGTCTTCTCTTCACTAGGCTGATCAATCGTATTTGCATCTATTTGGAATAAAATGCATGTGTAGTTGCACTTGCTGAGATTCTCTGAGAATACTACCAGTTTTTAACTCATTACAGTGAATCCTAAGTTTTGTTACCGTGAAGATAATTGTATGTACACACAAGAAAACAGTGTTATATTGTCAGTAGCAGCTATTGCGATTTTTAGTGGTTTTGGTAGCCTTCTCCCCCGGGGGAAAAGTCAGCAGGCATGCCCATTGTCGTTACACTAAAATTAATGAAATGCTCTTTTCTGGAGCAATGTGTTGGTCAGAAATTGTTCTCATACTGACCACAGCAGCCAGGAGCCTGTTCAGTTGGTAGCAGGATCTCTCGCAAGCTTCTCTGAAAATATTGCTGTACTGACTCTCAACTTCTGTTTGTCTCTCCTAAAAATCAGTTTTGGCATTGCTGTTGAAAAATAAACAAACTTGGGGAGTTGTCTTAGTCCTAACAGGAGTTCTGCGGGATGGATAGCTGACTTTGTTTTAATAGTGCTTTCTCACTGGAATCCTTCTGTGGGCTTGACAGACCAGGGGTAGGCTCCGTGAGAAGGCAAAGAATCACAGAACATTAGGGATTGGAAGGGACCTTGAAAGAACATCTAATCCAGTCCCCCTGCCCCAGCAGGGGCACCTAGACCAAGTCACACAGGAACATATCCAGGCAGGTTTTAAACGTCTCCAGAGAAGGAGACTCCACAACTCCCCTGAGCAGCCTGTTCCAGTGCTCTGTTACCCTCTGTAGCAGCATTTAGGACTATAGCTTGGCTTCTCTATTTTTGTGTTATGAGCTCTATACATGTTTAAATAAAACTAATTACAAAGACTTTGAATGCGAATCCAAGTGTGATTTACTTGTCTTCCAAGGTTTATTCCAAGAAATAAGCAGGCCAGGGGAAGTGATTCTCCCCCTCTACTCTGCTCTTGTGAGACCTCACCTGGAGTACTGTGTCCCATTCATCATCCACAATACAAAGACATTGTACTAGAGGCTGTTTCCGGGCACATCAAGGACAGGAGGGTCATTAGGGACAGTCAGCACGGCTTCACAAAGGGAAAGTCGTGCTTGACCAACCTGATAGCCTTTTATGAGGGCATA
>VXBP01000134.1:130442-174512 GCA_013400115.1 Rhinopomastus cyanomelas | reverse complement strand
ATGGTGAGGGTGACGGAGCACTGGAACAGGTTGCCCAGGGAGGTTGTGGAGTCTCCCTCAGTGGAGATATTCAAGACCTGACTGGAAGTGTTCCTGTGTGACTTGGTTGAGGTGATACTGCTGTTGCAGGCGGATTGAACTAGATGATCTTTCGAGGTCCCTTCCAATCCATAATGATTCTATGGAACTGTTGGAGTGAGTCCACAGAAGAGCCATTAGGATAATCAGAGAGCTGAAGCACCTCTCCTCTGAGGAGAGGCTGAGGGATTTGGGGCTGTTAGACTGGAGAAGTTTCTTGGGGGGATTTTGTAGCAGCCTTCCAGCACCTGAAGGGGACCTACTGGAAAGCTAGAGATAGGTTTCTATGAGGGACTCTAGTCACAGACAAGGGGGAATGGTTTCAAGGTAAAAGCGGGTAGACTTAGGTTGGATCTTGAGGAAAAAATTCCTCACTATGAGGGTGCTGAGGCACTGGAACAGGCTGCTCAGGGAGGTTGTGGATGCCCCCTCCCTGGAAGTGTTCAAGGGCTGATTGGATGGGGCTCTGAGCAACCCGGTCCAGTGAGAGGTGTCCCTGCCCATGGGAGGAGGCTGGACATAGGTGATTTTTGATGTCTGATCCAACCTAAGCCATTCTATGATTTCTTAAGCAGAAAGGAAAGGTGTTTGTGCAACATCCCTGGTATAGTTTACAAGCACAGGATATTCCACAACCAGGCACCTCTCTTACTTTGTGCTAGTAATCCAGTTTGTCTGGAGCGTGTCCTGTCCTCTCTGACTTTATGACCATGTAAAGTCATAATGACTGGGATGCATGTGAACAGAACACTGTTGTTAGATCTATATTTTTGTTCCTTTGAAAAAAACCCTTGAAACACTTCATGTGCAAGTGTTTGACTGTCTGTTATTGACTTTTGATATTCACTGGGATATGACAGGTGGGAGACCCCTTATGTGGAAGAGCCAACACTTATATGTGGACTTAGGGGGAAACACTGATGAAAACTAGGAGACAATACGTATTTCCCTGTGGTGCTAGAACAGTGAATTTACTGCTAAGGGGAACAACACTCCCCTGTTTGGACAGAGCAACATTCCTGTTCAAATTCATCATGGTACTGTAAAACAGGTTTTCATTCTGACAAGTTGGTGTTTTCTGAAGAAAAATGTGTCTTAGTAACGTTACTTGCTCTCTGTTCCTCTGTTGACCAGAGATGTGGGCGGCAGCAGCGGGCCCCTTGTTTTGTACAGTTCTTAGGTTCCCAGTGAGACCGTGTACCCAGGACTGCTCCCTTTTTGTCTCTGGCATTGTTTGTTTTAGGCAGTTTGGCCTTGACAATTTCTCTTACCTTCAGAAGTGACAAGAACGTTGCAGACTGAAGGGACTATCCAGCCTGAACCACAATCAGCTGTCTTGCTGCTGCCTGGCTTGCTTTCACATTTGTGCCAAGACTTTCCCAAATACTTCTGTTGAGCAAGTGCTTGTCTTTTCCCAGGTGCTGCAGTAGGTTACTTAAGCTTCTGGGAAAAAGGAAGCCCAGATCTGTCTGGAAAATGGACCAAGTCCTTTAGTATACATAAAAGACTGTAGAACGGTAAAAATGTTAGAGCTGAGGCAACAGTTACCTTATTTTATCTACCTTATTTTGGGTAGATAATGGCAGAAAGAATTACAGCTGTCTGCTGCAAGATAGAGACTTGTACCTGTTGTGGAGTGGACCATGAAACTGCGGTGTTCTGGCTGCATCAGTGTAGCACCTGTATGTGGTGCTCACCAGTAGAATTTGAGGGAGCTTCATCTAGGACTGGAGTAAGTCTGTTTTTCCTGCTCAGAATAGGGGTGCAATGGGAAGGGTGGGTGGGGGGACTCCTACCTGCCACATATACAGCCCTTTAAAAATAGCATTGGCTCTTGGGAGAGCCAGACTTCACACTCTTATTTTTAAGGCTTTGTGTGGGAGGAGGGGATATTTCCCAGTGTTGTGTATTACCAAAGCAATCTGTGGAAATGCTGCACTAGAGAAACAGCAGTGGGCTTTGGCTTATAAAGCACAGGACTTGGGGAAAAGATGAGCTAAGTAGCGCTGGCTGAAAGCATCATAAATGGAGCATTAACTATTCATGGAATGTTAGCAGATGCTTTGAAAAACAACATAGGTTAATGGAAAAAGGCAATAGGTCAAGAACAGGGGTTTGGTACATGACATTTTTGTCCTTTTATATTGGTTTCTTCCACTTGTTTCTTATCGTCCACGCTGCACGGTTATTCAGCTTGTGTAGATGTAGTACAGGATTGCTTGTGAACTAATTTTTGGAGTTGTGTAAATGTTGTTGTGACAGGAATATTCTGTATTTAAGTAAGATGTCATTTGGATTTAAGTAAGACGATTTGTTTTCCCCCACCTCACATTATAACAGTGTCCTTTGGAAATCAACATGCTGTTAAATAACATCTAACGTATGCTGGAATCACAGAAGATCAAGGAAGAGACCTTTAAAGCTCATTTTGTCCAATCCCCCCACCACAACAGGATCCCCTAGATCAGTTCACACAGGAATATATCCAGGTGGGTTTTAAACATCTCCAGAGAAGGAGACTCCACAACCCCCCTGGGCAGCCTGTTCCAGTGCTCTGTCACCCTCACTGTGAAGAAGTTCCTTCTGATATTTATGTGGAACCTCCTAGGTTCCAGCTACAGCCATTGCCCCTTGTCCTGTTATTAGATGACACTGAAAAGAGCCTGGCTTTGTCCTCCTGACATTGACCCTTTACACATTTATAAACATTAATGAGATCACCCCTGAGTCTCCTTTTCTCCAAGCTCCCTCAGCCTTTCCTCATAAGGGAGATGTTGCACTTGCTTCATCATCTTTGCAGCTCTGCGGTGGAGTCTGTCCAGGTGCTCTGTGTCCTTCTTGAACTGAGGGGCCCAGAACTGAACACAATATTCTAGATGTGTTCTCACCAGTGCAGAGTAGAGGGGGAGAAGAACCTCTCTTGATCTGCTAAACATCCTCCTTCTGATCCACCCCAGGATGCCATTGGCCTGCTTGGTCACAAGGGCACATTGCTGGCTCATTCTGCTGTCCACCAGGACCCCCAGGTTCCTTTCTTCTACTCTGGTCTCCCAACAGGTCAGTCCCCAACCTATACTGGTACCTGGGGTTGTTCTTGCCCAGATGCAAGACTCTGCCCTTGCCCTTGTTATACTTCATTAAATTTCTCCCTGCCCAGCTCTCCAGCCTGTTCAGGTCCCGCTGAATGGCAGCACAGTCTGCTGGGGTGTCAGCAATACCACCCAGCTTCGTGTCATCAGTAAACTTGCTGAGAATTCTCTCTAACCCCTCATCCAAGTCATTAATGAATAGATTGAATAGTACTGGTCCCAGTACTGACCTTTGAGGGACTCCACCAGATACAGACCTTCAATAGACTCTGTCCCATTGACCACTACTGTCTGGCTTCTGTCCTGCAGCCAGTTGACTATCCACCTCACTACCCAATCGTCCAAACCACACTTTGTCAGCGTGGCTGTGAGGCTGCTATGGGAAACTGTGTCAAATGCTTTACTGAAGTCAAGATAGACAACATCCACTGCTCTGCCATCATCCATCCACCTGGTTATGCCCTCATCAAAGTCTATCAGGTTGGTCAAGCACGACTTTCCTTTTGTGAAGCCGTGCTGACTGTCCCTAATGACCCTCCTGTCCTTGATGTGCCTGGAGACAGCCTCTAGGACAAATTGTTCCATCACCTTTCCTGGGATGGAGGTGAGGCTGACCAGTCTATAGTTACCTGAGTCCTCCTTCTTGCCCTTTTTGAAGACTGCAGTGACATTTGCTATCCTCCAGTCCCTAGGCACCTCTCCTGATCCCCATGACTTAGGAAAGATGATGGAGAGAGGCCTAGCAATGATTTCTGCTGTCTCCCTTAGTACTTGTGGGTGCAGCCCATCTGGGCCTCTGGATTTACATACATCCAGTTTACTCAGCTGATCCCTAACCCAGCCCTCATCAACCAGGGCAAACTCCTGTGTTGTCTGAACTTCCTCTGAAGCCTCAGCGGTCTCGGGCTTGATATCAGATCAGCCCCCAGAAGTATAGACAAAGAAGGTGTTCAGTAGCTTTGCTTTCTCTGTATTCTCTGTCTTAAGGGCACCCACCTCATTCAACAGGGGCCCTGCATTGCCTCTAGGTTTAGTTTTACGTGCAATGTATTTGGAGAAGCCCTTTTTGTTGCCCTTGACCTCCCTTGCAAGGTTTAATTCCAAGGAGGCCTTGGCTTTCCTAGTTGCATCCCTACATCTTCTGACTAGAGCCTTATATCATCGCAAGTGGCCACCCTCTCCTGCTGAAAGACAGCAGGAATCCAGTTCTGGCTGGTGCTATGTGATGTGCAAAATAGAGTAGTATTTTTGTTTCCTGTATATTTTAATGCCAACATTAATGAATTGAAGCTGCTTTAGGTCTTGTGGTACAGCAAACAAATACTGCCTGTTAGGACATAGTTCTTATCAAGTGATAGAAGAACCGTCTTTGCATCCAGGCACCTTTTCTGGAATCCAAAAAGGACTATTAAGCCATGTGATGGACACCCTGTGTTGTCTACTGTTTGCTTGTATTTAGACTGAACTGTTTTGTGATGATGTGTATGGGCAGCAAGACTGGAAAGGGGTTTGGAGAAGAAGCCTTATGAAGAACAGCTGAGGGAGTTATTGCTATTTAGTTAGAAGAAAAGGAGAAAGAGGGGAGGCATTGTTGCTGTCTATAACTACCTTAAAGTAGGTAGGAGAGAGATGGAGGTTTCTTCTCGCAGGTATCAAGTGATAGGACAAGAGGAAATGGCCTCGAGATGTGCAAAGGGGAGATTTAGGTTAGACATTAGAGAAAGGTTTGCTATTAAAAGGGTCATCAGGTATAGGAATGGGCTGCCCAGGGAGGCGCTTGAACTGCCACCCTCGGACGTTTTAAAAATCATGTAGATTTGGAGCTTAGGGACATAATTCAGTTGGTGGGCTTGCTACAGTAAGGTTAATTGTTGGACTTAATCATTTTAAAGGTCTTTTCCAACCTCAGTGATTCTATCATTATGTGACTCAATCAGATGAGCCTGATCTGTGTCAAGCTGTGATTAATTTCATTCGCTGTGATGTTTAATCGTAGGCACTTTTAAAAGGTCCTTATGGTGGTTTCCCATTGGTTTAATTTCAAACCTGTATGTGGTAAAGGTGAGACCAGGTCTTCCTCTCCTTGGTTTTTGAATCTATAAGGAAATGGTACCAGCTTTTCCTGTTTGTCTATGAACTGGGCTTTTGTCACGCAGTTTCTGCTGAAAGGCACTTAAAATCATGAAGTTGTATCAGATACCTGTTTTGGAGGGAGAACTTTCTGTACTCACTAAGCACATTGCCAGCTTCATCCTTTGTGTGCTATAAAACGAAAGATAATTTAGTCATAAAATTTAGTCATTTTTAGGGGTAAACTTGTAAGGTAGGGTAGATGGTTGGACTCTGTGATCCCAGTGGTCTTTTACAACCAGAGTGATTCTGTCATTCTGTGGTGAAGCTGCTGTGAAATCCCAGATGTGGACTGAGATTTTTGTCTGCTGCTCAACCATGCAGGTATCTGATGCTGGAATGTCTGTGATAAGTCTGAGTGCTAATTTAACTGGGGTGCTATAGGCAGCCAGTCTGCTGCTGTTCAGGGTGACTTGTGCCTTTAGATTTGCAGGATTATGAGGTACCAGGTGAGCAAATCTTCTCTGGGCTATGGGAGGATCCTGTTTAAGCCACTCTTACGCACTGTATCAGGAAGAGAGAAGGAAGAGCTGTTCTGGCTGTCTGTAAGTCAATTCAGTCTGACCTCACGAGAGTGTAAGGCAATAGAAATAATTGGGAAAGAAAGTGTTACAGCCTGGCAAAGAGGAGATTATTAAGATCACTAACTGCCTGCTACTTTGTACTCTGTGCTGCACTGTGACAGACAAGGTGGGCATCAGGTCTTGTGTCTGTATTTCCATAATATGTCTAAAATGCCATGTAGGAAACCAGAAAATCATTTGGAGAGCATGGAGACTATTGCAAAAAAATCAGAGAATAGGTCGCAGAATTGGGAGAGGGACTTTGAGGCAGTCTTGGGGAGAGTAAGTGGCAAGGATGTGTGAGATGAGACTAAGGAACTATGGCTCAGCTTAGCAGACTGGAAGCTGAGAGTGGATGTTGCTGACATGTACTAATACAGCATGGGAGTAAATATTGGCAAATTTACATCTATTTAAGCTAAAGGTTAATGCTAGCGCAGGAACAGAAGGGTATAAGCTGGCTATGAACATACCCAGGCTAGAAATCAGCTATTTTCCTAATTGTTAGTGAACAGCTTCCAAATGGGTTTCTTTGCCCTTTCTGTTTCTAATTAAGAATGGGTCTGTTTATGAAAGCTATTGTGTGACAGTTGCCTGTGGGAGCAGAGAATGGGGAATTCATCATCAAGGAAACCTCTAAGCAGGCAGTGAGAAATGTCCATGGAGCCACAGCCTCCATAACTACTTTCTGCAGCGCGGTCTCCCTGTGTTCGCACTGTCCACCTGCAGGTCTTTGCTGCCAAGTTGTGCCGTGTTGCAGGACCTTGAGGGTTTCAGGGTACAACCACAGGTGTATAGGAGAGATATTTGCTGCTTAAATGTTGTCAGTAAATTAAAATTGTGGAAAAATCATATTGCAAGCCCTCCTGGACAGTGACTTTTCCACGTGGTTGCACAATAGTTATGAAGGATGCTAGACTGTGTGACGAGTTTCTTGAATGGTAGTTGTTAGTGACTCATGCCTGGTAATGAACCTGTGATAGATTTAATTTTCTCACAAATGTTCAAGTGGCAACAGTTTCAGAAAATATGGTTTAGTTTGTAAACAGGTTTAATCTTAAACGAGATTTTAAAAATTGCCTATGGGATTTAAGCTGCTTATTTAGACAGTAAATAGCAATTGATCCTACATTTATTGAAAGTTTTTAAAGGCTGACATGGGAAAATTGTTTTCTAGGAGAGCTTGAGAGGCAACAGAGAATAGAAAGACAGAAGTTGGTGATACGTGTAAGGGGATAACAGAGCTCCCCATCTAAAAGGAATTTAAATTTAGCTTTGAACTGATTTCTGTATTTAGCCTCAGTTTGGTCAATACTTCAAGTTGTTAACGTAGAGGAAGACATGAAACCCAAATAGAGGTGGCTTTATTTAAAAGATCAGTTTATTTTAAACATGTTCTCATTTGTTTTTTATTTTTGTTAATGAGTCAATATTCACCGTGTATTTTAAGATAACACACATTTTTGAGGAACTGTTGTTGAGAAACTGAGAGTGTTAAATTTTGCTGCAATTTATTTAACTTTTTTTCTAATTATATTCAGTGTATAATGTTAGTGCAGCAGATTGAAATGCATGCAAGTGTTTTTTGTGATATCTCATGTAACGGGTGCTTGAAGGATCCAGTTTTGTCTGCATGAATATCTATAGATTGGCTGGTGTATTCACTCTGAATTTTGTTATGCCTAATTTAAGGAACTTAATTTACAGCAAGTACAACTCTCCTTCATATTTGTGTGACACGGCTACATGTTACTCATCCTAATTAAAGCGCTTTATTTTTAGCTCGCAGTAGTAATATCTAGTTAATATACAACTGTGTACAGCTGCTAGAATCATTCCTTTTTCACCCTGTTTTCACAGTGATGGAGTGGCTTCCACGACCTGCGAGCACAGAGCAGAGGCAGCCACTACTGCAATTATCCCCTACCCCTCCACCTCTGCTCAGTATTCGGGTGTGTTTGGTCAAACTGCACTTGTCCCTCTCATCAGAGGCTTGCTAAGGGGGTGAACTGCCTCTGAGTAATTTGACTTAGGCCAGTTAGCTAATCAAACCCTGGGTTATAGTGCAATTTTCATCACCTTGAGGAGGCTTTCTAAATCCAGTAATTTTTATTTTTCACATTACATTTCCTCCCCTGTCCCTCCCAATCAGGGGTGCAGGCTGACTGGCTTTCTAGACCGAGTTAATTCAGGCCCATTGTGTAGAGGCTGTCAGGTGCTTTTACTGGAGGTGTGAAAGCTGTGCCTGAGCTTATTAATACGGCTGTGATCGCTGGAACTGGCTGTGTCACAGCTACGGTGTGGCAGCGCCCCGTTTTTCTTGCTCGGTGACTACACTAACAGTGCCCTCAGAGACTGGCAGAGGCATCTGTGTGCTTCATAGCAAGTATTTGTGGGGTATTTTGGTTCATTAATCAACTGCTGCCTTCTGCAGAGCATATAAATAAAAGGGCATTATTCTTGCCTAGAGAGCGAAGTGTATTATTTAAGCCAGGAGTCGTAAAGGTAGTAAAAGAAGCATTCTTTTCCTATTTTTTTGAAAGTTGATGTATCTGTGGCAAATGAGGAGGAAAGTGCTGGTAGATGACGCAGCCAGTCGGCAGAAATGGCTGCGCATTGATCTGGTTATTAGTTTTTACTCCTCTCCTACATGGTGCTGGACAAGGCAAGGTGGCTTTTGCAAAAGCTTTTCCATTGCGTCTTCCTCTGATCCGTTAATTGACTTTTGGTGATTCGATTTAAGATTCTGGAAATGAGCTGTGAGAGCAGTGAGTGAAGTAGCTGGAAAGACAGACTTTATGGAGTATGGTACGCTCCAAACTTAATCAGGATTTTGTTGTCCTAAAATGTTTGTCCAAACAGAAGACCTTGATCTGGCCCTGCCCTCATTCTTTGTTTGTGCCTTGCACTTTTTGATTGACCAGCTGTGTATGCTATGAAAATACTGGTTAATGCTTGAGTTACTTGAGTGGTGTGGTGATGGATGGAGGGAACACTCCTTGACCCTCTGCATGTGATGCAGAGGTAATGGCATGTAGTGGCGGGTCCTGGCTCTGAAACAATACATGTGGTCATGCTTTGAAGTAATATCTAGGAAACAACAGTAAATATTTTCTTGTTCAGTGAGCGGCAGAAAATCCTCTCTTCTTGCCAAGTCAGAGAAAGAATTGTTTTTAAGTTTGCACTGGGTGCTGATGTGTAACACCAAGGTGCTGGATATGCCAGCATGTGTTGGACCTGACTTTTGCAGGCTGCATGAAAGGATTTTGTCCGAGACCACTTCCCCGTTCTCACTGTCAAACTCAAATAGGAAAGCATGCTCCCTGACATCTGAGCTAGGCAGCTGAGTTCTGGACAATGGGCTGTCATGCAGGCTGTCCACAGGGAGCAGTGCACCTTCATGCCCATTAGCAGGTATTTACATTACCTTCTAATTTCTGACCTGAGACAGGTTCTGGAATGATAGAGGAAGGGACTGATAAAACCAAGACCCAGGCAGTATGTGAAGAGATTGTCTATCTTCTTCAAAAAAATCCATGAAAAATGCATGTACCCCCTCAGGTTTTTAAAGTGTTTTGGAGTAGAAATCATGTAGCTTCCCTGGACAATCCACGATCGCTTGTGATTAACAGCTTTTCCCAATATCTAACCTAGCTTTCCACTGACGCAAGTTTAGCCTGTTAGTTTTTAAATCTGGATTTGCAATAAAAATGCTGAATAGTTCTCTTCTGCTTGCCTCAACTCGTTAATGCTTGAAGCCTGTTGTGGCTACCTGAGGCCTAGGTTTCACAGCATCTGCAACTTTTCTTTTCTGGGTGTCTTGATCAAAAAGCAATTACAGCTCTAATTGAGGGTATAATTCCAGGTTTTTACACCCTCAGCAGAAGTCTCTGCTCAGATGCCTTTGCATTTCAGTGATGCTGATTATTTAATTAGATGTGCAATTAAGACATTGATTGCAATTTTCCAATTTCATGAAATATCAATTCTCACTATGTTTGGATGCCATTAGGAGGGAGATGTAATTTGAAGGAAGAAGCAGCAGAGGGAGAGTTTTCTCTGCTGTAAACGCTTCCTCCGTGCCTGTTGACCTAAGGCAGGCAAGCTGACTGGTTAAAAAACCCACGTAATAGTTGCTTCTGGAGCAAGGGCACCGGTTGGTAAAATGTTCGAGCTGTCTGAGTTGCAGAGGGCAGCATATTGCTAAGAGACTTTCATTTCCAGTGGCTTTTTAAAATGCAGAATGACAATTCATCCAGAAAAGGACTTCTGTGCTTTCATACAGACAGCCAAAATCCAAGATGAGCTCTGGGGGCAATCAGTTGTTTTTGGGAGGAAAAGAAGTTGGTTTTAGGAAGAAGCGTTTGCTTCTTCCGTTGCCGGGGCACAAGCAGGCAACATGCTACCCCAGGGCCTCCCACCTGAGACAGCTCTGATTTTAAAATCTTGCTCTGGTGTTGAAGGCTGCTGTGTGGGACAGGTGGCATTGGCATTGTCTCTGCCACAGCTCCAGAGGCTTTCCTTTGTGCTCTGGAGTTTGCATTCTGCCAGGGCTTGTTTGTGTTCTGGAGTGCCTGGAGCTTACTGGATGAGGAACAAAGCCGCCTTTTCCAGGAAGCATTTGGTTGTGGAGCTGAAAGTATTTGATTATTTGTCCCAAAAGTCAAAGGTGTGAACATCTATATGAAGATGAGAAGTGGATAGGTGGAATTTAAAGGGCTGCCTCACAGCTCTTAGGAAAAGTTTAATCACTGAGTGTGATGCTGATGACAATAAGCAAATCAAGAGGAGGATGATTTTACTTGAAGCATTTGTAACTTAATGATGAACATTTCTGTAATGATTTTGAACCTTAAAAGTTCCCATGGTGGCTACACCTGTTCTGTTGGGTGAGTGACACCTTCTTAAAGAACCTGCTTCTGTCATCTGAAAGCAACATCATAGGCATATGTTTCCTAAGTGTGTTCTGGAGCTTTTGTCAAAGGCATTGACAGAGTGGTTTCAAATGCCATGTACTATACAGTCTCCTCTCTCCCAGGCTTCTGTCTCAGCAGCACTACTTAGGTTTTGATGATGCACAGATCCTCAAAATGTGGTATTCGTTGAGAACTGCTGTCAAACAGCAGGAGGTCAGTGCTTTTACATTAACACTTCATCTTTAGACTGATGATTGATTTGGTCTTCTGGTGGCTTTTTGTGGCTTTGATGTGGTCTTCTGGAAGTTTATAAATACCAACTGTTCACTGCTGGCTCAGTTGGTAAACTTTACACTATGTATTTGGATTTCTGAGGTTTGATGCAGCATTGAACTCAACCTGCCTCACTGGGAACTCTGCCTTTAGGGAAATGCAGCAGGCAGTTTCATTTGGGACAGACTGTTCTTATTTTTCTCACAGTGAAACAAATAAAAAATTATTTTTAAATTAAAAAATTATCTCTTGGGTGAGAGATGTCTGAGGCTATCCATGAGATGAGTTAAACCTGAGTGTGAGTTGGACAGAATTGATCCCAGACTTTCCAAACACACCCTCTCCTTTGACGTTTCCTCTCTTCTTTCTTGACTTTTTACTCCCTTTTTCCACTTTGTTTCATCTCTCTGTGTAATACGCTTATTTTAATTTACTTAGCCACCCAGTTCTGTAATTCCACGAGAGTCAGAAGTGTTCTTGCTTGTCTTCCTGCAGGGAGATGGAGCGTGAGTGCGGGAAAGGGAGAAGCAGGACCTGTGCCCGAAGCACGCATGTTTTCCTTAGGTTAATCCTCTCATGCTCACGAGGAATTGCTTACTTTTACAATTATATCAGTAATTCAGTACTTTACAGGAAGTTGGAATGAAATAGATAATGAGGATTAAGAAAGAAGAAAGGGTAATGTATACCTCGCAGACATCAAAGCATTTGGCCTATATAGCTCAGCCTGGCTTTATCAGTTTTAATAATTCCCTGCTGGTTCAACCTAAAATTAAAATCTGTTGGTGAATTAAAAAATCACAGTAAGAAGTATTTAAATTTTTAAGTGGGAGTTTATTTCTCTAGTAGAAGGCAAATAACCGAGTGCTCTGAGCCTTAAGGTAAAGCACACTCTCATTGGCTTTTTTTAGATGCAAGTCATGACTGTTTTTCCTCTTTCAGAATCTTCAGAATATTATNTGAGGCGGAACCTCCTCTGCTGCAACTTACACCCATTGCTCCTTGTCCAATCACAGGGAGCAAGTGAAAAGAGCCTGTCCCCCCCGCTCCTGCCCAGCCTTCAGATACTTATCAACATTGATCAAATCTCCCCTAAGTCTTCTCTTCTCCAGACTAAAAAGCCCCAAGTCCCTCAGCCTCTCCTCATAAGCCATGCCCTCCTGTCCCCTAATCATCCTCGTAGCCCTCCGCTGGACCCTCTCCAGTAGATCCTTGTCCCTCTTCAACTGGGGGGCCCAAAACTGAACACAGTACTCAAGATGAGGCCTCACCAGGGCAGAGTAGAGGGGGAGAAGAACTTCCCTCGATCTGCTGGACACACTCCTCCTAATACACCCCAGGATCCCATTGGCCCTCTTGGCCACCAGGGATTCTATGTTTCTATGATTCTATGATTCATTATTTCACTCAACAAAACATCCCTGAAAAGCATACCCTAGCTCAGTCTCCTGCGTGCATTAAGTAGAGATTTTCAGAAGTTAAAAAGGTGCCACTTGCTCACTTCTGAGGGCACCTGCGTTCTTGTCTTTCCAATGTTATGTTTGCCTCTTCAGCTGCTTGTGAGCTGTGGCGAGGGCGCTGGCATTTTCCAGTACCTCATTGGTCATGACCTCCATTAATGGTGTCTCTGTCTAATGAGACCAGCTTGCTTTTCCCATGTGGTTTTTTTTCTGCTCGTGTTCTCATAAGGCAACAAAGGCAATGTTGTGATTTTATGCGTCTGTGCTTGGAAATCTGTACAGCTTCATTGAGGCTCAAGAGCTTAATTGCTGCAGGGGTAGGCAAAGACTAAGGAAGGAAGAGATGAGAAGGACAGATGTGACAATGACAAGATGACATTGGCTGTAGTTTTAGTGAGATTACTTTGGGTGGCTGCCTAATGGATGCTTCATGTGCTGTAGAGTTAATGCAAATAAGAAAAGCATTGTTTGATGGATGCTTAATTTTTTTTTTAAACTATTGCTGTGAAGGAGACACCTGGCAAGATCTTTTTTGCTTAATTCATATGCAGAGCTTTTAAGATACTGAGACACACAAATCCTGGGTTGCATTTTCAGTTTCTCAGTTGGACAGTCCTCAACCTTACGTGGCTGAATTTGTTACAGAGCTCCGGCTCTGAGTTCAAGTGCCGTAACTGATGTTTAGTAGTAAGTGTTTCTGTTGCCATGGACCTTGGTGTGCTCAGCTGGTAGAAGTCCCATTCTCCTAGGAGGTTGCAAATATGTAATTAAGAACTTAGGAGTCAGACTCTGAAAATCACTTAAAGCACGTCTGAAAAAGTCTTCCTATAGTTCCTGCCCCTGCAGGAGAGGAAAGAGCAAAAAGTGGGAGGGAGGGAGGCTTTTCTGCAGGATGAGTGACCACAGAAGAGTGATGGACTTTGGGGGCAAGGGGAGGGTGGGTGTGGGGGTGATCGGGAAGGTGGTTGTTGACCTGGTTTTAGCACCTGATTGCAGGAACAGTGAGTGCTGTGCTGCACATGGGAAGAGCAGGGGTGTGCTGTTCACCAGCAGTTCTGCCGAGTTAACGACAGCATTAATCTACCTGTATCCAAAACTTCCCTGTTGAACAAATTAGATGAAGCAAATTTTGTTGTCAGCTGAAGCTTCAGTGAGATGCTGCGATAGAGCTACGGGGCAAAAGGTGCCAGGAGGATATCCCATGCAGTAAGGGCATGGCTTGGGGTCACAGTGGTGCTTGTGGAGGAAGCGGTGAATAAAAATTAATGTTGATGTAGGTAAGACATCAGAGGGGAAGTATCATTCACAGCAAGGCTGGCTCACAAGGAGGTAGGAGGTATTTGAGCAGATGGGAGGGAGGATAGTGGCATTTCCACAGCTAAGTCATATAGGCCTCTTCAAAATCCCACCCCACACTGTGAAAAGACTGTTTTGAAAGATGCAGTGAGTTGTCCTTGAGCAATACCAGGAAATGTGCACAGCTAAAGGCAAGGAAACAGCATTTGGGAAGGAGGTGGGTGCTTGTGTTAGTTGTATGAAGAAGGAGGACAAGATGAAGGGAGCATTTGTGAAAACGATGATGTGAACGTGGATCAACTGGCCAGGGATATTTCCTTAGCAGCTGTGTGCTAGATGACCCTAGAGTAGATTGTGGAGCAAATAAGTGGTACCTTTGATTCAGGCATTTCTTGCAGTTTGAGTGCCTGCTGCTGCTCGCTCCCAAGAGATGCGTTGGTATAAAGTGAGCAGGTCTGGTTCTGTGCACAACACTCCTGCAGTCATTCATTTATGTGACAGTGTGACACTTACTTTTGGGAGTTGGGAGATCAAGGGGTGCTCAATCCCCCACACTTGTAGCACAACTGGTAATAGTCTTAGCTTGAAACTGGATGTGGTTCATTTGAGTGAAGACATCACTGAGTCTTGTGAGTTAGTACAGATGTGAACAGGAAATATAAAAATAAACAAATGTTAAGGTTGGTCAAAGAATCTTCTTGGAGCCATTTAATTGTGTAGAGTCCTGGGACTTTTTTTTGCCAGCTCTGCTACTCTGGAGTCCTGCAGGATGCCAGGAGTCAGGCAGAGTGATTTTTCAGCACAGATCAGTTCACTGCACTGTGCTGCCTACTGTCGTAATGCCGAAGGAGTGCATTTTATCTTTAGTCAGATTGGCTCTGTCAGTTCGTATTTCCTTCTGAATGGATAATAAAGTGGAGAATCATTTCGAGGCGAGGAGTGTTGGTGCGCGAGTGAAGTGGGAAAGGCTGCGTGTGTGAGGAGCTAGGCAGTAAGCAGCTGACGAGGAGGAGTAAAGTAGCAATAGCTGCACAGCTTTCTCTCTGCCTCTGAAGTACAATATTTTCTGTTGAGTCACAATTCAGGAGAAGGATTAAGTTTTAACTGTACTTGGTACTGCCTGAGAAAGGGAAAGGATGCACTGTGGCAGAGAACTAAAGAATTTCTCTTGAGAGATACTCCTGGAAGCCGGCAGGATTTCTGTGTTTTTGGCTTTTGCATTTATTGGCTTCTGCTGTTTTTTTGCTTTTTGGATTTTTAGTAGCTGTTAGCATTTTTTTTTTTTTCCCTTCAAACCATGCCTTTGATTTTACATAATTTCTCATCCTAGTGCTGCCGTGGAACGCGGGATACCTTTTGTGCCTTTAACACTGCTTTCCATAAAACCTGAGATGGGACACCAACAATATGCTGATAATCTCCATAGTGAAAGTTCATTTTCTGGTGAACCTTTAACAAGATTAGAAATCCTTCTGGACTTGTCTTTTCTATGAGAACAAGCTGTTGTGTTCTGTAGTTTTTTATTAATTCTATACACTTTAACATATTAATACTTAATATTTTAATTTTTTATTTTGAAGCAGCAAGGTAAGTGACTGATTGGAACAAACGAGGTGGCTGGGTATAAACTGCAAGTAGGCAGAAGCGAAGGAAAATCGCTCTTTATTTTTGGAATGTGGGGGGGGTGTGTGTGTGTGCGTGTGTTTACTTTTGCAATACAATAGCTGTATTGGAAGCTGGCTGGGTTTAAACACATGCTTTGTAGAAATAATTTACTTTTAGTGTGCTTTATTTGTTAGCTTTTATGGTCACCCCTTAGACTTTAACTGTCAATGTATTATTGCTGGTGTAATTGAGGTTGTGTTTGTTTACTCTCATACTTTTTTGTTAGGAGGGTTTGAATATCAGCTGGAATTTGACACAAAATCACTATGTGAAGAAGCATTAAAGGGAGGGGGATTTGGGGATAACTTAAATTTGAGCACTTTGAAAACCAGTTTGAAAAGCAAATAGCCTGAGAGTAATCAAATTACTGGTTTGATTCTTCCATAAATGTCACTTAAAACAGGCTTGCTTTTTAACTCAGAGTGTTTGTCATTGGCCTGATTTCCTGCGCTGAAAAGCTTGTGAGCTGATGAGATGAGATGAAATGACTGGCATGCAGGAGCAATGAGGATGCTGTACAAGCTCATGAATCAGAGCAGATGGTCTGACTGTTTCAAATATCTTTTGAGTTTTTATTCCTTTTCTATGGGCTGTTTTCTTTTACTAATGGAGGTAGCCCTTGGGGGATAAACATCAAGACTTAATACAGAATGCTCAGGTCTTCTGAAGATGAAAAGGAGAAAGCTTATAGAAGTAAAGCTGCAGTTTTAGTCCAGGAGGATTTTAGTTGCCAAGTGCTGCAGTTTAGCAGCATGAGCTAGAAAACCTTAATTATTCCATCAACTGCCTGCATTACCTTCACACAGCCTGGCTGAATGCTGCTGAGTGCTGGCTCTAAAGGAGTGCAGGACAGATCAAAACCAGTGAGTGAAGCAATGTGGCACCAGGGTCGGTACCACACCAGCCCTGCCCTGGCACTAGAAGTTCTGATCTCCTAATTCGTAATCCTGAGTTGCTGAATGCTCCCGGCGTCCGTGTTATCCTCATCTCCCTGTGAGCTGAGGCACCATTACCCAAAAAAACAGTGCTAGACCTTCTCGGTGAGTAATTAGTTTTAAGGAAATTCTTAGGCAGGAGTGTTTCCTGGTGGTTCTCGTCAGAAATGCAGCGTTTGGAGGCTTCACACTGTTGCTTCCACACTGGGGTGTACATAGGATGACAAGTAGAGCCAAGGTACAGGATGTTTCACTTCTGTTAGTCTAGGTAAAGCTCTTAGCATCCCCCAGCATTTTCACCACGGTGCACCTTATTTAATCCAAAAATATTGGGTTTTTACTCTCAGTGCTGTGTCTCTGATCACTGGTTAGAGGCAGTTGAATAAACAGAAACCTTTCCCCAAAGCCTAGCAGACATTTCTGTAGTTCTGGTCCCAAGGCCAGCCAACTGGTCAGCAAACTACAATCTGTGTGCTTCAGTTCTTGGTGCTGTTAACTTTAAACAAAAAGTTAGCTCTTGTGCCTAGTTATCTGTTCAATATGGTATTTGGTCCTTCAGTTCCAAATTTGGGGAAAAACTCTTTCAGGGAACAACTAGTGCTTGAGCGTGTCATCACTAAACCATTTGCTGGTTGGTTCAGCTATGTACAGAGCCCTCATGCGCTGAAAGTAAGAGGACTGCTGGACTTAATTTCTTACAAATGGTTTTAATCTGCTGACAGTTGTTGCTCGGATTTTGTATTTGCTGCTGGGGAGCAAAGTAACTTTGTGTAAGAACTACAGAAGCACCTGTGATTTCTTTTCTTAGTAGTCTTTGCTTTTTTCTCACCCCTGTGTGGTCTTAAATACATACAAGCCTTAAACTGAGATTGCTAGGCATAAAACTTGTGCTTCCATGGTTGGCAGCTTCCAGAGTGTGCCTCCCTCTTTGCTTGGGGGCAACCCCTATCCATGTCTCTGGATGTCGTGTTTTCTTGGTGACCAGGTGCTGACAGACTCGTTGGTAGTTGCAGCTGCTGTGCCAACCAATGCTGCTTTTAGCCTGCAGAAAAAGCTGTGTTAAAAGGATGCAGCTGCAGAGGGAACCAGCATGTCTCAGTGACGGGGGATTCCCAAGACAGTTGGATTTAGAAGGCCTGGATATCTCAATCTGTCTCCATCTGTGCTCACATAATAGGTGCAGGATGGGTTAGTGGCAATGCTCCCATTGTACAGAAAGCTGAGACACACCTAGCAACTTTTGTGAGTGCCCCATAGACCTGTTGAGTGTGATAAGGAGTTAAGTTGGGGTGTGCTGTCTCCTCACTCTGCTAGGTAATGATACTCTTTAATTATGTTAATTTAATTTCCTGCTGTTTCTCGACAGCATTTTTTATGCTGATGAAAGCACTTGCAACATTTCAGTGTGTGTTTTACCCATTCTTAGTCATTTTTACTGTTCCTTCACTTTGTAGCTACGCTGGTAACTTGTTATTAGAGCAAAATACTGTCCAGAGGTGTATTTTTTACCTCAGCTGAATGGTCTTGTTTAAAAGGTAGTAACTAACCATGATGTAAGAAGTGCAGAGACATGCAATTCATTCAGCTGATATGCAGTGTTCCCCAGATTAAGTTTCTAATATGAGGGTGACTTATCACAAGTATCAGACTGCTTTGGAAATATTTGAAGTGTGTTTCTTTTTCTCGAACATGACACCTGGGAAGGCTGGCTCTCACTGACGCCTGCACTGAAGTGTTTTGACACAGGTTTTGCTCAGCTTTATTGAAACAAACCTGTAGGTGTGGATGAAACCTGGAAACCTTCTTATGGAAGGGCTTAAAAATTTCAGAAAGTTCTATGAGTGAGGCTGGGAAGTGGTTTGGCAGCTTGTGCAGTAGTTACTGGACAAGAACCAGTGTTGAGGCTTGGCTGCAAAAAGACTCTGAAAGGGTTACTGAGAGTCTGTGTTATCGTTTCTTTGCTCACATTCTTTAGTTCTAAAAATCATTTTTGTTCTTCTGTAATTACTGACTTCACAACGGTGGGGATGTCATCTTTAATCCACTGTGGAATGTCTCCTCACACCTCTTAGTACCGTACTTCCAGCTGAATGTCCTGAGGTGGACAGGTTTTCGAAGAGCATGTACTGCTAGTCTTCACCCAGGACCACTCAGCTCAGCACCCTTTTGTTTCTGCTATTCTTGCCAAGACTCAAAAGTTAGATTTTTTTTTTTTTAGTTATCAGAAGGTTCAAAAAGAGACAGTCTCCCAGCAGCGAGCAATAATGCCATGTTTAGGTATGAACCAATTCAAAATGATCTCTAATCATGTTAATTAGAAAATTGCATGCTCACCTTCCAGGTCATGCATCAGCTAAGCTGTAAGTAACCCTTCATATCTCTGTCAAGCCTTGTCATTAGGATTCTTTCAGCAATTAGTGTATTTTAAAATGCTATAATAGTCGCAGGAAGAGTCAATGTTTCAGCATGCACAGTGCTGGGGCGATGTTGCTATGGCAGCCTTAGCCATGATTTCTTTCTCTTGTTAATGCCAAAACCCTTTTTTTCCCCAAATGTCTTGCATTTTAGTTACTGGTATTATTCTTATTTAATAGGTTCTTGATAAAGTCGCAAGGCCACTTACCAGTTATTTTATATTTCCTAATGTAATTGCTGCTGCAGGTAACAAAATACTGCTTTGTGTGGAAATGTAAGTATAATCTAATGTAAAATCATAGCATAATGGAATTGTTTAGGTTAGAAAAGGCCTTCAAGATCAAGTCCAACCATTAATGCAATTGTACCACATCCACTGCTAAACCACATCCTAAGCTCCATATTTTCTATGCAAGCCTTCACTCAGTACCATGGTGGCATGAGTCAAGAGCCAGAGAGGCAGCTGCTGTGGAATGTTTCTTTGATCAAGTGTTGATTTTTTCTTTGTATACCTCTGCTGGTGACAGCACATCACGTCTACCCTGGGGTACTACCACCTTCTAACATGGTGATGTGGGATTAAGGTGTGTTAGTATTTCCCTTAGTGTGACACAAACCAAACACCCAGAGAAAGGACAAGGCTACCTCATTTTAGCAGAGGTTTACTGGATGTGGGTGTTGTGTTCTCCCACCCTGTTCCTCCACTTGACTGCAGCCAACACTTTGCTGTGTGTGGCAGTGCTGAAGGCACCACAGTGCTTCCTTTGTTTGGAACCACATTTGTTCCATGGCTCATAGAAGAGAAGGAGTTGCAGCAGCTGTCCTCCCACCGGTGGGAGCCTGACCTTCCCCAGCATACTCTTGGGTCTAAAACATGGCTGATCCTGAGCTGATGAGTAGAAATCTCATAATTACATTTTATTCCCTTATGGGATCTTTCATGTGTTTTTCTCACTCGCTGATGCTGGCATGCAGTGCTTTTGCTACTGTTGTCACTGCAAATCCATATGTTAGGAGGAGAAGCAGCTACTGTTCATGCGTTAGAGGCATATTTCAGAAGCGTGCTCAGTGACGAGGTAATAAGCTGTGCAGTGTTTATGGTGGTTCACCTGTTACCCTGTTTAAATTTTTAATATGTCAGCTTTGTTTTTCTGTTACCATGAGGACAACACAGACATCCCCAAGTGAAGCCAGTGGTGGCATCTGCTTGCCCAGCTTGAGCGCGGTTTTGTTTTGGGAAGGTGGGAAATGTAGAAATGGTGGTACCTGTGCTCTTTAATCTGCACGCCCAGAGAGGGCTGTGCACAACTCACCATGGAGTTCTCTGGCTGGACAAAGCTCGTGTAATTAGTGAGAGCTTGCAGTGTCTGGCATGATACCAGGATGCAACTACTCTTTCTTTAAAGACATGATTTGTTGTTATGTGTAACTGTGGTTCCTGGAGTGATTCCGGATGAAAAAGGCTTTAGCAATGATTCTCATCTAGCTTAGATTATTATTAATTTTTAAAACTTTTCCTGGCCAAACCAGCATTAACTTTGATTGGTGCTTGGCCTATCTGTGCTACAAAGAAGCATCACACTAACACAAGTAGTATTAGAGGAGTGAGTGAGCATTATAGGAGACAATTGACTGCAGAGCATTTGTTCTAGGGCAGTGGATGGGGACAGGAGCGCACACACACAACCCTGGGTGGAGAGGAGTAAAGGATTGTGGCAGGTCTGGGGTTGCAGAAGGCAAGAAATGGGGAGAGGAATCTTGTGAGAGAGGCTTGATAAATGCAATTCTCCCCGTGTCTTGGCATTTTTGTAAGTGGGCAGTGATTTGCTCTTTGGCAGAGTGGAGGTTTCTGTTACCTTCCACCTGCTGCAAGGAGAGGCAGAGAGGCTTCCCTGTGAGCCAGAGCTGCTGTCTTCATGTTCTGCTTGCGCTTCATTCCCAGCCTGGGAGGTAACTGTTTCTGCCCTTCTTAGGGCAAGCTGCAAAGATGCTGCTGATACTTGGAACACATTTTTTGTTGAAGATCTCTAATGTAACACATATTTCTGTGTATATGTATGCACATGTATATTTATCCGTACCAGAAACACTGAATGTATACATATATAACATTTAGGTTGACATATTTGTGGTGTTTGCGCTGAGCTGCCTGTTTGGAATGGCTGCAGTCCTGCATGTAAGGGTTTGGCAGGGAAAAGCAGCAAACTTCTGCAGCTGAGTTTTGCAGCAGGTAAAGGAAGGGAGAGTGGACTCCAGCTTGATTTAGTTCCTTTTTTTTAACACTAAAATGATCATGAGGCCCCTCTGGTGCCTTGAAAGCTGTGATGAGAAGGAAGCATAATGAACTTTGAGCTTTCTGAGAGAATCCTTACACACACATACATGGAGGCTTTTCTCCTGGAACTTGGGGTTCAATATGCAGCAAAAATATTTTAAATGAACACCTCTGTGTGTTGCCCTCAAGCAACATGTGTAAGGAGCCATAACTGTAGGGTCTTCTTCTTGCTTGGTATTGAATTCAGGTGCTTACTGTCTGAGAAATTCTCTTAAATGTTGACACAAACACATTTTTTGTGGTTTCTATCACAGAATCACAGAACATTAGGGATTAGAAGTGACCTCGAAAGATCATCCAGTCCAACCCCCCCTGCCATAGCAGGATCACCTGGACCAAGTCCAGGCGGGTTTTAAACATCTCCAGAGAAGGAGACCCTGCAAACCCCCCAAGGCAGGCCCCTCCAGTGCCCCGTCACCGTCACTGGGAAGAAGTTATAGAATCACAGAATCAATCAGGGTTGGACCAATGGCCTGAAAATTCCATAAAATGAAAACTGGCCTTCTTTAAGAGGCTGACAATTGATCTAATGGGGAACTTGCTTAGCATATATGAGGGCAGGTACTGCCTTTGGTGTGGAATTCAGCTTAGACACTGGATGCTGGGTCTTACACCTGGAGCACAGATGCAGTCTTTGTTATAGCGTATTGATTAGCTCTGATTATTGAAATTGGTATTTACAAATCTGCTTCTTGCAGATCAAAACCCACTATTTCCTTCTCTGCCCCCAAATGAAGCAATAAAAGTGAAGATACTCACTGGGATGAACATCCTCACTAATACAAAAATTCTGATGGTCAGGTAGCCCTGGATGGAGTGTTAGGGAGGGTTTTTGCACTGCCCAGTGGGTATTGGTGTGGGCATAGAAACTTGGAGTTATTGCTTTGAAAACAGGAATCATATGATGTTTGAAAGCGGCACTAGGTGAAAGCTTTTGTGAGCTCTAAAGCTTGCCCTTGGGCAGTGAAATGTCTCAGCTCAGTGCAAAAACACATAGCATGGTGTTCTCTGTGCATGGTATGAGAGCATGAACTGTTTTTGCTCAGCACCTGGTCCAGCATTCCCCAGTGGGTGCGGCTAGGACACCATGTGACCCTCCCTGCAGAAGACTTCAGGATTCCCAGAAGGATGTTAGGACAGAAAAGGTTACCAGACCTGAAAAAGGGCCCAAGTGGAGTAGCCCAAACCACCTTGGTATGAACCGTAACACATTAGCCTGAGAACAGCTAAATGAAAAACAAGCTAAGAAACCCCATTTCAGTACCTTGCAGTGTCAGGAAACCTTCCTGTACAGAGCTGGACACACTTGGCAAAATTTTAAGTGAGGTGAAAGTTGGTGTGTGTGACTTTTAGAAGTATTTTTTCACTCTTTACAGAAGGGATTTAAGTCAGAAAAATGATCCACTGCAAAATCTTTAGGTTGGGGAGTGCAAGTGACGTGTGGAATCTTCACACTGTCAGTTCAGCCTGTTTATGCATTTGCTGAGTGTGGCATATTTATCTGCAGGTTAGCTTGGGAGCCTGTTAGCTTTCAGGGGTTTCTTCAGGGTTTTTTTTTTTTTTTTTTAGTGTTTGGAGCAAAATATTAAGATAAAAATATTAAATAGCAAAAAGTTTTTACTTAAAATCTGTCATCAAGTCTTCCTGACACTTCACATCACAGTGCAGTTTTCATGGGATATCTGGTACTGGGCCAAGTTAATCTTGGTTCCTGCTTTGGTTTTAAGCAAGGAAAGATGAAGATTGTGGACTTGAAAGGAAAAAAACCCTTCATGGTGCAGAATTGACAGAATTCTGTATTTAGAGGGGTAACTAAATCAGACAGAGCACCATTGCCAGCAGCTCATCTCAGTGGAATCAGCAAACCTGGTGTAAAGAGGGAATGTTCAAAGAATTGCTCTTTTTTTTGTTTTCTTTTTCAAAACTTTCTTGGATAGAAGAGGGAGTGAGGAACACTTACTTTGACAAAGGAGGACCTGATCAGGGAAAGTGGCCAAAACCAGGACAGTGGTGCACACTTTAAATGGCACATCCTATTTCTGTCTGCTTCTATGCGGTTGCTGGTTTTTTAATTCTTCTGTTTAAGTGACTTTGGCTATTTCTATCTGAACCAAACTGTAATGTTTTTTCCCCTCTTTCAGTATCTGCTTCATGACAGAATAAAATCTGGATGTGAGTTGTGCATTGGGAAGTGATTGATGTGTGCTTGTGCAGCTTGTAGCACTATGAGAAACACAGGTGCAGCTGCTGATGATGTTTGCTAGAAGTAGATTGAAAAAGCAAGAGAATGAAATTGCCCTTCTGCACAGAAAACCTGTTGTAAGCCTGTGGGGCAGGAAGCAATTCCGGAAGCAAAAGCTACATTTGTTTCTGCGGGACAAAATGAAGAGGCTTCTTCAAGGCCGGGTAGATGAGAATCCAAACCATGCTCATCACTGCCAGCTCTCCCCAGTGGAGATTGAAACGAACATGTTTGTTTGTGGAATAAAGAGGAGCTCTGTGAGCACTGAATTTTCCACTGCTGGAGGGGACTTTCATCAGGATGAAGGACATGGTTCCAAGGGAGTGGATGAAGTGTGTGTTGGCGAGGTGGAACTGAACTGGGATGGCTATGTGAAAATACCGTGCTCGGTTCAACAGAACAAGAAGGACTTGCAGGGAAATTCCTCTGATTGTTCTGAAAGAAAGGGCAAAATGTCTGAGGGGCAGGACCTTTCTTCCTTGAGCATTACCATGAGCTGGAAAGATGTAGCTGAGAGGCAAACATGCTTTCCCAAGGAAAAGTCCACTGCTTACAGGAGTCCTAGACGGCAATCAAGAGACCGCTCAGCTGATGTGGTTGATTACATTGTTAAAGAGCTCCAGGGAATAAGTCGCATCCAGACAGAGATTGCAGAGCTCCGGCAGCACCTCACCTTGATAAAAGGCTCTGTGGATGAAGTCTCCAGCTGTGTGGATACAGTCTTGAGCGAGATAGAAGGCCTGCAAGGTGGTTCTACTGGCAAAACCCAGGGTGTGCATGCTCGAGGGCCAAGTAAGGAGGTACACAAGGAAGAACCAGTATTGTATTTTTATGGCATCCCAGAAAAAGATGGTGAAAACACAGTAGAGCTTATCTGCAGCTTCTTGTCTGAATATAACTGTTTTAATGGCATCCAGTGCAGTAAGTATATAAAAGATGCTTATAGATCAGATATTGGCACAGGCAAGCCGTTAACACCAAGACCAACAGTTGTAAAACTTGTCAGTTTTGAACAGAGAGACTTTATTTTACAGAAGTCTTTCCTTCTGCAAAGCTCAGGGGTCCGTGTTGCTACCAGTGAAGAGCAAAAGCATCAGAACGGCCAGAGGGGCCACAAAGCAGATTCGTTCCCTTTGCAGTCTGATTTCAAGAAAAATCATCACAACTCAGTGAATCCTGATAAAGCTGAGAGAACTGATGCAGCTGAGCACCTTCAAACGGACTCATGCGAGGTTAAGTGTAAAAGCACGTGTGGGAAAGCCCAGTGCATAGAGGAGAGACTTGATTCTCTGCCAGAGTCAACCTTGACTAAGAAAAGCAACTCAATACTTGAAACTGAGAAGGAAGCAGAACCATTGAGCTGCACTGAACATCCTTCAGATGACAGTGACATTCACCAGGCCCATCATGAACTTCTACGAAATCTGCAGGTCACCAATTCAGCCAAGTCAGGTGATGGAAATGACTTCCACTCATCTGACTCTTCAGGCCATGCAAGCCAAGTGTGTGCCTCAAGCAATGGTAGTGAGCACAGGCTTGACACTGAGAGCATCACTGAGAATTGTTCTTCCCCTCTAGATAAAGATGAAGGGATAACCACAGAAGAAATTGAAATAGACTGTGATACCCCATGCAAATTTACCAGTGCCGAGAAAGTCGATATTCAGAGAGAAGATGTTTCTAGTGGGGTGACAACTATTAGCTGTGATCATACAACGGATGAAATGGCCTATAGTAGTGACAGCTTGAAAGATATAATCCAAATGGACCTTAATGATCAAGATCCAACTGATCAGGTCTTTAGGGATGTCCTGGAAAATTCCCAATATTTCCTTGACCATTCACGGGATAACATTGATCTTGTGGACATGAAGTTTTATACTAATAAGCTTGGGAAAGCCATTCATCACTTTAGGTCTGCTCTGCAGCTGGTGTTTCACAAACTGGAGAACAGTGATTCTGAAATCCTTTTGGAAAATGATAGTGGCTTACAAATGGATGATGACAATACACTTATGCTGACCAGTTCAGGTATGTGTGGCAGCTCTGACAACTTTGCAGAAACACCTCCCAGTCAGTCCTCCGAGAGCCAGGCAAACCCACCTGCCAACAGTGAAGCATCTGTGCAGGGGCAGTTTGTTTCTTCCAGTCTTTCCTCTGTTCCACATGAGCCTCCTGCTTCCAGTTTGATGCCAGTGTCTGACTGTGAAATCCCCACTGGGCAGCACTCAGCTCCTGAGGAGGTTGGAGAAAATGTGAGCTCTCAGCCTGAGCCAGCAAAGGAGTGCAGACCCATGAGCCTTGACAAGGTGTGCGCAGAGACCATCTACCTGAACAAGTGCATCAACAATTTCAAAAATGTGCTGAGGGAAAAAAGGCAAATGCGTAGGAGACTCTTAAAAGAATTAGTGCAGGAGGGAAACTGGATTTCCACTGAGGAAACAAACTCAGGTAATTGGAAAATAATGTTTTTTAAAGAGGTGTCAAAAATCTGATGTTTTTGCAGCCATTAACCAACACCTTATTCTGTCTGTGAACAGTTTGTTGTAAGTTGTGAGCAAATACATACGAAGAGCAAATACACGCACTGTAAAACGCCACTGACCAGAAGTCCCTAGGATGCTTTGTGCATCACACTGAGATGCAAGTTAGCAAGCGTTACCTCTTTCTTTTTCCTCTTTTTTTGGGAGGGTGATCTGAAGTGCATCTTCAAAATAGCAGGTGTTAGGGATTTTTGTCATAATTCGTGACTTGGTTTCTTGTTATATAGCTAAGACATGCGATAACAAATTGTGCATTTGAGCTATAAGTAGCAAGATTGGCAGTTTTGGGAGTTGAGTAGACCCAGACTTCAAGCGGTTCCATCATGGAAGTGGGAGTTCTCAATTAAGCACTGCTAGAAGTTATCCTGGTAGAGACCTGTAATAACTACAACCACAAGAAAAAGTTGAGACCTGTGTTACAGTATTGTTTCTATAACTGGTCCATGAAATGAGAAATTTCCTGTTTCTGTGGAGCTGCATCACTTACGTCCAGCTCCTATAATGAAGTGCTTGACCACAGCAGACGTGAGCTGATACAGTGATGGAGAAGTGCTGGTTAAACCCTCCCTAAGGTTATGAAGATAGAAATGACCACTGCATGTCGATAGGCCATGTTCTCATAGCCCTTGATTCAGTAAAATGAAATGGAACCTTTAAACATGGGTTCATCTGCTTCCTCCTTTAATTTGGGCAGTGAGAAAGCTGTATTTCGTCTCTATCCAAATCACTACATAATTAAGAACTTTGTTTCAAGAGTGGACGATATGGAAACTGCAGCTTGAAATCTTCACATCCTTTTTGAGAACTTATTTATATAAAATATTGTGTTCACTTTTCTCCTTGCAGTCGTGAAAGCTGCTCAGAATATCTCTCTTTCCCACTGCAAGAGTTGTCTTGCTCTGAGTGTCTTTACATTGACTGTGCTTCCACTGGGAAGAAACAATCTGTCATGCTGTGTTTTACTTTTGTACCAGTGACCTTCTCAGCTATGCAAATCTTAAAGCTTGTAATTAGCCCTTCTCTTGCTTATTTTGTATAAGGTCCTTAGAACATATTTGATTCAAGCAGTAGGTTTTTAATGAGGGAAACACTCAGATTTGTTACCAGGCTTGGCACAGACACATACGTAGTCTTCTGTTTCAAGGAAATGTTTAGATTACTAAAATGCAGATAGTTCTGGTGAACTTACTTTTTTTTAAGTTCAGAAAGCTATTTTTCTGCTAATTCTTCTCCTTTTTTAGTAGTATCTGCATAGTGCTCAAGTCCTGGGCATATGTCCTAATTTTAGGACCCAAGGGAACAGACAGTGTTTTGGATTAGCATTTGCCACAGCGCAACAAGAGTGTTGAAATAACCTATTTCTGAAAGTGAGAGGAGGCTGCTCATCTCAGCAGAGTTGGAGCAGTGCGGGCATATTCACAAGGCAAGAAAAACCCAAAGGCTGAAGAGTAAGATCACAACTGGGCTTGGATGTCTTTTACCTGGCTCCAGGGTGGGTGGTTTCTGACACTTCCTGACTCAGATCTACTGAACATCATCTGGGGGTGTGATAAGCTGATGATCACATGACACTCATCTAAAGGTGTGTCTACGGTAGAGACAACCACTGAAGTTATAGCAATAAATATGTGATGAAGTAATGATGTAGGAAACATACTTTGACAGAGAGGAGGATCTTAAAGGAATCAGGAGTAGTGGAAAACACAGAATATAAGATGAGAAAAGGGAGACAATTGATAAGAAAACCATGGAGGAGGTGTCAGGAAGCAAAGCAGCCCAGACCATCAGGGCAATGCAGGCTTGCTGGGAAGGGAAGAGCATGCCTGTCTGGCGTGGGTTTGCAGGGTAGATTGAGCAGACAAGTAAGAGGTGGGTGAGTAGCGACTTGGCAGTGGCCAGAGCAAAAGAGGTGGATGACAGTGTAGAACAGGTCAAAATTAATCACACGCCCATTCAGTTTGAAGTAGGGGGTGGGTTTTTTTATGCAGCTGAAAGTAAAACAAGAAGTTTGCTCTCTTCAAGGTAAGTTTGAGCCAATATCTTGTTTGTTTTTCCTTTGGAAAAATCTTCATACTCGGAATGCAATGAATTGTTGTTGGTTTGCTTATTTCCCAGCTGAAGATGATTATTTATGTCTTACTTCAAAATACAGTTTGATCTTAATAAAATTCTAAGAATTCTAAGCAGACCTGGGTCAGGTCCACTCACTTCTGCCTGATGATTTTTGGTTCTAAGCCTGAACCACTATATGACACATACCTGCTTGAAAGTTCAGTTCAAGATATTTTACTAAGTGCATCTGGGAGCAGTCTGCAGCAAAAAAATTGACAACTTTGAACGTGTTGGTAAATGTGCATGCTGTGGTGAAACAGAGATAATGCATTGGCACAAAGGTTTAAATTATTTATAGCTGTGCACAGATGCAAATTACCAGAACAATCTAGGACTTGATAAATGCGTGCCAACAATTGTCTTTAGTTTGAAGTCAAAAGAGAAAAAATACATGTCCTTCCAAAAATCCAAGGAAGATTTTTAAGCTTTAATTTAAAGAAAAAGAAAAAAGCATAAGTTAAGATGAAGATAGTATGACTTTTAATGTATTTTAAAAAAAAACAAGCCCTGAAGTGGCAGAGATCTTTGTACATGTAAGTTGACTGTTCAAAAGTGGAATGGTGAACGAATTCTGTGGTTGGGGTTTAATCGCTTTAGTCACCATTGATGATGCTCTAAGAACTACCTGCTGTAATGAAACATAATCAGAAGGTTTTATATCTGACTGCAGTTGTACAGAGCTTTGACAAACTTTCTTTGGCCTGAAAACTAACAGCTTGAAGTTGAAATTTCTCAGAAATCAAAGGTATTTATGGAACTAAAGATAAAATAATCTTTGTCTCTGTGTTTTTTACTAAGAATGAGTGTAATGCAAGATTTGCGTAATTCCTTTGTGTTTGTACAAAAATGGGATTGACCTATATTGGGGAAGAAGCCGTGGTACCCTCAGGCCTTAAAATTTGGCAGTGCAAGTCTATATCAAGGATTTTGATTTGGAAAATCAACCCCAAATGAGCGAAGTGGATAAGCTTTTGAGAAACGTGTAGTTTGCATATGCTCGCTGGTAGCTTGATGCAGTTGAGTGGTTGTGCTGCCAGAGACTCCATCTGTCCTCAGTGTTTTCCAGACAGGAGCTAATGCGGGACTTCCCCAGCTTGGCATGACTGAGAGCCATGGCAGACCTGAGAAGGGACGCAAGTCCACGTCTTCTACATCTTGCGTGCTTAGAGACTTTGCAGGAGTCATTGGGGGGGGGGATTGGTTTCAAATACAAATTATCTAAAAGAGATAAGGAGGAAAAAACCCAGAAAATGAGGAAAAAAGTCCCAGGGACCAAGTCAGGAGAGGCTGGGGTTGGGCTTGAAGGTTTTGGAGTGACTGTGCATAAAGGACAAAACCAGAAGGTTGGAGGTAGAACTGAGTGCAGCCTAGGTGAGAATGACATTTTTGGTAGAGAAGGCCAGGCAGAAGGATGGTGTAGAAAGTTGCTTTTGAGGGGAACGGTCTGAAGTGTCTGTGCCAAAAAATCATGCTCCCATATGGATCTAGGATGGACCCCAGTTTTTCGTGGCTTCCATAAGTTGGCAGGTCCATACAGAGCCAACTGTCAAAACATGGCAGTCCTGCCGTTAGGTCCAGGGCAGCATCAGTGTTTTCTTCTCCGTCAGCTCATGAAGGACAGGCCAGCAGGGCAGTTTGGGGACTTCTGTCCCTCGTGAGGATCTGCGCAGGCATGTTGTAAGGTAGGAGTTTTATTTTAGCTGCAATCCAGCACTTCATTTCGTACAGTAATTTGACTTCTCCTTAGTGATTGAATTAAAATAGCTTCTCTATTTTCCTGTCTTGGTGATGGCATGTGTGTAATTACACCCATATAGACAGTAACTTTGAGAACTATTTTAGTTTTTAATCCGATCTGAGTGGCCCTTGTTGCCATGAGGATATTCCTTCCCCTCCGTCTTTCATACGCAAACGAGTAACATGATTCTTCTAGGCAGATACAGAATTATCTGATTGGAAGACTTAAAAAAATACCCTGTGTGTACCGGAAGTTTTGAGTATGGTTCTCATATAACTTTACTAGCTTTGAAATTTCCTATCCATAAATATGAGATTTAGTGTAGGAGGACTTTTTTTTCTCTCAGAGGCAAATTGCCTGGATTTATAAATCTCTGCATTATGGTATTTGCAAAAGCAAAATGTGTTCCGTGGGAGCTACCAGTTTCCTCATAATGGACAAAAGGTACAGAGGATGAGGAGGGAAGAAGGGGAGATGCTTTAGATGCAGGAAGTAGATACAGTCTGAGGGAAAGGGGAACAAATCCAGTCCTTTCTGTAATAAATACAAGTTCTCTTTCCAGTGTGGTAAATAGCATTTTAAAATTACTTAAAATTAAGATATTAGTATTAAAATTACTTAAAATCCTTGAGTTAATAGAACAGGCCCTGTAACTCTGAAAACCAGCTCTCGAACGCCTGTGTTCTAACGCATGTGCAGTTAGGGATTAAATTTGATTAGTTTAATTTGAGAATAAGTGGTAGAGATTAACTGATGTGCATCCTAGGAAGCACATGGGAAAATTCTCAGCTGCACAAATGCTTCATCGATTTGTGGAAAATGTTTGCTCTGCTTTCTGAAATAACTGTACAGAGCTCATGGCAGAAATCTGGTCTATTAACTTTTGTTCTTCTCCTTCTCATTTTTTCCTTCCACAGAAGGAGGTAGAGGAGAGCTCCAGGTTGTACCTGTTGTCCCTTGCACCCAGCATCTCTTTCTGAATCTCCTGTGTGTGCATGCCTTGTCTTCTTGTAGCCAGTTGCTCCTGCTAAGGCACTGAGATTCAGTTCAGCATGTTATGGTTGCCAGAGGAATTGTTAACATTGTGTTTAAGAGTCTGTTCAGTGCGTATTACCTTGTACAAAGAAAGAAACGTGACTACTTGGAGTCATCTCTCTTCCATGCTTGGTGGGGTGTTTGCAATGTGCACAGGCACTGCAATAGCAGCGTACAATTTGTTTGTCTTTTCCAGTCTTCCTCTCTATTAATCTTGTTTAAGCCAAGTATTTCCTCACTTTTCCTCAGTTGTATTGTTTCATTCTGTCTGTATCTGGTTCACACAGCAATTAAAGTCAAAAGCTCCACTAAGGTCTGTAATACCAAAATTAAGCCAGATTATGGATGTATCTGCTGCAGTGCTGAAAGTAAAGCTAGCTGCGCTTTGCTTTGAGCAGCCGTGTGCCCCATCAGAAGGACAGGACTTTAACCTCGATACCTACAGCTATTGCCTTTCTGCTTATTGTTCTGTTTCCAACAGGTAACTCTTTCCTCCTTAAGGGATGTATATAATGTTTTTGTTGATTGCAGTGTTTGCATCTTAGTTCATTTGTGCAACTGTACCTCATATAGAGAAGTTTCTGGCTCTTGGATTCTCAACAGTTTTATTTTCTTGAATTTATAGCATGTGGATTCAGTGCCTTGCTGTGCTTCTGCTTCTCCCTTAGTTGTATGAATCAAGCTAAAGCAGCTTCCTGGAGTAGGCTAAGTAGTTTTTGGGCCTCCATGCAAATCTCATCCTTTCAGTTGGATGACTTTGCATTTCTAAACCTTATTGGCTCGTGTGTCAGCAGTTTTGTTTAATTCTTACTGATAACTGTCTGTCCATTAATGCTTTTTCAGGAATGCAGAGATATACGTGGTGTCAGGTACTGGTGTAAAATTCTGTCCTCTTCTGGCTTCACGGAAAAAACACTGCAGCTTCCTTTAGGCTGCTCATCTGGCAGCTGAAAAACTGGTACATTGTGGAAGGAGCTCCTGCTGAGGATCTTCAATCACTATTTAAATTTATGCTGTTGCAGAATACAGTGAATTTAAAGTAATCGCCTGGCTTGTGGCAGCTCTGGATTCTGTGTAAAATGCAGCATGCTTGAGTCAATGAAGACATTGAGCCACAAGACTGACTAGCTTAATTGGGATGATTTAGTTCAGTCTGATTCTGCTAATAACCCTGAAGAATGGTCTAATTAGGCATGACCAGAAGTTTAATTTAGACAGCGAAACAGTTGCTCCTTATTTTAGCCTGATTCAGATTAATCTGTAGCTAAATTGAGGTCTTTGAGGTTTAATAATGAAGCATGGTATTTGAAAACAAGTTAGGGTGATTTTCAAAACAAATAAAAAGTCGTCATTGATTTTTTCTTATCTGTTTAAATAAAGCAGCTTTCCATGTTTTACATCTGCTTTTTATCTAGGAGGATAATGTGCTAAGACAATACTTAAATATGATGGGAAGTTACATTGTTTGAAAGCCTTTCATGTAAAGAAGGGGATTTGTATGGAAAGAGCTAACAGATCTGGGGAGTTCTCCCTTTTTCTTTTCCTGCTTCAGACTTGGCAGTTTAAAATTCTTTTTTTCTTAAAAATTCTTTTGCTTCTCTACCCATTTTACAGACTTTCTTTTCTATGGGCATATAAACATCCTAAAACATCTTACCATGTATGAGATAAATTGTGAACTCTACAAACTGCAGCTTGGTTAAGTAACTTTTTGTATTGCTCGAGAGCAGTACTTTTCCTGAGTAACCGAAATCCCAGGTTCCTTTCTAGGTTTTGCCGAACAATGCCTTGCCTGCGGTTGAACAGGGAACTGCACCTTCAGTGACCACATCTGTTAATTTCTCTAACCCACTCCATTACAGGCGTAGTTTTGCTAACTGGTTCTTTGTTGGTCAGAAACTTTAATCACTTGGAGATGATCTTTCAGCAACTGCTTGTGACATGCTTTACTGCAAGCAGTTACACTGCATTACTAGGGGTCGCAGGCACTATCGTGGCTGGAGTTCTTTATTGGACTGTAGGTGTAAAAGTGTCATCCATCAACATCAGAAACAAAGGAAATTGAATAGAGATGTGAAGGGCTGTTCTGTTGACGTGTTTGCTGCTCCATCTTGCAGTGCTGCTCTAAGTGCTTATTGGAGATTTTAAAAAGAGTGAATTTCAGATTCAGACTGGTCTGGCTTCTTTAAAGTGACAGAGCTGTGCAGAGAAGTGAAGTATAAACCAGCAAAGCACCCTGTGACATGCAGCATGTAAATGTGTAGGTGTTAAATGGGCCTACTTTGCTCTCCCATTTGTTTTGGGAAGGACAGTACTAAAAACTCTCACATTTGTTCCAGTCATCTTCTCATCCACCTGTCATTTCCTCTGCTTACCCAGGTGCTAGGCAAGCCAAACTGACCTTGTGGGATGGACTATAGCTGATCCATGGCCAGTGGCAAGACCCAGAGAGCTGCTGGAACCTTCCTGTGTCCTGGCAGCAGTGCTATCCTCAGAGGGTGGCAGACTCCCCAGATGAGGAAAATCTAAANCAAGCCCACCACTAAACCCTGTCCCTAAGCTCCATACCCACATGACTTTTAAACATGTCCGGGGATGTTGATTAAACTCCCTCCCCGGACAGCCCATTTCAGTTGGACCCTTTCAGTAAAGAAGATTTTCATAGATTTTCTAAACTTTCTCCCTGTGTAACTTGGGCCATTTCCTTTAGTCCTGTCACTTGTTACTTGGCAAATTTCAGTCTCCAGCAGTGGTGTGAACTGTGGGTTACGTTGTTTCACTGGCACTTCTGGAAGTGTCTGGACCCTAGTAACCCTCCTGGCAACACTTGCTAGTAACACAGGCTGTGGTTCTTTGACTATGTGTATCAGTGCAACAAAGGAGCACAGAAAACTTCTTGATGACTGTCAGTCGTCTGCCACTGTGTGGTCCTCATACATACCTCATATGTAAATAGTCCATTTTGCTTCTTTAAAAGTGGCTAGACTTGGTGTCTGCTTCTCATTTTGAAAGGCTACTACAGAACTGTCATGGTTAGCCACCTTTGAATGATCACCCTCTATTTATATTTAGCTGCAGCTCTTTCATGAAGCTCTTTCTCCTATCTATTGAATAAACACAAACAAAAGTGGTTCTTTTTGCAAGATCTTCCTATAGTGCTGTGTTTACATTCTCACACTGCTTTTGTCATTTTCCTTTGTGAAGTCTTTTCACTTGGATATAGATTAAAAAAAATTGCACCTTCCTTTCTGAAAGGTGTTTTACCAGCAGAGCACACCTATTTCACTGGACTTACTCTATGGATGATGTTCTCTCCTTACATGTCTGTGTCATAGGTTCATGGCCAGTGTGATGCCTAGAACTCAAGTCCATTGTCATGTGTTGTTCTTCACCAATGAATGCCCTGCGCTGCAGTGAAATTCACAGCAGGCTTTGGGGTTTTGACCTTGCCATTTGTACGATATTGAATCCTCTGTGGTTGTGATCCTCACTGCCAGCAGTTCTTTTCACTGGGTATTTGACTTCTGGATCAGTAATTCTGCTGTGCTTGTCATTGCCAGATATTATGAGCGGATCCTATTTACTTGTGCTAGCCTCCTTATTGGGGTGTCTGTGGCTGGCTGAGCTGCAGTTACTTGTTTACTCACCTTAAAGTTCCCTACTCCTTTTCAGTTTATCCAGCCTCATTAATGTCACATGGCTTTGCACTGCATGTCTTCTTGTATAAATGAAAATTTGGTTGATAATTCATTTTTAGGTGTGAAGAAAAATGGTTGCTTTGTCAAGCAACAAGAAAACCGACTGTTTTTTAAAACTGATATGTCCTGTATGGTTTTTTTTCACATGTTTTCTGATCGCCTCCATGTTAATTCTTTCCTTAATGTTTATTCTGAAGCCTTTCGAGCTGTTGAAGCCAATAACAAACTACAGTAGTCTGGGTCACATTTCCATCCTTCCCACGCACACCTTAACTCTCTGCACTAGCTCCTCTACAGTCTTGAGGCATCAGCCCTCAACTGATTGGTGTCAAGTGCTGGTACTCTCAGCATTTTCCTGGGTAGAATGCTGGTTGGAGCAAATTACCACTTTGCTTTCAGCAGGTGATAACTTCTGTTCCACACAGGCATCACATGTCTTGCTCCTGCAAAAGTATTGTCACTTACTGAAAACTCTAGTTTTGTGCTGCTGCACCCAGACAGTTTTTAATCGCAACCCTAAGAGAAGCTTTTTCTCTTGCTTTCTTTTTATCTGCATGTTTGAAGATCCTGGCAAAGGTAATTAAAATAAATTAAGAAGTACAGTGCATCTGAGCTCTCAGAACCTTTTGCTTGCTGTGTCTCAAAAGCTGCGATACCAAGGCTATTTTTTCCTCATCAAGCTTTCTGCCTTTCCCTGCATCCACACTTCTGTCCATTCTCTGACTCGAGGCTGATCATGTAGGAAATGGTGACAGTTAGGTAACATTTTCCCCTGGATCTTTAGCCTTTGAACAAAGTTCTTGGTACTCTTGTGGACTCTAGGCTGCTGTATTGCCAATGCTGTTTGTGGTCTATTTATATCTCAAATGCTAGTTGCTTATACTTAAAGTTTCACAGACAAACTGATTGAAAACACTTTTACACTAATTCCTTTTGAAAGTAGATGTTTCAGTGTTTGTGTTTGTCATTCTTCATCATTCATTACAGCTGATCTGGCTAGTGTCAAGTTCAGTCTATTATAAAGCTCTGTTCCATGTTACGATTGCTTTCTAGACACATTGCTTCCAGCTGTTCAAAGGCAAAGGTACAGGTGTGTGCTCTGAAGGATGTCACTGCATGTGCTTAATGAAATATCTCTTGACCAGTAGCTGACTCAGAACCTTCCAGAGGAAATGCAGGTTTCAGGCTGGGACTTTTGGGAAGTGCGTCTTTCCTGCAGAAGCCTGGAGCCTGGTGTGCTGCTTTGGCCAGAGGAAAAACATGTATCAGTGCTGGACCTTGGGTTTGGGCTCCTACCTGCTCTGCAGGCCGTTGTGGTCTCACAGAAAATCTGAAGTGTCCATTTGTGGAGTCTCCTTCACTGGAGATGTTTGAGACCTGCCTGGATGTGTTCCTGTGTGACTTGGTCTAGGTGGTCCTGCTGTGGCGGGGGGATTGGACTGGATGATCTTTTGAGGTCCCTTCCAATCCCTAATGATTCTATGATTCAGTTACGGATAATGCCATATTGTTCAAGCCTGTTCAGAAAGAACATAGCAAAATTTATGCTGACTTCATATACGCCTAGCTCTGGTGTTGTAGAACTAACAAAAACTTTGGAGTTTTGCTGCTGTTCAAGTTGAGACCTCAAATGGAAACTTGTTTTCCTTGGTAATTTCTGCTCTTGAGAGACTTTGTCTGTCACCTATGAAAATCTTTCTTCTGGAGCTGTGCTCTTAAAAGCTAGAGCTTGTTTTCCTTTACTTTGTAAAGGTTCTCAGGTTGTGAATTCTGTGTCTGGAAATACTTTGTTTTGCGCTATGTGTAGTTACAGCCTCGTTATGCTCTTGGCATACAGAGTTACCTGAGGTTGGAGCGTTAGCTTTTAGCAGTGTGTCATGCTCAGTACTGCTTGAAGCCCCACTTTTGCTCCAGAGAATGCAAGAGAATGTATGAACCATAAGCTAGAACAAGGTTTTCCAGTTATAGGTAAAATATTTTCCCCTAATCGAAAAACATTTGTTTTCTTCAGGTACATTGCAAGGGTTTAAGCATTTCTCAGCTCCAACCAATTCATTGGAGATGTTTGAAGAAGCAACTGGTTGCTCTATAAATACACTCGTAATATGAACGTGGTTTGACTTATTGAAAATCCCCATATGTGCAGTCTGGTGTTTTCCATTGTGTCGTAGGATCCCAGTCACCTGCAAATGTCTTGCAAGTGATGGCTCTTGTTGGAGTTGGAAATTGAACAACTGAATAATTGAATAATACTTGACTATTACAAGTGGATGGTACTGCAGTGGGACCTCCATGCTTAGGAGGTGAAAAAGCCTTTGTATTTGAGCACAGGCAAAGCTCACAAGTGTCCATACAAAGTTTGATGTTGGTCAATCATTTCTGCATTTCATACAGGTTCTTTAATTTCTAACATCTTGATTATGACCATGTTCATGTAAGTGGTGACCTGTAGTAACAAGAGGTCTCCAATAAATCAGGTTTATACTGGGTTGGGGAAAACCAAAAAGTTGATCTTTGAGACTGCTTTTTGAAAGAGAAGGTGCACTGAACAGGCTCTTCAGGTTCCTGTCCTGGGTGTTCAATGAAATTGCATAGCCTGTCTGTGTCTGTATGACTTGTCCTGACATGATGATGATTAGAAGTGCTTGAATGAGTTTCTGTATGCATTTGCGTGCATGCAGTGTGGTCTGCCATTCTTTCCTCAGAATATATTCTGGATAATTTTTCTGGTGTTTTCAGAAACTAATTAATACTATTCTTTTGCCTTTCCTCATTTAAGGGTCAAGATGAGACTGATCCATCAAAACCGCCCTGGCTCAAAGGAGGGTAAGTGGCATTTGGAGACCTTATTTCCCTGTGATTTTAGTTAAGATATTTTGAGGTCTGCAGTTTGACCTAGGGAAAAGCTGCACTTCTGATATTTTCAATGGCTGTTGTCAGGAATAATCAAGTGGCTGCACTTCACTTCAGGCCACGGTGTTCCTGTATTTCAGAGTCTTCTCTTAAACAGCTGCAGTGGTTAAGAACAAGGTTACAGAATCACCGAATCATTTTGTTCGGAAATGATGTTTCCTCAGTTCAAGAGGGATGTGGAACTGCTGGAGAGGGTCCAGCGTAGGGCAACGAAGATGATGAAGGAGGTGGAGCACCTCCCTTATGAGGAGAGGCTGAGGGAGCTGGGTCTCTTTAGCTTGGAGGAGATTGAGGGGTGACCTCATTAATGTCTACAAATATTTGAGGGATGGGTGTCGGGAGGATGGAGCTGGGGTCTTCTCAATGTCATCTAGTGATAGGACGAGGGACAATGGTTGTAAGCTGGAACATAGAAGGTTCCACATCAACCTGAGAAGGAACTTCTTCACGGTGAGGGTGACGGAGCACTGGAACAGGTTGCCCAGGGTGGTTGTGGAGTCTCCTTGACTGGAGATATTCAAGGCCCGCCTGGATGTGTTCCTGTGTGACTTGGTCTAGGTGATCCTGCTGTTGCAGGCGGATTGGACTAGATGATCTTTCGAGGTCCCTTCCAATCCCTAATGATTCTATGATTCTATAAGATCATTGAGTCCAACCAATAACTGAGCACAGCCAAGTTCACCACTAAAACATGTCCCTTAGCACCAAGTTTACACATCTTCTCACTCCCAGGGGTGGCGACCCCACCACTTCCCTAAACGACCTGTTCCAGAACGTGACAACCCTTTTGGTGAAGAAATTTTGTCTGATATCCATACTAAACATTTCCTGGTGTGACTTGAGGCTATTTCCTCTCATCCTGTTGCTTTTTACTTGGCAGTTGCAGTGTGTAACCTCCTGTGTGATGCTGGCAAGTGCTTACAGCAGTAATACTGAGTAATCCTTGCTGAACACCAGAGTGATCTGGATGAGATCTGTTTCCCTCAATCTGTGTCTGATGGTACCAGGGAAGGGAAGTTGCTCTGTCTTTTGCTCTTAGAAAACAAAAAGATAGTTTTGGAGAAGTGTAATGTCTCTACAGTGATTTCCATGGCCATTTTAGTAACCAAAACTGCAGTAGCTCTGGAAATCACTGCAGATTTTTAAAGCAGTGATCATCATGTCTCTTCGGCAGAGGTGACAATGGGAGGCCATGCATTCTCTCCACAACATGCTACTCACAGCAAATGAAGCAGACAGATTCTGATTGCTTGTAAATTCAGCATGACGCTCTGCATAATAGGTGCCAGCATGGTAGCTTCCCTAGAAACCTCTGTGAAAACAAAGACGATGCATTTAACAAGCTGGTGGGTTATATCCCTTGTACGTGATTCAGGTGATGTGGTTTGATGGTGATGCACTTATCTGCTGCTGTGTCAGCTTCTAATTTGCCCTGAAATCCCAGCCAGGGGATTTCACATGTAGATTAATTCTCATGCTGCAGAAGGAAGTTTCCCTATTAAAACATGAAGTTACACTGGAGACTCTCTCCTTCTGGAGTCATTATTCTGTGGTGTTGGTATTCCTGTGCAGCATCCTACACACCTGTGGATGCCTGGAGCTGCCTAGCAACCCTGTGCTTTCCTCAGCAGCCTGGGACTCCACCAAGCAGGCTGCTGGAGAGCTGGCAGACAGCAGGCACAGAAGACAGTGACTTATGCAAATTATAAAGAGCACCTTCTTCTGCTTTAACAAGGAGATAATGTACTGAGTTTACTGGTTCTTGCACACAGAATTATTTCCCTACTTGCCTGAAAGATGGATACACCCGCAGTGCTGAATTACGTGAAAGTTTGCTTTGGCAATTCAAGGCAATGCTAGCTCTAGCGTGTACTTTTTCATCCCTTCTATGCGAGCTATAACAAAACATTTTGAATAGTTTTGAAATGGCTTATTCATGGTATCCTCACATGCAAGGGATTTCCACTAAAGGTGTTCGTGGGTGGGAAACATTTAATTCTGCTGTTAGCTACATTGTGTAGCTGCAAAGTATATTGAAGTTCTTCTATTTGGAGTAGTGCTTTCATATGAAGATTACAAAAGTGGTCCTTTGAAGGAAGTAATCTTCTGTCATTGGAAACCATCTTTGCTGGCTTAAATTTTCAAGATGTAATGCATGCATCTCTGTGATAAAGCTTATTTTAAAAGATGAATACTTGCTTCAAGCGATTTGTACTTGCAGTGTATTGCAACAGTAGCTGCTTCTCTCTAATGACTGGCTTGTGATGGCTTAAAAAATAAGGTGCAATTGATATTATGGATCAGTCTCTGGGTGTAATATCTTGTATCAACATATTTTATTTTATTAGTGCAAATAATCTTCTCATACAGAACTTCCATGCAGCCCTCAGAACAGCACTTCATAATAAGGCTATAAATACTACACGCATTGCAGAGTTACCCCATTACATGTAAAGCTATAGTGCACGTATTGGAGGTGCTATCAGCACTTCTGTCTGTGCAGGCACCATAATTTTGTCATGTGAAGTACAGATTGTCCTTGAATAAAGAGGCCGAGATAGCTGAAAGCACAAGCTGAATAATTGAGAAAATTAAGAATTCTTGCTGAAAATCTGTTAAAAAATTAACAAGCTAAGAGCAAGTTATATGTTGTACAAGCAGGTATAACTAGGAACTCGGATCCCTCTCTTCAGTGGCAGCGTGTGCGCTTTTCAGACGTGCTTGTTCTCTGTCAATCTGGCTCAGCCTAGCATAAATATTTTGTGACAAATGAGGTTATAACTAGACAGGTTTCTCAAGCACAATAACTTGTTTAGGCTCATCCTGAATTTCCAAAACATGCAATTTTAATCTTTCTTTCCTGGGAATTGTCAGAGTATGACAGTTTCCTTTCAATCAAGTTAGAGAAAAAAGTAATCATTGTTAATAATGTAGAAGGGAAGTGTAAATTCCCAGCTGTGACATCAAATTTAGCAGGAGCGTTGACTCTGGGTTTTCACTGTACTTGTGTTACATCTTTTCAGCTTCCAGGCTTATCTCTTCTGTTTTGTGTGTGGTTTCATAATTCAGTATATACCTTTGGCCCCAAACTTACCAATAAGCTGCCCTGTGATGCAAATAATGCTGGAATTCTTAGCATCATTTGGGTGGTCTATGGTTCCTATTTTACCCTGAATGAGAATCAATAGTTTAGAAGGATTTTGTGGCATTAGAGCAGCAGATTAAATTCCATCTTTGATCCCAGCAAGGCTGCTCTTAGCTCTGACAATGACTTTATGCAGATATTTCTTGTTTCTTGATGGGTCATATTTTCCTGTTGTAAGCCAGAAGGGATTATTGCAGTGCAACTTGGGCAAAAAGTGTTGTCTGGAAAGGCAAGTAGAAACACCACGTAGCTTCACTGTGAGGATTTCCAGCATTGGAAAACTTCTTAATCACGAGCAGAGATTCTAGCAGTTTTAATTAGCTGCTGTAAACTTCCACCTCTCTCAGGTCTGGGGTTTTTCCTCCTCCCAGCTGTGAGGTGTAGTTGTCATGGCTGACTGTGGGCGGTTTGCATTTGTCGTGTACAAGCACAGAAAGCTCAGTGCTGTGGTGCGAGTGTGACTCACTCTGCATGCAGAGCCGACGCAATTTGCACAGTTACACGTGACTGCTCACCTTCCCACTGAGCTTGTTCAGCCAGAAGCAGCTGTCAACTCAGCCATGACTCGGACATGTCACCCTCCTACACCTCATCAAAAAAGTCAATTTTACCATTATGGTGCCAATGCACGTCTGTATTTATAATAGACTGTTTCCCTCTCTCACGTGGCCTTGTGCTAGACTGTGCTGTGACATCCTTGTCTTTCCAGGAACGTGGTCTGCTATAGCGTAGGTTTCATCACCTTTGGTGTTTTTTTGACTTCTGGCTATATTCAAAGGGGATTTGAGTCCATCGTGCTTGTTGAAGGATGTAGATTTTCTCTCATCACTTATCCTCACAATTTTTGCGACATTTGCAAATATTTAGGGGCAATTTGTTTTCCTAGACTGTTTTGAAGGTTAGTGCGTCTAAAATCACAGCAAGAACAGTTTGTCCCATGCTCTTTTTTCCTGCAGTTGTGGCATCATATTAATTGATCATCAGCCAAATATGAACTAGCAGTGTGCTGGCAGTTTGTCAAGAAGGCCACCAAGGTCCTGGCTTGTATAAGAAATAGTGTAGCCAGCAGGAATAGGGAAGTGATTGCCCCCTTCTGCTCAGCACTGATGAGGCTTCACCCAGAGTATTGGGTTCAGTTTTGGGCCTCTCAGTACAATGAAGACATTGAGGTGCCAGGGAGTGACCAGAGAAGGGTGACAAGGTTGGTGAAGGGTCTGGAGAACAAGCCTTGTGAGGAGTCGCTGAGGATGTTGAAGCTTTTTAGTCTGAATAAAAGGATGCTGAGGGGAGACCTTATTGCTGTCAGCAACTACCTGAAAGAAGCTTGTGGAGAGGTGGATGCTGGTTGCTTCTAACAAGTAACAAGTGACAGGACAAGAGAAAATGGCCTCAATTTGCACCTGGGGAGGATTAGGTTGGACATTTGGAAAAACTTTTTTATTGAAAAGGTCATCAGGCACTGGAACAGGGAGGGGTTGAATCACCACCCCTGGATATGTTGAAAAGTCATGCACATCTGGAGCTCAGTGACATGGTTTAGCAGTGGGCTTGGTACAGCTGGTTTAATGGTTGGACTTGATCTCAGATGTCTTTTCCAACTTAAGATTTTATGATTCAAAAAGATTTAATCTGGGTGTGGTGAAGCAAATCAGAAAAATATAAAGGTTAAAAGAGCCATCCAGTTTATCAAGGAGTTGCAAAGAGGCATGCACCAGCATGGTGTGGCTAAGGGTAGAGATGCACAGGGTTCCTTTGATGTTTCTGCAGACAATGATATAGACGTTGGGAACTGTATTCTTAATGTTAGCAAGCAGCAAGAGAAGCATAGAGATGGGGAGGTTGAGTGAGACACTGTGAGAGGCCATGGGTTTTGCCTGGTGGACGGTCCTTGCAGGGAGGGAGTCACGTCACAGGCCTGTGCAGTAGAAGCAACTGCAGAGAAATATGTCCTCCGTTTCCAGCCTTAGCAAAAAACATCATCTTAAGGCCTTACTGATGAATGCAGCTGTTTTACTGGGGACCTTTAAGCTGGAGGAACAGACCTTCTTCAAGCATAGGTTTATAGCTGTGTGATGTTACCAGTTAATTGCAGGGTCTAGATACAACTATCCAGCCCGGTCTTGTTAAGAAGAGAAAGGTACTAGTGTTCTATTCCATCAGGCTTGGAGCAGTAGAGATGATGAAGGAAGTAGGACTCCTCCCGTATGAGGAAAGGCTAAGGGAGCTGGGTCTCTTCAGCCTGGAGAAGAGGAGACTGAGGGGTGACCTCATTAATGCCTATGAATATGTGAGGGGTGAGTGTCAGGAGGATGGAGCTAGGCTTTTCTCAATGTCATCTGGTGATAGGACAAGGGGCAATGGGTTTAAGCTCCTCCTCCCAGGGAGGTGGTTGGGGCCCCATCCCTGGAGGTGTTTAAGGCCAGGCTGGATAAGGCTCTGGCCAGCCTGGTCTAGGGTGGGGGGTCCCTGGCTGTGCTGGGGGTGTTGGAACTGGATGATGGTTCCTTCCTACCCTGAGTGACTCTGATTCCATGGCTTCTCCCGTCAGGTGAGCCTGCTCTGGCAGTGGGATTGGACTAGATGATCTTTCAGGGTCCCTTCCAATCCCTTATAATTGTGTCATTCTGTGAAGCTGGAACATAGGAGGTTCCACATAAATATCAGAAGGAAATTCTTCCCAGTGAGAGTAACAGAGCACTGGAACAGGCTGCCTAGGGTGGTCCGAAGGGGATAAAAATGAAGTTGACCAAAAAGGTGGCAGGCCATTACTGGGCACGAAGTCACTAGCCTGGCTCAAGTGCATCTACACTAATGCACGTAGCATGGGCAACAAACAGGAGGACCTTGAAGCCATTGTGAAGCACGACTGCTACGACGTAGTTGCCATCACGGAAACATGAGTGGAGTGCTGCAATGAATGGGTATAAGCTCTACAAGTGGAACAGGCTGGATAGAAAGGGTGGTGGTGTAGCTGTCTATGTGAGACAGTGTTTTGAAAGCATAGAATAAGTGTGATGGGTCAGTTGAATGTCTGTGAGTTAACCTAAAGAGGGCCAACGATGTAGATGCCCTGCTGGGAGTCTGCTATAGACCACCCAACCAGGATGAAGAGACTGATGAATTACTCTATAGACAACTGGCAGAAGCTGCAAAATCGCAACACCTTGTTCTTGTGGGTGACCTCAACTTACCAGACATCTGCTGGAAATACAACAGAGCAGACAGGAAACAGTCCAGGAGGTTCCTGGACTGTGTGGAAGATAACTTCCTGACTCAGCTGGTAAGTGAGCCCACCAGGGGAGGTGCCCTGCTGGACTTGTTGCTTACAGAGAGGGACTGGTTGGTGGTGTGGTGGTCGGAGGCCGCCTTGGACTCAGGGACTATGAAATGATAGAATTCTCAATTCTGGGCCAAGTAAGGAGGGGAGGCAGTAAGACCATTACCATGGACTTCCGAAGGGCGGACTTCAACCTGTTTAGAACACTGGTT
>VXBP01000134.1:61358-129586 GCA_013400115.1 Rhinopomastus cyanomelas | reverse complement strand
ATTGTATGAGGTTTAACAAGGCCAAGTGCTGGGTCATGCACTTTGGTCACAACAAGCCCCAGCAACGCTCCACCAAAGAGTGGCTGGAGAGCTGCCTGGTGGAGAAGGACCTGGGGGTGTTGATTGACAGCTGGCTGAACATGAGCCAGCAGTGTGCCCAGGTGGCCAAGAAGGCCAATGGCATCCTGGCCTGTATCAGAAGTGTCGTGACCAGTAGGAGCAGGAAGATGATTTTGCCCCTGTACTCGGCACTTGTGAGACCACACCTTGAGTACTGTGTCCGGTTTTGGTCACCACAGTACAGGAAGGACATTGAGGTGCTGGAACAAGTCCAGAGAAGGGCAACCAAGCTGGTGAAGGGGCTGGAGAACATGCCTTATGAGGAGAGGCTGAGGAAGCTGGGGTTGTTTAGTCTGGAGAAGAGAAGACTGAGTGGGAACCTTATTGCCCTCTACAACTATCTTAAAGGATGTTGTAGCAAGGCTGGTGTTGGTCTCTTCTCTCCAATCAGTGATGATAGGACGAGGGGACATGGCCTCAAGTTGCGTCAGGGGAGGTTTAGATTGGATGTGAGAAAGAAATTCTTTACTGAGAGGGTGATTAGATACTGGAATGGATTGCCCAGGGAGGTGGTGGTGTCACCATCCCTGGAGGTGTTTAAAGGACGAGTGGATGCGGTGCTTAGGGATATGGCCTAGCGGTTAGACACTAGGAGAAAAGGTTGGACTCGATGACCCTAGAGGTTCTTCCCAGCCATGATGATGATTCTGTGATTCTGTGATTCTGTTGTTGAGTCTTCTTCTCTGGAGACGTTTAAAACCCGCTTGGATCTGTTCCTGTGTGACTTAGTCTAGGTGACCCTGTTGTGGTGGGGGGATTGGACTAGATCTTTTGGGGTCCCTTCCAACCCCTGATGATTCTATGATTCCGTGTTGTTGTTCTTTTGCTCCATCACATCTTCCACCAGCACGTGGCAGCTCACAAGTGTAGAGGTCCGCATGGCAGTTTTGAAACACTGTACACCATGAGTGATCCCGTTTATAGAAATAAAAATAACTTCCATTTTCCTCAGATTTAGCTTTTTCCGTATATTTGCATGATCCTTGAAGGCCAGAATTAAGTATGTTCTAGCTTAGGATCTGATGATGGGTAGCAGTGTTTTATCCCTGGGCTAGTCCACTTTGACGTGCTCCATTCCAGCCACCAGCACCAGGCAGGAGCATCTGGATTGTTGTGTGTGAAGAAGGCAAAAACATAATTTATTTTAGCATTAATTTTAGACTTCCTGAAGTATAATCTCCTGGCTGGTTTTACTTCATCTAGTAAAGAATCCCATTGTTCATTCCCCTCCCCAACCCCCAGCTCTAAATTAATTAAATAGAAGAAATTATTTGAGGAAAGACTGGAGACTGGATGTTTTCAAGTTTCCCAGGTCTTTGCTACTGTGATGCTCAATGCCAATAGAAAACTATAAACATCTGGAAGAAGAGGCATGTGCTTAGTTACTGCCACGGAACTCTGGTTGTGTCATTTTTGCCAAATCTGTGCCCCACAGAGGTGGTGGCATAAGGCTGCCTTCACCCACTCTGCTGGTAGGAAAGTCTTTGAAACATTGGGTGCTCTGCAAGTACAAGCCTCAGAACGAGAGACGATTGGGAGAGGTTCTTCTCCCCCTTTACTCTGCACTGGTGAGACCACATCTGGAGTATGGTGTCCAGTTCTGGGCCCCTCAGTTCAAGAAGAACATAGAGCTACTGGAGGGTGTCCAGCATAGAGCCATGAAGATGATGAAGGAAGTAAAACACCTCCCTTATGAGGAGAGGCTGAGGAAGCTGGGTCTGTTTAGTTTGGAGAAGAGGAGGCTGAGGTATGACCTCTTTAATGTCTACAAATATTTGAGGGGTGGGTGTCAGGAGGATGAAGCCAGGCTCTTCTCAGTGTCATCTAGTGATAGGACAAGGGGCAATGGCTGCAAGCTGGAACATAGGAGGTTCCACATAAATATGAGAAGGAACTTCTTCACGGTGAGGGTAACAGAGCCCTGGAACAGGCTACCCAAGGGGGTTGTAGAGTCTCCTTCTCTGGAGACATTTAAAACCCATCTGGATGTGTTCCTGTGTGACTTGGTCTAGGTGATCCTGCTGTGTCAGAGGGATTGGGCTAGATGATCTTTTGAGGTCCCTTCCAATCCCTAATGGTCCTATGATTCTATTAACTAGAGGAGAACTAAGGTCTGCCTGGGAACTGAGAATGGGAAAATGCTTCTTTTTCAGTGTTAGCAGGTTTGATTTATAGTTAAATTGGATTTGCAGTGAACTGATTCTTACCATTCTTACTGGCTATGATATTAGCAAGGAGACTGATGTTTTACGGAAGACTTTTGGTCGTCTTTGTGTACTGTCTTTTAATGCTGATGAGATTTTTAATCTTTTCCTTTTTCCCTGTATTTCCAGGCCTGCAGGTGGTCTTTATGGCATTGATAGCATGCCTGATCTACGCAAAAAAAAACCAGTTCCCCTTGTCAGTGATCTGGTAAGAGATTTCTTTTTCTTCTGCCCCACAGCCGTTAGTGGAAGTGATTTATTTTTTGACATGTGATGACGTTCACTGCCTCTTCAAGAAGTGGAAGGTTTTCTGTTTTGTTAAGTCTTATGCTAAAGGGTTAGGAGTTGTGCTTGGAAAATCCCAGTGAATATGTGCTGTGGTTTTCTAGGCTGTTTCTTTCATTTGGCAGAATGAAGATATTTTTCATATTCTTTTCCCTCTTTATTCTGCACGGAATCTTTGATTGTTTTCAGGCTTGCATTATTTTAGAATGTTTCCCTAAGAATTGCCTATTTTAGGAAAAGTTATAATACCCATGTGAGATTTGAAAACTGACCTGAAAGCTGAAATTTCAAAGGACAGATAAACGAGCATACATGCTTGGGTTTTTTAGTACATTTTGCAATATTGCCAGTCGGCTTCTGCACTGAGAAAGCGCAAGAATCAAGTCGACTAATGAGGACAAGTTTCATGTGCCTGCATGATATGGTGAAATAAAGACTCTGCAGGACAAATGGTTTTCTTTTGGCTCTCGGTTTGATGCACATAGCTATTTCATACTTGGGAGAAATGCTGTAGCAGCTGAAAAACCGAAGTTTCCATACCATGTAGTTCATGTGAGGAGATGCCTGCAATTCTCTCTGTCAACTTATGCATGGAAAGCTTGATATGTGTCGTAATAACTACTTGTGTCTTAAATCTTTGCAATAATGGCATTAACTTGTGTAACTTCCTTTGTATGCCTTCATTCTTTCTATCTCCACAGGCCATGGTAAGTGGAGCTAAAGATTATCCACCCAGTCTTCACCAGAAATACAAATTCCTGTACCTTGTTTTTACTCCACTTTTTTGCTTCTTATTTTGAACCTGCAGTATTGCAGTGTATGTGTGTCTAGTACGCTTTCCTGCTCCATCACTGATGGAATGAACTTTGTCAGTCTGTATTCCCACGGCATAAATGTAGGTTTCTGTTGATTTCAAAGCGGGTGTTACTAGCTTTGATTTCCTCCTCTGCCTTCGTCTAACTGGAGCAACTTGCTGAAGAAAGCCTTTGTATGCCAATGTGAGGTACTGCAAAGGCACTGCCCAAGGCTGCAGAGCTTGGTGTTGGTGTGATGGAGAAGAGGCAGCTTTGAGAGGAAATGCTGTTCATTGTGTTCAGTGATGGCCAGTGAATGTGATACACCAGCACACATTCAAACCTGCGCTCCCAACCCACTCTGTTCTTTATGGTTTTTAAGTCCTGTTTACTTGTCACCCTTTCACTGTCATGTTTGGAGGTGCTGTGTACGTTGTAGAACTGTGTATGTATTACAAAATAACCTCCTTTTCAATGTTAATTAAGTTAGCTCTGGAAGAGTAGACTCTGTGTAGTGATCTTAGGCAATAGAGGAGTTACCATTGCTACCAGAACAGAGAAGTGGAGATGTGACCAAGGTTTTCACTGACAGTTCTTACCAGAGAAACAAATAAGAATTTACCACAGTAAGACTGATTGTGGTCAGACAGAAACCATTTGGAGGAGTTTCAGAGTATGCATTTGACTCTTCTGAGATGTGAGCTATTGTTTAAGACCCAGCTTAAATGTAACGGGCTGTTGGTTCGGTGTCTGGCATTGACAGGCTCCCCTTGATCACTTCTCTGGGCGTGTTGTACCAAGGCATTTCTGAATATTAGTGGTGAATAACAAACTTTCTCCCTTTTTAGTCACTGGTTCAGTCCCGGAAAGCCGGAATTACCTCAGCAATGGCCACTAGAACATCTCTTAAAGATGAAGAGCTGGTAAGTGGGAGGGTTGCTTGGCTCATGTTAACTTTTAGTAAGCAAATTAAGGGAATCTGGCTCTCTCGAATGCAGAGCCAGTTTCACAGATGTCTGAAAATATAGATGCAAAGCTTCTTGCATCATTTGTTTAAAGAAACCAAACATGTACAAAATAACATTTAAAGTGTCAATATGATCTTGAAAAATCTCTTCAGCATTTCCCTCTGTGCTATCTACCACAGGGAAAGTGTTGGAAACTTGCTTCCTGTATATTCCTTGTCCAGAAAGCTTCATTTTTTTCTTCAATGTTCCCTACTCTTTTAAATGCCCTGGCAAAACATTTTTGGTAGTATGTCCCCATGTAAAACTTTGATGAATTTGTCTACATCAAATGTGTAAATTTATTGCACTGTTTGTGCCTTTTACCGTAAAACTCACGTGTTAACTAGCAAAACTAGGTTCAATCACCTTCCTTGATGTCATAGAATCACTCTGGTTGGAAAAGACCCCTGGGATCATGAAGTCCAACCACCTAACCTACCTTACAAGTTCAGTCCCAAACTGGATCCCTCAACACCTCACCGAAATGATCTTTAAACACATCCAGGGATGGCGACTCAACCACCTCCATGAGAAGCCAATTCCAGTGCCTGACCATCCTTTCTGTGAAAAAATTCTTCCCAATATCAAGTCTAAACCTACTCTGTTGTAACTTGAACCTATTCCCTATTGTTCTATCACTAATTGCTTGTGCGAAGAGACCAGCACCAACCTCTCCACAATGTCCCTTCAGGTAGTTGTAGAGAGTGACATGGTCTCCTTTAAGCCTCCTCTTCTTCAAACTAAAAAGCCCCAGCATTCTCAGTCTTTCCTCGTAAGATGTATTCTCCAGGCCCTTCACCAACCTATTTGCCCTCCTCTGCACCTGCTTCAGTACCTCCCCATCGCTCTTGTATTGAGGTGCCCCAAACTGGACACAATACTCAAGATGTGGCCTCACCAGTGCTGAATTCAGGGGGACGATAACCTCCCTACTCCTGCTGGCCACACTATTTCTAATAAAAGCCAGGATGTCATTGACCTGTCCATTCGTGTGTGTGTGTGTGTTTTTGCCTTTCAGAAATCTCATGTCTATAAGAAGACCTTGCAAGCCTTAATTTACCCTATTTCTTGCACAACCCCACACAACTTTGAAGTGTGGACAGCCACAACTCCTACCTACTGCTATGAATGTGAGGGGCTGCTGTGGGGTATTGCACGACAGGGAATGCGCTGCGGTGAATGTGGGGTCAAGTGCCACGAGAAGTGCCAAGACCTGCTCAACGCTGACTGCTTACAGAGTGAGTAGTGGCCAGTGGATGTTCCAAAAGTGTTACCAGAACTTTCCTAAATGTATAGGTGATACCTCACCTTTGCAACCTTGTGCTTGAGGTGCTTTAAAATAAGGTTTCATTCTTGACTCTTTTATGTCTGATTACAATGTATAATATCATAGAATATTAGGGATTGAAAGGGACTTCTGGAGATTATCTAGTCCAACCTCCCTGCCAAAGCAGGATATCCTAGGGTAGGCCACAAAGGAACACATCCAGGTGGGTTTTGAAATTCTTCAGAGAAGGAGAATCCACAACCTCTTTGGGCAGCCTGTTCTGATGCTCTGTTACCCTTACAGTAAAGAGGTTTCTTCTCATGTTGAAGTGGAACTTCCTATATTCTAGCTTATGCCCATTATTCCTTGTCCTATCCTAGGGTGCCACCAAAAAGAAGCTGGCCCATCCTTCTTGACATCTACCCCTCAGACATTATAGAAACTAATAAGATCTTCTCTCAGCTTTCTTTTCTCCAGGATAAAGAGCCCCAGTTCTGTAATCCTTTCTTCATAGAATAGATGTTCAGTCCCTTAACCATCACCTACCTTTCCATTGGTCTCTCTCCGGTAGATCCCTGTCTCTCTTGAACCGGGAAGCCCAAAACTGAGTATAGTATTCCAGGTGTAGTCTCACCAGGGCAGAGTAGTAGGGAAGGAAAACTTCTCCACACCTGCTGGACACACTTTTCTTGATGCCCCCTAGGATACCATTGGCTGTCTTGGCCACAAGGGCGCATTGCTGTAGCTATTTTGGGGTTTTTTTTGTTTTAATCAAATAACATGTTTCATACCTCTGTCAGCTCAGGTGGAGTGCTTGCTAGCATGGAAGAAAAACACAGGGCTGGCGAATAGAGTGCAAGGCTGGATATTCTGGCTTTTGGTCTACCCCTCCTGCCTTGGTATCCTAGTCAGCCGTCATCCCGTTAGCAATGGCTGCAGCTGTTCAGAGCAGCACTGTGTTCCTCCTGCTTAGGGGATAGAGTCCATGGACTTCACTCAGGTTCTCAGTACAAAGTGCAGCCTGGCAGGACATTTTGTCTTTTTAATAGTTGGGTCTCAGATGAATCACTTTAAAGACCTGGAGCTGAGTCAGTAGAGATGATAAGGGAGGTAGGAAGGTGTTGTTCAAGTGTTGGGCAGTATTTCATCTTCCCCCTAGCATTTTTATTCCCTGTTTATTTTGTTGTTCTTATCTGCAGTGTTAAAAAACTAAGCTCTCTCTTCAGAGAAGATCTCTTAAAAGAGCAGTGACTTTGCAGAATAAATGAGATCATACATGATCAATGGAGAAGTTTAAAAGGAATGAAAATGATTAAAGGAATGAAGAAGAAAAGACAAAGTGCCAGACATCCAGCTTTGGCTAGTTATTTTTGGTTGTTTGTAAAACAAGTGTCTTAATTTGGTCTCAAATTTTTGTTCTGGCTTGGGACAAAATATGTTAGTCTGAGTGGAATAGACATGTAATTTATATCTTGAATTGGAAGTTGGGACTGTTTCTGTTTGATCTTGATTGTTTTGGTGTTGCAACTTGACAAACTAAGGCTAAGAAATCAGAAAAAATTGTGAAGTATAAACAGACATTACGGCAAATACACGTCAGCCATTATAAAGAATCAAATCTTTTATCTGCCTCAGGCTCTAGTTATTTGGGAAGGCTAGTCTGGATGATCCAGCAACGGATACCGGTGAATCATAGGTCACTCATTTATAATGACTGTATTTTAACACCACAAATGGATATTGATTATGCTTCTGTTTTTGATATGTGCGGAATTTTAAGCCACTCATAGTTTGGACTGGGGCTCAGATTTACTTGCCAGACACAGCTGATAGTGGTGACATGGCTCTGTTCCTCAGTCATTAGCATTTCTAGGTTTGTCTTTGGGGGTTGCAAAGTGATTATTACAGTTTATAGCACTGAAGTAATTGAATCATTGATGCCTTGGCTCTTTTGTGACCTTTTGTGACTAAGACAAGAGGTGCTGTGTTACATTTGGATCAGAACAGCACAGCTAAGTCATAACTAAGTTGTCTGACATAACCTGATGTACAGGGTCGTTTAGAGTGAGGATAACTGAATTTGTTTCTGGAGTTCACCAGGGCACTCTGCTGGCTATCAGTTTTCATTATTCAAGATGAAAAGCTGCTGATACATGCACACAGCTTGATTCAAATGCGTGTCTGTGATGTTATAGTGTTGCAGTGGAGCTGTGATATCTCAGTATGGGGGAAGTGCTATGGGGAACAGAGGGAAATTTGGTTGGCACCAGAAGCAGCACAAAGAAAATGGGCACAAAGCTATTGTATAGAGCAGACGTCGTAAAGCCATGAACAGCAGAAGAAAAACTAAATTTAAGAAACTGCTAATGAGTGAGATGAGATACATCCCTACAGTGGATGACTCCGGCTGTTTATGTTCAAGAAGAGATTCTTCAGACTAGTAGGGCTACTGCAGAGTGTTCAATGGTAATGGACAGAATGTGAGAATGCCTTTAGAGAGGATGGTCTGAGTTTGTAGATCTTTCACATGAGAACCTCAACAGTGTTGGGACAGGAATAATGTTTTTCCAGAAATGTAGATATAGCCATGCTACCTCTCTCTGTCCCAACAGTGTTTCTAAAGAGTTGTCCTGGAGCCCAAGGCAGGGTTGTAAAACATGTAGAACTCCTATGACTCTGGCTTATTCTTACAGCTATTCATGATTTAAGGCCTTTCCTAGCAGTAGATGTGATGCTTAACAGCTGACAGGAATGTTTCTGTGGGTTGATTTATGAACTTCTTCGTGCCTAAACTGTATTGGAGAAGAGGGAAATAGGCAGCAGGGATGAAGAAGTTCTGTATAAGCTTACAGTTTACAAAATAAGAAATTAAAGAATTTTGCTGTCAGAAAATTAAAGGTGGAAGTAGAAGACAACATCAGTGATGAGAACAAGAGTCTGTGGAACAGCCTCTAGCGAAGTAACTATGGAGGAAAGTTTTTGAGTCTCTGGTTGGAATTAAATAAGCTTATGCAATGGGCTGTGGGATGTGATGATGGCAATAGTCTGCGCCTCTTTGTGGAATAGAAGTAACTACTGAAACTGACTACACTTTTCATATAAGGCAAAACACTAAATAAGAACTTGTTATTTTATTCTCAAGATTGCAGGTGTCTGCTTTGAACATTTTCTTTGAAAATGTAAGCAGAAGATACTTCAGCAGGTAAAGTTTAAGACACAGGGAGTTAAAAAAGGGAGGCTCAAAGCTTGTCAAATACAAAGAAAGGTAAAACCACAAAAAAATTCAATTTACTGAGTTATTTGAAAGATGCCCAGCAACTGAATAGGGAAAATACAAAGCTGGGAGTTTGTGGGGGTATATGGTGTGGTATGGCAGGCATCACTACCTGGAGGAGGGATGTAAAGGAAATTGAAGATGGCAGTTGTATAATTAAAAGATAGAGAAGGCAGAGGAAGGATAGTTCTGGGAGATCAAGAAGATGGTGGGAACAATCTGGGGATATGCTGCTGGATAGGGAAAACAAACATTATTAGACGGAGAAATCTATTAAAAGGAGGTTTGGGGCAACTCAGCTCTTTGTGCTGGCATGTTCATGCTAAAATCCTACCAATTGGAACACACCCAGGCAGGAAAAATATTGAAAAATTGAGTTGTTTTTGTCTGAAGAACATAGGCTGTGCTTAAGGAATGAGAAATTAAGTTTCTGGGGGACCAGCAGCAGTTTAGAGATCTACTAAATTCAAGACTGAACTTTTTTGTGTACTGAACTCAGGAGGAGTTTCTTCCTGACAGAAGGTTAATTGTTTCTCTCTGTTAAAAAAAAAAATTCTTGGCACATATTGGCACTTAAGTCTTTTTAAGGCTTTGGGAAAATGGTGCGTTGGAGTAAAATGAATTTGCAGGCTGGTAACAAATACAATTCTATTGATTATACCTTGATGCCTCAGGATACATCTTTGGTCTTTGAAAGTCTTCCAGAAAAGGTTACACTGGAGTAAAATGAATTTTCAGGCTAGTCACAAATACGGTTCTATTGTCTGTGTCTTGAAATATGGGTAGGCACTTGGGGTTTTATGCATTAGAATCAGAGTGTGCTGTTCACCTTCTGTCATTCAATGCTTTAGTGACGGAAGTAAAAGAGTCTCTTTCACAAGTCTGTGGGGGCCAGTCCCTCTTCAGTGGTGCCATATGATAGCAGGACAAGGGTGTAAGTTGGAGTAAATAAATTTCCACCTCAACATCAGGAAAAACTTCTTTACTGTGAGATTGAAGGAGCACAGATAAAGGCTGACCAGAGAGGTTGTGGAATCTCCTTCTCTGGACACTTTCAAAACCAGCCTGGACACATTCCAATGTGACCTGCCCTAGGAGAACCTGATTGGAGATTGGACTAGATGATCTCCAGAGGCCTCTTCCAACCTCTATTGTTGTGATTTCTGTGAATTATGTGTAGGTATTTCTTTAGAAGGTGTTTTTCTTATTCCCTGTATTTTTTAGAAAGCGAGGATCTGCTACAGTCAACAAATGTGTGGGACTGCAGTGACGAAATGCTCATTCAGTGGCACTTCACTGCAGTTTCCATCAAAATCCGTGTGCAGTCTGGTTTGGCAGGGCTCTTCCATGAATTGGCAATATCTGAAGTGCAGTAAACTGGAATCAGTTGTGCTTTGTGAGGTGCAGCCATCTGGTTTGTGCTTCTGTTGGCATCAGGTTGTTTCTCTGAGGATGCTTCTCTATTGTAGGCACCTTGCAGATATTATTCTGATGATGGAGCACTCACCGTTTTATCATGTACTCTATACTCTTGCTCAAAGGAACATGCTCTCTTTTTAACCTTCTGCTGTTCTTGATAGTATTTGAAATCTCTTCTGCATGGATACACTTTCTTTCTTACTTGGCTGAAAATGGATGGAGGGGTGCTCTTTAAAATCCTTGTAGTGTGTAAAGCTCTGGAAAACTACAGCTTTTATCTCTTGCTCTAAGTTTTGATGTAATACTGTCTAAAATATGGTGAGTTGTACAATGTTGATATTAAAGGAAGAGTAAAGCTGAGGATGGATCTATAGGATACAAAGAAAAGGATGCAGAAATGTAAGCAGAATTATGGAGAGTGGAAGGGAAGGACATTATTCTATTAAGATCCTAGTAAAAGGACCCTGAGTGGTTTTGGGCTAGCATTTGAGAAGCTGTACTGATCTGCTTTTGCAAGTGTGTCTTAGATGGGGTTTTTTTATAATGAGGCTGATCTAGTCCTTGGTAGTTTATAGTTAAACCTGAGAACATAAATACCCTAGGATGTCAGAATGTGGCCCTCTGGGGATCTTGAAAATGAGGAAATGAATTCTCAAGCCTTAGACTACTGTTGAATATGAATTCTATGTGAGTACAATTAGCCACAAGTCTTTATTATTAGTGCTTCTTTATGGTGTGCTGGAGCAACAAACCTGGGAGAACATCACACAAGCTATCAGGGCTGTGTTACTGAATGCCATGTTTTTGGTACTGTTTTGGGGTCTTGGTTCACCTGTGAAATTGTTCGGTGCTTTTTGACTCAGGACTCTAAGTCAGGTACAATTTTGCTTTCTAGATGAAAAACTTGTGTGTGGTGCAGTCTCTGAATTCAGAGACTGCAGTCCGGACACTGGCATGGTGAGTGGACCGTTAGACTGGTTAGTCACTCTTGTGATCCTGGCTTTTGAGTTGAATGATGGTTAGACACCATGGTGATGAATGCTTGTTTGCTCCTTGAATCTTATGTAGGAAAATATTTGCACAGAAGTAGGAAGGACACCTTTATTTGAAACTTGAATATCTATTTTAAGTTTCAGGAATATATAATTTCTAAGCATTATCCGCCTACTGAACAGCTGTCTTCTAGCCTGCCAGTGTTGCTTTCTTGACTTTTTCCTGTTAAAGCATAGGAAAACAGCTCTGGTGGTTTACTAATAGCTGTATCAATACAATTCCCAATATAGACATACTTGCTTTTTTGTTTCCAGTCATAAATTGAGTGGAGAGGAAGAGACAAGGAAAGCCCATACCATTTATATGACACTGTACACTGTACTTTCTACTGCCATTTACAGGACTACTAAAAGCTGATCCACCAGCCAAAACCCTCTTTTTGCAGCTGAATAGATATGAGCCAAGTCTGTCAGCAGGAAAAGCAAGTTCTGTCCTCTTATGTAGTGATATGGTTTGGGTCTGTCATGTTACATATGACATATGATATTAATTTAGTCCCTGAATGGTTTGTTTTTTGAAAATTCTGTTTGGAGAGCAGCTAAACAGAAAGGGACCTGGGGGTGCTGATTGATACCCGCCTGAACATGAGCCAGCAGTGTGCCCAGGTGGCCAAGAGGGCCAATGGNTGATGATCTATGAAGTCTCTTCCGACCTTGGTAATACTGTAATACTGTGAACAAGCAGGTGTTAAAATTAAGGAAAAGTGTGTCTGTGGGAAGGAATGTGTCTTTCTTTCATAGACTCATAGACCAGTTTCAACTGGAAGAGATCTTTAAAATCATCAAGTCCAACCTTTTCCTAGCCCTCTCATCACCTCTAAACCGTGTCCCCCAAAGCAACATCTACTGCTCTGTTAAACACCACCAGGGATGGTGACTTAACCACCTTCCTGGGCAGGCTCTTCCAATGCCTGACAACCCTTTCAGTAAAGAAAGTTCTAACATCAAACCTGAACCTCTCCTGGCTGTTTTCCCTTGTTCTTTCACTCACCACTAGGGAGAACAGAGCAACCTCTGCCTCTCTACAATCTCCTTTCAAGTAGTTGTAGAGAGCAATAAGGTCTCACTTTAATCTCCTCTTCTCCAGGCTAAACAGCCCCAGAGGACTTAGCCTGGTTCCAAATCCTTTGCTAATGTGGTACCCACGTCTGTACCCTCTCCAGCACTTCAATGCTACCCTCTTGTAGTAGGGACCCAAAACTGGACACTTACTTGAGATGTGGACTCACCAAAGCTGAGTAGAGGGGAGTGATGGCCTCTCTGCTCCTGCTGGCAATGTATTCTTAGTTTATGTTGTTGAGGAAGGTGTCTGTGTGATTCTACCTTTCTCACTGGGGTTCAGATGCAGCTTCTGCAGGGAGAGCAAGAGATTTCCCAGAGGAAGAATAGTGGAGCCTGCTTACCCGGGTTAATTTACTGTACAGCATGGGGGAGCAGCATGGATGGAGGCAGGGGGTTGCCTCTAAAAATAAGGAGGCAGGGCCAACCTTTAGAGGTGTATAATGAGAGGACTTTTCTGCAACTCAGAAGATTCCCGGCTGTGGCTAGATTTGCAGAGGGATAAATGCACTGCACAAGGTCTCTGGAGGTCAAGGGGATGTTAAATTACATCTGTAGTTTAAAAAGTTTTTAACTGCAGATTCTCCATTTGTCCAACTTTGCATTGTAAAGCATCATTTGATGCCCCTGAAGTGCTTTTGCATTAAGGCAGTGATGCAGAGTATGCCACCCCAGAACTGTGCTAACTCTTGTCCCACCTCGGTGATGAATGTAGAAGCTTTATATGCTGCTTGGCTAGCATTCTATTTAGAAAATTGTTGTGAGATAGAGCTCTCTGTTCATGAGTAATATAAATTCATATTTTTTGAGTTCAGTTCATGATTTCCTTAAAGCCAGAATTGACAAGACAGTGTCGGTTTCTTTGAGTCATGAGAGAGTTCAGAATTTCAGCTAGGAAAGGCAAATTGTTTGATTGACCTTTCCTCATTTTCCAGTAATTTTCTGTAGCTCTGCATAGAGTCCACTTTCATCCCCAGAAGACCTAGTTCTGTTAAAGCTGAATAGCACTACTTACCTGGAGTTCAAAGCATAGCCCCTGGTATAATTTTGGTTTCATATTCCCTTAATAAACGTTGGGTCTACATCTGGATGATTGCCTGATACAAGACATTGTTGTGGGTGGTGCTGGTTCTTCATCACTGCGGAGCAGAGACAGTAGGGATTGTGTAATTAATTCCAGTCATTTTATTTCATCTTAAGCCAACAATGGGACACTCTGGGGCAGATACATTTTGCTGTAGTAAATGAAATACTGAACATCAGGTTTCTAGCAAGTAAAAAGGAAAAATAATCAGGCAGTGCACGGCTTGTTTTATACCCAGGTCTTTAATAGCATGCCATGGCATGCAGTGTCCTAAATGAAGTTCTGGAACTTCAGCAGTCACACTCAGTTCCAAATTATGTTTTTATTCTTGTCAGTTTGGATGGGGGAAGTTATAATTGAGTTTTGTTTTTGAAATTAATTTAGTAACAGTGAAAGGTGTTAAACTGAAGGCCCTAGAAATGGATGTCTTCAGGCAGCATTAGTCACTGGGCACCCTGTCAAAACCTGCTAAGAAGGTTGCCAGTTACGTTGCACTCTTGGGCGTCTTTTGTGTGTGTGTGTGCGCTCACAGAACTTTATACGCGTTTGATCACTACCTGCTGAAACTGTTTCATAGGCAAATCCGTAGTGCTTTGTAGTAAAGGTGGTCCAGATGTCGTATTTGCCCATTTATCATCATAGAATCATTGAATCATTAGGGATCAGAAAGGACCTCCAACGATCATCTAGTCCAATCCACCTGCCACAGCAGCATCACCTAGACCAAATCACACAGGAACACATCCAGGCTGGTTTTAAACATCTCCAGAGAAGGAGACTCCACAACTCCCCTGGGCAGCCTATTCCAGTGATTTGTCACCCTCACTGTGAAGGAGTTTATTCTAATATTTGTATGAAACCTCCTATGTTCCAGCTTACAACCATTGCCCCCCTCTGTCCTATCACTAAATGACATTGAGAAGAGCCTGGCTCTGTCCGCCTGGGACCCACCCTTCAAACATTTATAGACATTAATTATGTCAGCCCTCAATCTCCTCTTCTCCAAGCTAAAGAGACCCAGCTCCCTCAGCCTCTCCTCTTAAGGGACGTGCTCCACTTCCTTCATCATCCTCGTTGCTCTACGCTGTACTCCCTCCAGTAGCTGCATCTCCTTCTTGAACTGATGGTCTCAGAAATGGACAAAGTATTCCAGATGTAGTCTCACTGGTGCAGAGCAGAGGGGGAGAAGAATTTCTCTTGATCTGCTAACCACCCCCTTCTAATCCACCCCATGTGTCCTTATGTATCTTTCCACCTGTTTTAGTGCATATTATTAAGGTAGTTTAATGACTGGTGAACACTTGGTTGAAGCTATTTTTTCTAGGACAAATCTTACTTTAACTAAACGACTGCAAAGAAGAAAAAAGAACAGAAGCACACTAAACTAATTAGAAAAGTTATTGTTTGAATGTGTGTTTACAGGACTTTAATACTTGTTTAAGTTATTCTGGTTTAAGAACATTCCTTGAATTCACTGCAGACTGATGTAGAGAAGAGACTGTATGCTGTGTTGGGTTCCTGCTTCTTGTGTCACACCTGGCCTTGCCGGTCCCATCAGTGCTTTCATTACCATCTGCCTTGCATTTGACAGTATGATTCGTGTCTCTGAGTTTTGTCAGCAAACATGATTGCGTCAGAATTGAGCAGGTTGCAGCTGGTTGTGGGACCATCCTTACCTCATAATTATATGAACTTCTACATTTTCTAAGAGATATGCAAATAGTCAGGTGCCTCTCTTTTACCAGGTACAAGGATGCATCTGGAACCAGGTACATGGATGTATCTCTAACTGTTCCATGTTTATGACAGCTCAAATTTTTAACTAGTGACTTTGCCACCTGACAGGTATTTGTTGTAATTGCTATGCTTATGAAATTCTAAAAATGTATTATTTGAGCTGTCTTCTTTACAGTGATGAAACAGAGTGAGATCCAGAGAGGTGCGTTGAACATGTCTGTGTGATGCCTGACTCAAACAGGGTTCCAGAATGGCATATAGATTTTGCAGTGATTCTTTGCTGAGTGGGGAATCTTGTGGCACAGATCAGTAGGAAATGCTGACTGTCTGCCCCACCTGAACTTCTGCTCCTCTGTGGTGCTGAGGTGCAGCATTGAGAAAAATCTCATAAATAGTATTTGTAATGGAGGCCCTGTGTCCTTTTCTGAGCACTTCTTCATCCAGGAATCTATTTGTTCAAAGCAAGGTGGTGAGAGAAAGGAATGTGCTGATGTGTGCTGCAAAAGAACGAACCTCTTTTCTGAGTCTTCCTCAGCTGCAAAAATGGCAATGGTTTCAAACTAGAATAAGGTAGATTTATATTGGATATTGTGAAGAAATTCCTCACTGTGAAGATGGTGAGGCACTGGAACTGGTTGCCCAGGGAGGTTGTGGATGCCTCCTCCCTGAATGTTTTCCACACCAAGTTGGATGTGGCTCTGGGCAAACTGATCTAGTGAGAGGTGACTCTGCCCATGGCAGGGGGGTTGGAACTAGATGATCTTTGAGATTCCTTCCAACTGAAGCCATTCTATGATAAACTCAGGCTTGTTGTCAGTTTTTCATCCTGGGTCCCAGGTTACAGAGGAATCTGTGCATTCCCATTATCCCCTTCCAGGTCTGGGTGGTCCAGATTCTCTTGCATGTATGTTGAAATGGGGTGGGAGTGGTCTAATTGTAAAAGTGAATAGTGTGAACCATCCTGTAAATGGTGGCTCATGGCTTTGATTTTTCTGTCCATATTCAGTGAAGCATGGCTCTGTGTGTGTTTGCGATGACCATTGTGTACTTTCTGGTGCACAGGAGCAGCAGAGAAGAGCTCAAAGCATGGAGCTGAAGATCGAACCCAGAATTTCATCATGGCAATGAAGGATCGCATGAAAATCCGTGAACGGAACAAGCCAGAGATTTTTGACTTGATCAGAGATGTGTTCTGTGAGAGCAAAATGACACATGCTCAGCAGATGAAGACAGTAAAGCAGAGCGTGCTTGATGGCACCTCAAAATGGTCAGCAAAGATCACGATCACAGGTGAGTGTAGGAGGCATGGCTGGCATGGGTGATACTGTGGTTTTTCTGCCCATTCTGAGCTGCTCCTTCACATGTGGTGTGGCCATATTGTCTTGCTGTATGGTGGTGGTAACCCTTCTCTTTTCCTTCCAGTGATGTGTGCTCAGGGTCTGCAGGCCAAAGACAAGACTGGGTCCAGTGATCCATATGTAACAGTTCAAGTGGGTAAAACAAAGAAGAGGACAAAAACGATATTTGGAAATCTGAATCCTGTATGGGAAGAGAAGTTTTACTTGTAAGTGGTCTTACGAGGACGTTCAGCCCCATTTTGCCTGTTGGTGTGATCTATGGTTTTGGCAGTCGGTGTGCTTTCCCACGCCACCTGTAATGTGTGATCATTTCATTATGAGAGTGCAATCTGGAGGGTTTAGCCTTTAACAAAGTACATAGTGCTCACCTGCTCATCTAATCTGTCCTGTATTTGTATAAATTGTCAGCTCTGCCAACACTTTTATGTTGATGTTTCTAGAGAAAGCTAAAGAGAGAAGAAAATCTTTAACTCAGCAGCTTTTGTTTCTGGCTAATGGACATACTTTCAAAACCCTTTGTAATATGAAGTGGTAAAGTTCATAGAAAAGACTAAGCAAACTTCCCATGAACTACTGCTGTGACCTGCTGCTGGTGTTTGATCAGTGAAGGCTAAAGACAATTAGTTGTGTGTCACTTGTCTGTGATGCTACCAGCCTCCCCTTTCAGTTCTGGAAAATTAATGTGACGATAACTCAAGGGATTATGTGCTCTCAAGATGAGCAATGTATCCATGTCTGAATTGAAAGCAAAGGCTGGAGGCACAATTCTATAGCTATTAATTCTTCCCTGAAAGCCCAAGAATGTTTTCCGCCCTACTTTTATTCAATAAGTAGAGTGCACCCTCGATTTATCGTTGAACATTTTATAAAACAAAATGGAGACATTAAGTCCAGCAGGTGTTTTCTTAAGATTCTGGATGATCTTGTTCAACCTTAAACATCTTTATTTCCTTTAATATGTAAGCTTTTTCCATTTTTCCTTCTCTCTCTTTCCTTTTGCTCTTACTTGTTTTTCCCTAAACTCTGCAAACTGAAAGTTGTTGTATTTTTGTGTCAGGCTTATATCAGCCCAGCTTTGTTTTTACAATTTACAGTACAGTCAGAATTATTTTTAAGTAGTTTTGAGCTGTTCATTAATGTCAGAAAAATCTTGGTGCTATATTGAGCAAGTAAGCCCTTGGCTTTATTCTCAGTTTAATCCAAGGTAACATTACTGCCTGATAAGTAGTAAGTATGCTTAGGCGCCATTTGGATAACTAGTCACAATAGCAGTAAGTCTGTGTGGGAGCCTTAAGGACCTTGATTTACTGTGCCAAGTAGTTACCATGGTATTTGCAGTGTGTTCCCTTCTAATTTTAGGAGCTTCAACAAATACTCTGTTTAAAGATAGATAGCACAACGTGATAAATGTCACCGTTTTAACAGAGCCACTGTTTAGATTTTATGGCCATGGCTGTGATTCAGCAGATAATATGCTGTTGGGCATTAGAGCTGATGCTACTTCTTATCTTGGCTGTTGTTTTAATTGCCTTGGAATAGAAGAAGAGATTAAGGAAAAGAGCTGAATGTCTATATCAGTAGTAGGGAGCATTCATTGCTGGAATCAATGTGTCGTTTCATCAGTAGATGTCAAAGCTCACCTTATGCTGGATGGGGAGAGAGTAATTCAGAAGTGTATGCAGCACTGGTCTTTCGCACACACATCTTCCTTTTTCACATTTATAGGGCTTTTTTTTCAGCTTACAGCTTTTAACATTTCTGAAACATTTTACCTCATAATCAAATGGAAATTCGAATCAACATATGTAGGCCAAAAATACCCATAGCATACCAAGGTTTTTTAGAAGAGATTGTCAGGACAATCAAAAGATTGTTAAATTTCATGGGTTGGTGGGGAGTGTGTTGGTTTTTTTAAAATTAAGTTAACTTGTTATAGTGAGAAAAAGATGTTGTGGTAGTTACTGAAAGCCTACCTTGCAGAAGACATGCGAAAAGTCTTGTGTTCAAAACGATTAAATATTTCAACAGCTGCAAGATAGGTGAGTGGAGACAGTCAGGTCAGTAACTAATGTTCCTGTCAACACATGCTGTATCCTTTTGTATTTTGCTTGCAGACTTGTTTGAAGCTGGTGTTCACTAGGTGCCCGGGGTCTCAAACGATCTCAGTTCTGGTGCCTTCTCATATACAGCTAGAAATCTTGTGTGCATCAGCCATTGCAATTACAGTGTAGTCCATGGCATGAATTGAGGCAGAATACATGCATCTGAGAGATTTAATTCTACAGACTCAGTAAAGAGTATTAAAAGTAACTTAAACAAATTTTTAAATTTTTATGGCCGAAGTAGCCTGTTTCAAGTAGGTTTTCTGTGCTTATTCACAGTGATGAACAGAACAGTATATTAAATACTTCTCCTTATGTATGTTTTGTTCCTTTTCTGTGTGCTGTGGTAGGCTTGACCCAATTTGAAAGTCCTGATTTAGAACTGTGTTTTAGAAAAGGCAAGATTGAAAACACTTGGGTTTCCATTACAGGTGCTATCTAGCTCAATACTAGCCCATGTCATTCGCTGTGGGCATCTGCTTAGTTTAAAAGCCAATTCTTGGAGCATACCCATGTTGTCTGAGCCAAGTGATTTGCAGCTTCTGTTTCTTTCTGAAAGTTCTCTCTAAATACTTATTTGCCTATAGAAAATGTACTGTTATAGGGAGTTTTTTGTGTCTTTCATTGGAGTTTGGAGACCTATGAAAATACTAGGTGTTGATCTTTCTGCTTCATTCAAAATTTAGCAGGCTTGATGCCTAGACTTTGCATATGACACATGGCAGGGACAAGTTTGGGGAGGAACTCCAGCCATTTCTGAATGACAATAGAGAAATGCTGTTCTGTGAACATACACTAAGAAAGCCCTTCTTCCCTTGGCTTTACACACTTTTCCTCTTCTGCAATAATCCCTGATCCTTCTCCCACAGCTGCAGCGAGCAGACTTATAAACAACCGGCTCCATTTGCCACAAATGTTTCTCCTCTGGGCTCTCAGCAATCTTCCCCTAACTGTCAGGACAGAAGACAGTACATGTCCCACATGAAGATATATCTCAGTTGTCTGGATTGTTTGGTACCTGAGAGCCAAGTGGCTGCAGACTTTCTGCAGACAACAGCTGGTGGCCAACAGCTGGTCAGGGTTTCCCTTCTTCATCTAGTTGTAATTTATTTGCAGAGCTTGTTGGAACATAGGGATTTTCACAAGTCGTCTTTGTAACTCTTGTTTCTGTAGGAAACACTGTACTAGTATTAAAGGGACGATACTTTTTTCACTGTTCAGTGCAATTAGAATGCAGTGATTTCCCATTTAGACAGAATCACAGAACATTAGGGATTGGAAGTGACCTTGAAAGGTCATCCAGTGCAACCCCCCTGCCACAGCAGGATCACCTAGACCTAGTCCAGGTGGGTTTTAAACGTCTCCAAAGAAGGACACTCGACAAACCCCCTGGGCAGCCCCCTCCAGCACCCTCGCACCCTCACTGGGAAGAAGTTATACAATCACAGAATCAGTCAGGGTTGGAAGGGACCACAAGATCATGCAGTTCCAACCCCCCTGCCATGGGCAGGGACACCCCATCCTAGATCAGGCTGTCATTATTTAGTCACCTTTTAGACTGTTGGTAGAAAATACAGGCTTCCTAAAAAACCTTTTCTAGAGGCTGAGGCTAAGCGTCCACTTGAATGGGTTACAAAGCAGACAGAATGTAGGAGAATAAACTTGACTGCCGCACAGTTTTGATTTTAATGGGAGAGCCCTGGGCTCATGTGGAGGCTACTAGTCCACACCTTTTGTTCCAGAAGTGCCTCAGTCTTTAATGACTGTGAGCACGCGGTGTTACTGGGTTTGAACAGGACATTGCTGCATTTTTTTTGCCTAGGCACAAAACTACTTGCTCATTTTACACTGATATCCCTCTGAAGTTACATGGTCTGAGTAAAGCTCTGTCCCAAGCTTTGAAGGGTGGGTGTGAAATCGTTGCCTGGAACAGATTACATTGTCACCGAACAGTTTGCAAGGGATGTGTTTGTTCTGTCTCACTGCAGAAGAGTAACTGAGTTAAAATAGAATGCCTCCTGCTAGCAGATAATCAATATTTCATTAGGACATGCGGAGATGCACAGGGTATACATCCTTGTTAATCCATTAGGAATGATGCTATTGCGTACCGTAACCATGAGGTTGTCCCCCAAAAGCATCTGTTCAGTTCTGCAATTTTCCTTTGAGCTGCTGCGACTGTTATCAAGCTCAGCATAGAATCATAGAATGCTTGAGGTTAGGAGGGACCTTCAGAAGTCATCTAATCCAGCCTCCCTTGCAGTGAGCATGGGCAATCTGAAGAGTTCAGGTTGCACAGAGTTCTGTTCTAGCCTGGCCTGGGATGTATTCAGAGATGGGGCTTCTACCACATCTTTGGACAATGTGGGTTGGTGTTTCACCACCGAAGTGTAAAACATTTCTTCCTTGTATCTAGTCTGAATCTCCCCTCTTCTAGTTTAAAAGCATCACCTGTTGTCCTATCACTACAGACTCTGCTAAAAGGATTGTCTCTCTCTCTCTTACAAGTCTCTTTCATGTCCTCAAGTGCAGCAATAAACAGTCCCCAGTGGCTTCTCTTCTCCAGCGTGAACAGTCTGACCTTTCATCTACCTGTGGTTGTGCCGGTTACCTGTGGTTCCACAGCTGTATTTTATAATTCTTCATTCTGAGACCACTGTGTTTACAAGTGTCGCTGTGAATGTGCACCCTCAGCCTCTCTTCACTTCTTTTTTCTACAGATACTGGCAATACTGAAACTGTCACTCTGGTAAAATCCTGCTTGCTACCCAGCTGTGTTACCAACATGAAACTTAAGGTTGATTCAGAGTTGATGCCTTGTGGCAAGCACCTTTTGGGAAGCTGAGTTAATGTAGTTAAGGATGTAATGCTCTCTGTAGTTGGGAGAGCCACACCATTAATTTGTCAGTTGTAGCATTGGGTAACAGCAAGATAATTGTACTTGTTCCCTTAAGAAAAAAACTTAATGCTAGTACGAACAGAAAACTCATTTCTTTGCTCTTAAGACAGCAACAGCTGCATCTCGGGGCATATTGTGCTGTCGTGCTGAACTTGTGAGCTACTATGGATTTTAGCTTTGTTCTCTTACCAGGCTGATTTTGACTTTGGTGTTTTCTCTACCATTCGTTTTTTTCTCCTTTATAAAGAATTAACCTGTCTCAAGATGTTTTCTGCCTTCCTGTTGAGGTTGGCCACAACAGAGCTGCCAGTCAGACCCTACTGTGTCAAGACACTTAGTTGCTATCATATCCAAATCCTCCTGCTTTCTCAGCCAGACCATTTCCCATAGACAATGTTTTTTGTGTTTGCTTTGTGTATGTAGTTAGCACTCTTTACTGGGCCTTCTCACACTGATTGTTAAAACTACTCCTTCATGTATAATTTTCCGTAAAATTGCTTTGCTGCTTTTTTTTTGTTTTTTCTTTTGCTTTTGTGAGTGCACCTTTCTGTCTGGTAGGTAGAACTTCTGCAAACCATCAGTGTTGGCACAGTTTAACAAGGCTTATGTCTTTGGCTCTAGTGTTCCTGAGGAGATTAAGTAATGGTCCTGCAAATGTTCACAAAAAGCAGGAAATTATTAGAAAATCCAGCATAGATGCCACTGTGGCTTTTTGCTTCAAAGTATAAATCACTAGCGCAAAAGTTATGTTCTTCTTATTTTTAGACACTTGTTTCTCTCTAGTTCTTGGAGGAGACATGGAGTACACGTCTCTGTCTCAGACGTCTGACATCATCTGAGCCAGTTTGGCCCAACCTTCACACGTGGTCAGAGGTCTCGGAACTTTTTTGAAGTTGGAGCTAGATGTGAAAGATGCAAATTGCTACGTTAATTGTGGGAGGCACTACACTGTAAATTCAGCAGCTGCCTCTTCTGTTTAGTTACCAATAGACCAATCAGTGGTGGATGGGGGCATGCCACTGTGTGCAGACCAGAATTAACCACAGCTTCGTGTGCTTGTGTGCTTCTCCTCACCCCTCTTGTTAGTTGGGCATTGAGAAGAGTCCAGAGTTTTGACAGTGCAGCAGATGAGTGTGGGGTACTGGTGGTTCCCCACTGGTGGATATTGATGTCTTTTGTTGAGTAACAAGCAAAAAGACGAGAGGAAATGGCCTCAAGTTTTACCAGGAAAGATTTAGCTTGGATATTAAACTAATGTTCTTGACCAAAAGGATTATCAAGCCTTGAAACAGGCTGTCTAGGGAAGTGGTAGAGTCCCCTGGAGGTATTGAGAAGGTGTGTAGATATTGTGTTGAGGGACATGGTTTAGTAGTAACATGACAGTGCTTGGTTAACAGTTGTTCTCAGTGATCTTAAAGGTCTTTTTCTAGCTTAGATGATTCTATTTTTCTGTTATTTTAATTTTCCTTAATGATTTGATGAGATGTTCCTTGAAAATGTTACTGTATTTGGTAGCTCGATGTGTAAAAGTTCCTTATAAAAATGACACCATCAGGACAATATTGATATAAAGAAAGGAACAATTTCTGAAACATGTACAAAGGGATCCTGGTTTTCAGTTTTCACAGTCTGAAATAGACCTGAAAGCATTTGGTAGTTTATTCCTTGTAGTGGGATCACAGTGTGTTTCTTCTCTCTGTGTCCTCTTGGGAAAGCTGCAGGAGTTCAGCTGCGGGAGACCGGACTGACGTGTTTGCACCAATGAAATCAAACCCCACAAAAATATAGCAAGGGGCAAGGAAGGCATTGTCAGGAATGTGCAGCTCTTGTGTTAATGAAGGAGAAAGTTTCTAGTAGGAGAGCTTGCTAGTCACAGTCTTGTGGAGTCATGATGCTGTCACAAATGGGAAAGTATTTCTTATTAGTTTGAAAGCCTGTTAGCAGTCTGCAAGCTCAAGTTCCCCAGTATTCATGGCCATTTTGGGGTGCTCTCTGGCAGATGAACTGGTGTGGAGACAACTGTCTTGATTTCACTGAAAGCAAGGACTGTGGTTGCTACTGTCTTAAATGGTAGTATTTTATGGGTAAGCCACCAGCCCAAGACTTTCAGCTCTGTGAACAAGTGATAAGGCTCATTCTCTGGCATAGGAGTAGCATAAGGAATACAAAATGAGTAGTCCCTTGAAAAAAACACACCCAAAATCCAGAGAAAAATGTTTTTGTAAAGTTTCCTACAGCACTCAATAGGGAATTATGCTGTAGCAGCAAAGTGAAGGATGATAGCCAACCAGTGGCTTGTTGGGCCACCTAAGGTGGATTTAGGTCCAAAGAGTGAATGTTTGTCTAAAGGAAAGAGCAAGTTTCTGACCACTGGTAGAAAAGAAATAAAGTCAAACGAAGTCCTAATGAAGAAGTGGTGTTCCAGAAGGGGAGTTCTGAATAAGTCAGAAGCTAACCTGCAGGTGCTTTGTAAATGGCACTTTGTGTTTTTAGGCACTTGTGGACTTCCAAATGTTGATCACTTATGCTAGTGCCAGGATATACATTAGTGCAGCTTGTCAGGAGCGGAACATTTCCATTAGATGTGCCCTATCACTGGTAGATGTGCCAGTGGACTCAGGTAAACCAGAAAGCCAAGAAGAGCACCAGTCCATTTGCTTCTTGCTTGTGAACACTTGCTGCATGAGCATAAAGGGAAGACATCCTTGAAGCAGAGGAGGAGGAAGGGAAGAATAATGCAGGACAGAAACAATGAACCATCTTTCTCCTGAGCCCTAAATACAGCTTTGATTACACAGCAAAGGCAGGGGGCAGTGATACTTTCTGCCAGTGATCATAACTGTGTGGGATTGACTCTAAATTTCTATGTATGATTCCCAGCTGTTCCTCTGTACTGGAGTTGCTTGATTCAGTAGCCCTAAATCACAGTGGTGGCAAGAGGAGCCTGAGTAATTTCTTGGTCCAGAGCATGCAAATACCAGTTACTGACACATCTTATTGACCAGGTTTAGCAGATCTCTTGTGACCCATTTCTTCCTTCTCCCTGTTGCTTAGCAACAAATGCAGCATGTTAATGTTAAAAAGGCTGGAAAACAGGCCTTCAGCACAAGTTGCCTGTTTTCATAGGTTTTGTTTTCTCCAGGGCAGACATTTGTAGTGGTTATGGTGAGTAATCACCCTTGTCATGGTCTCATATGAGCACTCAAATTGCTTTATTGTATCGCATGCCCTGCAAAAGAGCAAAGCTCTTATAATAAGGTTCTTTCACCCACTTTGAACATCTAGGAGCCTGGCTGGATCTACAGAAGGTATCTGAACACCAAGGGTTTGGAAGCAGGGGGTGCTGATGATGAAAATTCTGCCTGTGCATTAAACTAGAGGATGCCAATTCAGCAAATATTAAACAGCTTTTTTTAATGGACGTTGTCCTTACTGTCCATAGCACAAAGAGTCAGCCTGATTTCTGAATAATAGGCAGATGAAATTCTAGTAATTAAATACCAGCTTTGTAACTACTGCTTCCTGCTCTATCCTCCCAGACTGTGTTTATGTCATTGGATTGTTATGTATGTTAATACACTAACTTTGTGACTATTTTGGCATAGGAATGCTACTGTCTGAACTGTTTATCTTTTATTGTGGAAGAATGTTTGTCATAGCTCTTTATTGTGCTATCGTGTCTCCTGCACACAGAATAATACAACCATTTAGGTTAGAAAAGACTTTTGAGATGATGAAGTCCCACCAATAGCCCTGTTCTACCAAGCATAAACAAAAGAAGCCTTTAATACCTACAGCTGAACAGGTCATTGATGGGGAGAACTATCAGAGACTAGTGAGATGCTCACATAGCAACTCTGATGGTGGGGCTTTTGGTCAGAGCACGATACTCTTTCAGCATGCCTCTGAAAAGCAGTATCTATAACATAGAATCATAGAATGGTTTAGGTTGCAAAGGATCTTAAACATCATCTAGTTCCAACCCCTCTGCCATGGCAGGAACACCTCTCACCAGACCAGGTTGTTCAAAGCCCCATCCAACCTGTCCTTGAACATTTCCAAGGATGGGTCATCCACAACCCCCCTGGGCAAGCCTCAGCACCCTCACAGGGAGGAATTTATTCCTAAGATCCAGTCTAAATCTGGCCTCTTTTAGCTTGAAACCACTCCTCCCTGCACTATTACTAGAGACCATCAAAAAAAGTCTCTCCAGCTTTCCTATTCCCTTCAAGTACTGGAAAGCTGTTACAAGATCCTCCCAGAACCTGCACTCAGGCTGGACAGCCCAAGTTCACTCAGCCTATCCTCATAGGACAGTTTCTCCAACTCTCTGATCACCTTTGTGGCCCTCCTCTGGACTCACTCCAAAAGTTCCATGTCTGTCTTGTATTGGGGAGTCCAGAACTGGACATAGTACTCCAGCTGAGGTCTCACAAAGGCAGAGCAGACAGGGACTATCACCTCCCTTGACCTGCTGGTGACACTTCTTTTGATCCGGCCCAGGATATGATTGACCTTCTGTGCTGTACTTACACATTGCTGACTCATGTTGAGCTTCTTAACTACCAATGCCCCCAAGACTTTCTGCTTGCAACTGCTCTCAATCCTTTCTCCACCCAGCATATATCTGTGCTTGGGATTGCTTTGACCCAGATGTAGGACCCTGCACTTGGACCTGTTGAACCTCAAACACTTTGCATGGGCCCACTTCTCAAGACTGTCAGTGTCCCTGTGGATGGCCTCCCTTTCCTCCAGTGTGCCAATCACATCACACATCTTGGTGTCATCAACGGACTTGGTGAGGGTGCACCCAAAGCATGTTCATGTTCCTGATAAAAACGCGAGACAACAGTGGTTGAATATGATGTAATATGATGTGCTCCTGCATATGCTACGGAGTTGCTGTGTAGCTCCTGTCTGATGATCCACTTCTAAATAAAAGGGCATTTCTTTACAGTTTATCCTGTTCCTGTAGGACAGCTGGGTCACGATGATTGTGAAGCATGTACCATGTAAGCATTGGCTGCATTATGTGCTGCTCAACATTACCTTTGTCTTGTTTGCAGTGAGTGCCATAATTCTTCTGACCGGATCAAGGTGCGAGTATGGGATGAAGATGATGACATCAAATCTCGTGTCAAGCAGAGACTGAAACGAGAGTCGGATGATTTCCTGGGACAGACAATAATTGAAGTCCGTACTCTGAGTGGAGAAATGGATGTCTGGTACAACCTTGGTGAGCAGGGCTTTGGGATTGAAAACATCACGTTAGTTTAGGAGTGTTTGAGAGCTCTTGGGAGCATTTGAACAGTCTTAAAGAAATGAAGAAAAAGTCTCTTGTAATTTTAGGGTGCATGTGGTGGTGGTGTGAGTTAGATGCAAGTCATTGAAAAAGGAGAATAACATGTCAGAAGGGTGTCAGTTCCCTGTCAGGCGCTGAGAAGTGCATTAGGTAAAATGCTTGGAGCAGGGTTGAGTTACACCTGCGCTGGACACATGTTTTCTGTCTTATGTCCTCCTTATTTTGGTGTAAACACGGACACTTTAGCACTCTCTAAGACCTGAAAGTGAACCGCACTGGCTTGGGAAGTTGAGACCTTTCTCAGAGACCAAAATTCAGTGTTGTAGAAAGTGCTGACAAGTCTTCACAGTGAGGGTGATGGAGCACTGGAACAGGCTGCCCAGGGAGGTTGTGGAGTCTCCTTCACTGGAGATGCTGAAGACCTGCCTGGACGTGTTCCTGTGCGACTTGGTCTAGGTGATCCTGCTGTGTTAGGGGGATTGGGCTGGATGATCTTTTGAGGTCCCTTCCAATCCCTGATGATTCTATGATTCTGTGATTCTAAGTAACTTGGTGATACTGAATTGGCAGATATAGTAGTAATCCTAGGAGCTCCAAAATCTTATTGATAGGGGCAAACAGCAGTTCCCAGGAGCTCAGGACTGTGGTGAGGTCAGGAAAGAATTTCACACCAGTCAGCCATATTCTTGGAGAAAGGAATCTGTGCTTGGTGGTTCTATTTCAGCTGACTGAATCCAAGGTCCTATAGCACAATTACACATTTACTGTCAGAAAGGGTATCTTCTGTCCAGAAATGTGCATAACTCTAGCTAGATGTGTCATATTGAGGGAATACCATGGCATTTGTTTTGCTGATGTCTACTTAGTATTCGATGTCTTGAAATAAAAAAGTCAGGAAGTTTTCTCTGTGATGACTCTGATCACAAGCTGAGTCTGAGCTTCCAGCAGTTTCTTCTCCAGTGTTGTTACCTCAAGATGGATCTGAACGTGAATAATGTGTATAACTGTTGATGATTTTCTCCTTCTAGAGAAACGAACAGATAAGTCTGCAGTGTCTGGGGCTATTCGCCTGCAAATCAGTGTGGAGATCAAAGGCGAGGAGAAAGTAGCTCCATATCATATTCAGTACACTTGCCTTCATGAGGTAAGAAGCAGGTTCAGCTCAGTCTTCACCACTGTCTTTCTCTCTACTGAAGATGGCATTTTCTGGCCTTTATTTCCTGGAAATGTTCCTTCTGGCCCTAGAGGAACTGCACTGCTCTCAGACAGAGGTCAGACATTGGTACAGTTCAGAGTTCCCACAGATTTCATGAGAGATTTAATTTAACCTCTGAATTCACTTGAGTGATGTTTTCAGTATGTCCTCCTTGAGAGAAGACAGGCTAAAATGCCTTATGAGTAATTCTGAACCGGGGAGTGCTTTGACTCAGGCTGTTGAGTGATGTAGATATTGGTAGTGCAGATTCTTCTGTGCTGCTGCACTGGTACGTAGCTATGAACAATTCTTGGGCAATAGAAGAGAAGCTGTGGTTACTTCCACTGACCTGTCTCAGAGTGGACTGAGCTAGGCAAACTGCCTTGTCTCAGAGAGATGCATGATGCTCAGACTATCTGTCGGGTGGGCGGGTCAGCCTTTAGATGCGTGATTAAGGAAAAGTAGTCGGGGCCCCTTTCGCTGACATGCAAGAATATCATGAGGTCCAGTGAGGTTTTAGCAAATACACATTGAAAAAGGAGGATGGATTTATCACAGAGAGAAATATTCAGTTATGGAAGCAACGCATTTTATCCAGATACTAGAGCAGGTGAGCCCTGTGGTGTCCGCTGGCCTTATCAGGAAACAGGCAGACTTGCAGCTAAGAAAAATATCTGTAGGCTTCTTACAGTAGGTTGTGTCTTTCAATACATATTTATTGGTTTCTTTATTCAGTGATGGCTTCTGTTTGATAAGCAGTTTTGCTTTTTCCTTTGTGGACATACATGATCTCTTGCTGCCCTTCTTTTTTGCAAACATGTCCCTTTTAACTGTCGCCTTCTTTAATTTCTGTATCATAAAATGAAGATGATTTACAGCTGGAATAATTTAATTAGGGAAAATAGTAGGGGGAAGCAGAATCCTCTGGCTCCTAATGAGATCATTAAACTCTTGCTTCCCTTACTACAGGGAGCCAGCTGTCTGCAAAGCTGATGAATGCGTAAGTGACATGAATTTGAGGATTATTGAGAAGACCACTAAACCGAATGTGCAATTTCTGCACAGCAGTGATAGCTGAAAGCTTTTCCGTGTTAGATAAAGTGAAAGGTTATGTTGAATGATAATGCAAGTGTCTAGTTGTTTGGGATTTTAAGGATGTCCTCTTCAGGAAAAAGAAGTGTTTTTGTTGACTGTTGTGCTGTACAATAATAATAATAATCATAGCAAAGCTGATACAGAGCTGTTAGTCACCTGGTTTAACTAGCTAGTCCATGTCAAGGTATGGCATTCCGGGGACAGAAATATGTAGGTTTCGGGAAACTAATCAGTCTGTGGTTTCACTGCATGGAAGCACTCATCTGCATCGTTCACCATGTCTGCTGGGTAACATTATAGGGATGACTGCAAAAAAATTCATCTGGGAGAAAGAAGAAAAGGAGGTAAATGTAGAAAAATACATACTGGGTGGTGGGAAAGAAACAGGGAGGAAAGCAAAGGATCTACTGCCTTCTCAGCAGTTCCAAACTCTTCATGAAAATCACTTGGAGGCTTCAGCAGCCTCACATATGATTTCTTCACTGTTTTGTATTTCAGAACCTCTTTCACCATCTCACAGATGTGCAAGGGAATGGGGTGGTGAAGATTCCCGATGCCAAAGGAGATGATGCCTGGAAGGTGTATTTTGATGAGACAGCTCAAGAGATTGTGGATGAATTTGCAATGCGTTACGGCATTGAATCTATCTACCAGGCCATGACGTAAGATGCACCTAATTGGAGTAACTAACTGATGTAACTGTTACTATTGAGAAGGACGAAATGTGTTGGTAATGGAAGGTTTCGCAGTGACAGCTGCTCTTTGGGGGGCTTACTGTGAGCAGGAAGAGATTGCCTTTCTCTGAATCACTGGTTTCCTCAAAGTCTAGAAATTATCAAGTGACAACAAGCTGGAAGTCATCATCTGTAGGCCAGATTTCAGTAACAGACCTGTTATACAAAGCTCTGCTAGCCAGCGTGGGAAATAAGATGCTTAGAGGGCTTTGTTCAGTTATGGCCCATGAGCTTGACAAAGCAGTACTCCTGCTCTTCAAGGGTCTGCACCCAGAAGCTGAATGGATTCTGCAGAGGAGCAAAGCAGATGGCTTTTGGTCTGTTTTATTGCACGCATGCAGTCACAGCTGTATGCAAATAGGCTTTCAGTTGCATGAGCACTGGAATGAGCTGCGCAGGGAGGTTGTGGAGTCTCCTTCTCTGGAGATGTTTTAAACCCACACGGCCATGTTCCTCTGCGACTTGATCTAGGTGATCCAGCGGGGGGAGTGGACTAGATGATCTTTCGAGGTCCCTTCCAATCCCTAATGTTCTGTGATCCTGTGATCTGAGCAGTTTGCATGAGCGCCTTTAGAACTAATTCTGAGGAACTACTCTAACTTCAGCAGTGTAAATAACCATAATTTGTCATTGATAGTTGAATCATTCTGGTTTAAGATTATAAAAATTTCTATTTGACCACTCTTCTGTTAAAAAGATGGTGTCCAAGGATCCTTGATGTGAGAAAGGATGAGGTTTCTGTGAAAGTGTTGCTCCTGTATATCTGCTGCAGCAATCAATACAGTCCTTTGAAGTCACTAATTTTCCGGGTGCTGCTGAAGGCATTTATAGGATGTCCAAATAATGGGGCCACTGATTTGTCCTCTTTGGAATTGGAGCTAGACTAGTGCAGTTCTTGATCTTCAAAGAGCATTTTCCTTCTCACTATACTTTTACTTGGATTTGGGATTAACCATTCTTCCTCTTAAAGACTAGTGGTGCTATGTTTAGCTCAGTTCTTACTTCAAATGTTCTATTAAATACACCGGAAAAGATGAACTTTTTCCACATGGAAGTTGGAAGTTTTGGAGTCTGTGTCCGTGAATGAATTATGATCTGTACTTATGTCACCTTGCAAGAAGCTTTTCTGCCTGTTAATTTAAGCCAAAGAAGAAAAGATATGGAAAGCTCTTCCAGAGGTCTCTGCTTACAGTAGGGTGAACTTGGAAGTTGGATCAGACTGCTCAGAGCCTCCTTTGATTTGCTAACAATTTCTAAAGGTTAACATGTACCACCTCTCTGGGCTCCTGTCCCCAGGTTTTATTACTGTGGGGGAAAAACACCCTGGTTGAAATACAAATTGGAAAATTCTACTTTGAATTTCCTGTGCTGTAACTGCTACGTGCTGCTACTTACTTTAGTCTTCTCTCTGCAATGATTTTGGCCTGGCTCAGTCTTCTTCCTAACCCTTCCCTCTCTGCTAAGTAGTCAAGACATTAAGTAGATCTCCACTCCTTCCACCTCCTCTTCTTCAAGCTAAACAAAACCATTTAATATGTCTTATTTACCAAGTGACTAAATGACCAGTTGGTTTACAGGTATCACATAGGAAGCAAGTTAACATTCAAGCACTAGTATTATATTTGTCTTAAATGCTGATTGTGAATTCCTGTGACATTCTCTTACTGGAGCTTTTTTGGTTACAATCATTTATAGGTTAACTTGCACAGAAGCTTATGTCTGTGATGAGTCAGAGGGATGGAACAATCCAGAGGGCTGAAACACCTCTTCCATAAGAACAAGCTGACAGATCTGGGGTTGTTCAGCCTGGATAAGAGAAGAGCCCACCTTATTGTGGCCTTTCAGTACTTAAAGGGGGATACAGGAAAGATGGGGAGGGACTCTACAGAAACTGTAGTGATAAGATCAGGGTGAATTTTAAACTGAAAGAGAGTAGATTTAGATTAGATTTTTAGGAAGGAGTTCTTCACTGTGAGGGTGGAGAGCCACTGGCACAGGTTACCCAGAGAGGTGACAGGACTGGGGCACCTGGTTGGCTCAGTGGTTAAAGCATGTAACTCTGAATTCCTGGGGTCACAGGTTCAAGCCCCATGTAGGACATCTTGAGACAGTACTGTAGGCTTACCCTGCTCCAGCAGCGGGGGTTGGACTTAGATGATCTTTTGAAGTCCCTTCCAACCGCTAACATTCTGTAATTCCCATCCCTGGAAACTTCCCAGGTGAGTTTGGAACAGGGATCTAAGCATTTGACTTGAAGATGTCCCTGCCTGCTGCAGTGGATTGGACTACATGACCTTTAAGCATCCATTCCAGCCCAAACCCTTGTGTGTTTCTGTGAGTCCCTTAGGCAGAAAGCCACATCTAGAAATTAGTTCCCAAGTTTAATATGAGAGCTTGTTGAGGATTTCTGCTTGAAAGTTGCCTAGTTCTCTTGTCTACTGGAATGCCCTTTATGTGCCATGTCCCATAACATCAGACCTCTGAAGCTCTGATTTTCCCCCTGCCTTATGTCTAACAGATTTTGTTTGATTAATTACTTTACAAGCCTGTACACTTCTGGCATATTTTTGAGATTTCCTGCAGGAGGGTTCCTGGCACTTTCATGAGAGAAGTTAAAAGGGAAAATGCAAATGATCATAGAATCACAGAATCATTAGGGATTGGAAGGGACTTTGAAAGATCATCTAATCCAATCTCCCTGCCACAGCAGGATCACCTAGATCCAGTCCCATAGGAATATATCTGAGTGGGTTTTAAAGGTCTCCAGAGAAGGAGACTCCACAACCCCCACTAGGCAGCCTGTTCCAATGCTCCATCACCCTCACTCTGAAGAAGTTTCTTCTGATATTTATATGGAACCTGCTATGTTCCAGCTGACACCCATTGCCCCTTGTCCTATCACTAGATGACATTGAGAAGAGCCTGGCTCCATCCTCCTGACACCCACCCCTCACATATGTATAGACATTAATGAGGTCACCCCTCAGTCATGCACGCTTCCTGTGGGCTGGAGGGGTTGGCCCTAAGGAATGTCCTGTCTGTGCAGCACAGAACTACTAGTGTGTGATCTGTCTGTGCTTGAGTGCTTTCCAACTGCTGCTGCCTCATACCACCTCATAATATAGGTGACGTCTTATGATCTTGTAATTTAGAACTTGCTGCTTCAAGTTGCAAATAGAATATAGAATTTTATAACATAGAATTCTGTATTACTATGACTTTATAATACAGAATTTGGTGCTTCAAGTTGCAGCAAATTCTAGGTTTCCCTGTTTTTAGGAATTGCTGTAAGGACCCTGGGTGTCATCCAAGTCACACGCTGTTGGCAACAAGTAGTTGAGAAGCTCTTTTATGACCTGAAAAAGGTCACAATGAAGGGACTTTTCTTCTTTCAAGCATATCTGTTGTCTAGATGGCATCTTTCTGAAAAAGCTCTGAGATGCTGGAGATGTATAGAAGGGGAAAAAACTTGACTCTCATATTTTCATGGTGCCAGCCAGAGCAAGGGGACTATTAAAGTGTCAGAGTCAAATTGTGCTATGTGAAAGAAACCAGAATGACTTAACAAAACTGCCCTTTTGCAGGCATTTTGCATGTCTTTCTTCGAAATACATGTGTCCAGGCGTGCCAGCTGTGATGAGCACCTTACTTGCCAATATCAATGCTTACTACGCGCACACCACTGCCTCCACAAATGTGTCTGCTTCGGACCGCTTTGCAGCCTCCAATTTTGGGGTACGTTTGCGTGTATGGTGATGATACAATTTGACTTCTGTAATTTGCCAATGGTGCTTCTGCCTTTGGATAAATAACTTGTTAACTTGTTCTGTTTAAGAAGCATCAAATCTGTGGGAATTGGAAGCTGTGGAGTTCTTCTAGACTAGACAAAGAGCATGGCTTTATTGCTGTCATCATCACACACTTTAGATATTAATCAATGTAATGTATTGTGCTGTTTATTCTTTGTATTCAATTACACTGGAGCACAGATGGTATGGAGCGAGCAAATAATATTAAACTCTGCATGGTGGTGCTGTTGATAAAATATACCATGCAATCTGACCGTTTTAGAACTTCGTTCTAAAACGAAGCTAAAGTTCTAAAACAGTAACTGCTTCAAGAAGTGAAAAAAAGGTCAGTCCACCGAAGGTTTAAATGGTTTTCGTGTAACGAGTAGTGGAGTTTGTTGTGCCGACAGTATTTGGAAAAGCTCTTACTTCTGGTCAGATTGAGAATTTATAATTTTAATGAGGTGGTGTTCACAGATGCCAAATCAGAATCCAGTGGTGAGGCCTAGAGAAGATAATCACAAGAAGCTTGTGATGCTTGTCACTGAATTAACAGACAAAATCTTGGAGCTGTGTAATTCATCTGAATTAGACTCTTTTTTACTTACTCCTTTATTCATCTCTGAACAACTATTTTCTCTTAAATACGTTTGGTGAAAATTGCAGGTGAGAAATCTGAGGGGATCTGGTTCTGTCTCTACTTCTTAGTGATAATGGAATATTTTTACGACAATTCTAATATTACCCAGACTTTGGAAGTGCTGTGGTTTGAAATGACAGTGCAAGAGTAAATCCAAGAATAAAAAGAAAATGCTGTTTGCACAGCACCATGCATTCATACTGCTTCCACCCACTCTTTCCACATGCCCTGCCTACTCTGAACATCGATTGGATGGTGGTGATGTGTGTTATTGGTATTTTTTACAGAAAGAACGATTTGTGAAGCTTCTGGATCAGCTTCATAATTCACTTCGGATTGATCTCTCCATGTACAGGGTGAGTGGGAACAAACAGAATGTGTTCAGACATTGTGGTGAGCATTGGGAAAGCACATCCCTTGGACTTCTCTTTCATTTCTAACTTTTGGGTGGTTTGTGTCTTATGTAATTGCGAAGCGTATTGTACAAGTGCACTATTTTGTTTTCCTCACGGATGGAATTTAAATGGGTTTTTTCCTTCTGTTATTACAAGGCTTCCTTGGAAGTCATGAAGAAGTATTGTGCTCATTTCTGATACTCTTCCAGACATGCAGGTTGGATTGGAATAATTAATTTGAATTACTTGTCCAACTACTTTGGACATCATCTGCAAAGGGAAAACAGGCTTGTTTAACCCTAGTAAGGCAGCAGTCTTTGAGAGGATCTTCAGTCATATTGTCACTTACTTTAGTTTTGTCACACTTGAATCACTGGCTCTACAAGATGTGCTGTAAGTTTGAGATGTCCCCAAAGTCACTACATTGAGAAGAGATTAATTTGAAATGTTGGCATCAGTCTATAGGCTTCTTGGAGTTCTAGTTTCATCTAGTTTCTCTCTTTGCTGCTCTAGAGACAACATGGTCTTGCCATGTTACTTGGTTTTGTTTTTCTTTAAATGACTTGCTATGTGGAATTAGTGACCAATTCATCGAAAAAATTACATTGTGGAAAGAATGTGAGCTTTGCTTTCATTTATTTTGGAGTACGTCTTTTCCCAGTGAGTGCGTTTTTCTGAAACACAGTAAAACATATGGAGCGGGGAGCAGATTAAGAGAGGTGCATCGTGAAGACAAACAGTAAGGGAAAAGGGCAAGATGCACTATGATGTCAGGAGACAGCATGTTTTCTGCAAGTCTTCACTGATAAAGGACAACTTGTTCCCCTTTGCCTCTTTTGCTTTTGACTATTAATTTTGCATTGTGCGGATATGAAGAGTCTGTCCAAGTGAAGGTTGCCTTTGCTATTTTACTTGTAGCAAAACCAATCACATCAGCTTCAATGTTAAGAACATGCTGCAGAATATGAATGCTATTGAATGAAAGAGTGAGGTTCTTCTCTTCAAGAGAGGTTCTTCTCGCCCTCTACTCTGCCCTGATGGTGATGCTACATCTGGAATATTGTGTCCAGTTCTGAGTCCCTCAGTTCAAGGGCACAGAACTGCTGGAGAGAGTCCAGCACAGAGCCACAAAGACTATAAGGGGAGTAGAACACCTCCCTTATGAGGAAAAGCTGAGGGAGCTGTGTCTCTTAAGCTTGGAGGAGACTGAGGGGTGACCTCATTAATGTCTATAAATATGTGGAAGACTAGTGTCGGGATGATGGAGCCAGGCTCAATGTCATCTAATAATAGGACAAGGGGCAATGGGTGTCAGCTGGAACATAGGAGGTTCCATATCAGTATGAGTAGGAACTTCTTCAAGGTGAAGGTGACAGAGCACTGGAACAGGCTGCCTAGGGTAGTTGTGGAATCTCCTTCTCTGGAGACATTTAAAACTCACCTGGATATGTTCCTGTGCTACTTGGTCTAGGTGATCCTGCTGTGGTGGGGGGATTGGGCCAGATGATCTTTTGAGGTCCCTTCCAGTCCCTAGTGTTCTATGATTCTGTGTGAGTGTAGGAAAAGGCACAGTGCCTGAGTTCAGAAGGCGAACAGTCCCTTGCAACAACAAAAACTTGCTGCATTCAGCATGTACATTTACATGCTTATGTGTACGTACGTGTGCACGTATATATGATACCTGGTAGGGACCCAGAGAGTGGAGGAGAAAGCAGTGACTATGGATGGTGGGGTAGTGGGCACACTTAGGTAAAATAAATGTGATAGCATGAAGGAGGCACGCATATCTTGCCAAAGTGGATCTTACAGGATCTTACTGAGTGGTTATAATGACTTCTTACAGGAAACAGTACTAATTTTCCCTTCTTAGTTAAGTTTATTTGTCTGAAGCGGTTGCTGGCATGCCGTACCTCTTGGTGGCTTAGACGAGACTCCAATAACCAAGCAGCGAGTGCATCAAGGAAAGGATGCACACAAGCAAAATGAAGCAAGAGGCCAGGGCTGCTGGTGGTGATTCTGTTGCTCCCTCCCTGTTCCTACTACAGCTGAGGTGACATGTCTTGCTACTCAAGGGTTATTGATTTCCTGGTGTCCACAAACTTTAGATTCATACAAGAAGCTATTTAATTAAGCAAACTGATAAACTCCTGCTGCAAAAAGGCCTTATGTATTCAGCACTGTTTTGACTGGTACAAGATTCTTGAGCAGGAAATGTTTCCAAGACAGCTTCCTTATTTAGCACGCTTGAAGCCTTGCATGGATCTGACTGTGCTTTCCAGCAGGATATCCCTTTTTTGTCAACAGAATAACTTCCCAGCCAGCAGTCGTGAACGGCTACAAGACCTGAAGTCTACAGTGGATTTGCTGACCAGCATCACCTTTTTCAGGATGAAGGTAGTGTTATGGGTGGGGATGGGAATGTGGCCTCTGCAGTTTTTGCCGCAGGAGTTGATTTCCATTTTCAAACAGTTGTTTCCTGTCATTGTGCTTTAGACACTTAGGGGAAATGAAGATTGTCTGCTGAGCCTGTAATAAAGAAACATGTTTTATCTCTACTTCACTGTATCTGTGTCATGAAGATGAAAGCTGACTTTTTTTTTCCCTGGGGTTATTCAGTCTTAAATATGGCAAAAAATAATTAATTTTTTTTTTTTTTTCCCAAAAGGAGGAAAACAGAAAATGTTAGGGTTTTGGAAAGATAATTTACTTTTGTTAGGGCATTAGGACGCTTTTCATAATAATACTGCTTAGAAAATGTGTCAGTCACTGTAATATCGTCACCATCTTTTATCTAGTAAATATTTTTTAATTTATTTCTTGGAGGGTAAGATACTGAAATGGAATGCTATCTCTCTCAGCAATCCAGGGGATTTTATATGAATGTTAATGCGCTGGCTTGGTAGTTCAGTCTGTTGTTCTAGGAATCTGTAATAAGGTTATTTTTAATTACTGATTTTTGCCTCTAAACTTTATTAAAAATGCTGTTGTTGGCTAGCACATGCCACTTAATAATTTTCTTCCTGTTGAAACTGAAGCCAGTTTTTAATTTGAGCTGTTTCAGAAGTACATCAAACTGTATTCTTAAGCCATAGGGTAAACAGTTCTTTGTAACTCTCTTGTGGAAGTGTTCACTTGGACAAAACCTCTCTTTTGAGACTTTGCTTCATAGAAGTACTCTCAAAGTTACGAGGAAGCAACGACGTAAAATTGTCTCAAGTTACAGACTTATTTGTGGCCGTGATGCCTGAGTAGGTGTTAAAAGTAACCCTGCAATGTTTTCCTAACTCCGCATGGCAATGAAACAATGATGAGAGCTGCAGCTGCAAGGGAAGGCTCGCTGGCTAGAGCGTCCCTAAGTGTTCTGGTGCACTTTAAATGTCAAAAAAAGCTTGTGGTGAGAGGTGCCCTTGAAGAAAGTTTAAAGGCACGTGACTGGTCTTCAGCAAGACTTTCTAGATCAGATGTAACATGCCCTGCTAGTCAATGACACATCCTTCTGGAGTTAGAACAGATTGCTTATTGGCTTCATAGCAATATCCTACACATGTACCAGAAATTGTGTGCGTTTGGCTCAGATTACACACATATTAGGCCTTGTGATTTACTTATTCTGGAGAATATGTCTTCCTTGGCACTTCAAAATCTCATTTGTGCTCCAAATGATCCCATGGGGACATGACTGTTGTCACTGCTGTTTAATGCCTGAGGAGAGAAACCTATTCATGGTTTCAGCTCACTGACAGTGCAAGTTGCTATCAGAAAAACGGATCCTTCAAGTCCTAGGTAGTTCCCAAACTGGTGATTTTTCCTTTCCCTGGTACCATATGAAATGTTTTTGACTGTCTTTGTTGTGTCCTTGCCAGGTCCAAGAACTTCAGAGCCCACCCCGAGCCAGCCAGGTAGTGAAGGACTGTGTAAAAGCTTGTCTCAACTCCACCTATGAGTACATTTTCAACAACTGCCATGAGCTGTACAGTCGTGAATACCAAACAGACCCTGTGAGTAGCTGAAAAGCAGGCAGAGAGATTATGATTTTCTTAAGATAATGAAGAGAACACTGATTAAAATAGCCAACATAAAGTTATGTTACTTGTTATCTTATGAGTGCGTAAATGTTGTAATTAATTAATGAATGCTAATTAGTAAGTGGAGGATCATAATAGTTTTACAGTAATTATGATTAATTTTTCCAACCTCAGCTATTTTGTTTCCTGAGCAGTTATTTGTGAAGGGAAGGTTTGATGGAGTTTTGAGCAAAAGCCAGTTTCAGCTTTAGTCTTTAGTACCGATGAGCAGGGAATTTCTGTCTTGTGTGCTAGCACCCAGTGTTCTGCACTGGGCTTAGAAGGCACCACTGAACACATACACAGTTTCCAAATCCTTGAAGGAGTTGTTTGCCACTCTACAGTAATGCAGACCTAGTCTGTCGGTGTCGATGCAGACAACAACCCAGGGGCCTAAAAAGCAAGCATTTGGAACAAGCCTAGAGTGGATGATGTCTCAGCAGGTCTCCTGGAGTCTGACCTGCTGTTGGCATGGTACATGACAACATGGGGATTACTTGGATTTGAGACCCCCAGCAAGCAGTGTGTTACTGTGTTTTGCATTCGATCAGAAAAGTTGCCAGCTGGCATTACTAATTGTAAGCTCTTCACAAGAAAAGGTTCACAGTAATTGGCAGTTGGAGCTTGTATAATGAAGGAACTTCTTCACAGTGAGGGTGACAGAGCACTGGAACAGGCTGCCCAGGGAGGTTGTGGAGTCTTCTTCACTGGAGGTGTTTAAGACCCACCTGGATATGTTCCTGTGTGACTTGGTCTAGATGATCCTGCTGTTGCAGGGGGATTGGACTAGATGGTCTTTCAAGGTCCCTTCCAACCCCTAATGTTTCTAAAATTCTATGATCTACATTTGCCAGCTTATTCTTTCACCTTTGAATTTACACTGGTTTTTCAATGGCTTCCTTCCCAGAACAAAAATCAGGACCTTCCTCCTGAGGAACAGGGTCCCAGTATCAGGAACCTGGATTTCTGGCCAAAGCTCATCACTTTGATAGTTTCCATAATAGAAGAGGACAAGAATTCTTATACCCCAGTCCTGAATCAGTAAGAGTCTTCCATGTGCTATATGTCTAATGCTAATCCCCGTGCTACTCTGTTCTCTGCTTTGTTTGTTAAACTACTTTCTCTCTCTTCTGTCATGTGTATTTATGGAAGTACTTATCTTGTCTGTCTGTCTTTCTGTCTCATCTGTCTCTGTCTATATAAATAACTCTTTTTGATTGGGATGGAAGAGTTTCAAAAGGTTCAGTTACGATGGCGTTCGAGCGCTAACACCCCGATTATTTCAATCCTGAACTTGGGGAGGCACCTGAAAATGGGGTGAGAGTTCTTTTGGTTTTTTCTGATGTTGAGCAGTTCTGGGATGCAGACTAATGCACACAGTTGGTGCCATGGTGACAACACCTTAGGCTGTGATTTAAGAACGTTGTGTTCTAGGAGACTGCATTAGGTGGGGTTGGCACAGCACTGGAGAAGAACCTGAAACCAGTCTGTTTAACCAGTGGATGCTCCTCCCCCTGTACCACAGGGCAGGAGAGAGGGAGACAAGATATTATACAAAAAGAGCTGAACTATGCTGTGTTGACTATTGATTTAACAGGACAAGGACATCTGATTAGTGTTCTCCTGGTGGCCTGGTCACCCTTGGAAAAAGTTAAAAACAAATAGACAAAAAAGCAGAAAGAGGTGCCAGGGCATTGAGATCACATTCCTGGGATTATTGTTACATCTCTTCTAGGAGACACCTGGCTTTTTGAGTTAAAATTAGCCACAATAGCACTGTGTTTAGGCTATTTAATCTAAGCCAGAGTACAGTCTGTGATCTCTGATGCCCAGCTGGTCATTTATCTAGACTGAAGGAAGCTTTTCAGCTTGTGCTTTAGCTCAGAGCTGAATGAAAAAGAGCCCTTTGCTGTGACACACGCTAAAGGCTTTCTCCAATGTCCCCTCAGGTTTCCTCAGGAGCTTGCTGTTGGGAAGATCAGTGCAGAGGTGATGTGGAGTCTTTTTGCCCAGGATATGAAATATGCTATGGAAGGTAAGAGAATTCCTCACTGCTGCCAGCTGACATGTTGCTGTTCGCCATCTCTTTGGTGTAAATGAGGTGTTACTGCTCTTTGGAGGAGGGATTTCAAGTGTTTGGTTTGTGGACAGCTGCTTTATGGTAGAAATTGAGGCTAGGATCTGCATGTGCTCTAGACTTGTGTTTCAAGCTGTGTTGTAAGCTGTGTATTTTCATTCCAGCTGGCTTGAAAACAGAGGTTCTCTTTGACCTGAGGATATTATGGCTTCATTCTGCAATGTACAATGATAAAAGGGCTGGAAAAGTAGGTGGAATCTGAGTTGTGCTATGGCTGTAGTTGGATGGATGTTAAAACATAGGCAGTCTAAGCCATTGGCAGAAATGGGCTGTTCAACAAATTGTGCAGCAGACATCTTTGATTTAAGTTGTCTGCACAATCCCACCAGACTCCTAGGAAGAAGTTCTATTGTTTCTGAAAACGAGTTCGGCTTGCAGAGCCCAGCAAACTCTCAGAAAGGAATCCTGCTGCCTGCAGTACTCTCCTGATACTCGAGTGCAGTTTCTAGACTTGCTTTCACTTCTACAAATTCACTTACACATGTAATCACCGTATTACAATGCTCGGAGAGCATCCAGCTCACACTGGCTCTGCCGCTGCAATAGTCCTTCTTTTTTGCCATTATTTTGCCGGGTTGGGCTTTTTGATCATCCGTCAGGTGGTGCAATGATAAAGCTGAAGGGCCATTGCTGCCTGTGGCATGCCATCTGTATTCTTATTCCAAAACCAAGTCAAGTTACTACTTTTTATCCCTCACAAAATTATGCTCAATCAATTTGTTCCCAGTTTGATATAATCTCACTTCTGTAGGAGTGACAGCCTTTTAGACTCTTACTTCAGACTGGTAGAAAAAGTCCCTCTGACAGTAAGAGAGTTTTCTCTCTTTGTTCTTAGGGAGCAGTCGGTGGGGTTGCTCTGTAAGTGAAGAAGTTTGACTCCACCTATTTCTTAGTCTGCATCAAGACAACAAGAGTAGAGACTGTGCTGTGGAGGGGTGCTTCTTGGAAATTCTAGGCTTGAATTCAGTAGGTCTGGATGAAATGTTCTCACTTCTGTGTTAGGAACTTTTTATGTACGCTGGCACTCTGCGGTGCACTTGTCTCATGAGGTCACGCTGATGTAAGAACACACACAGGGAAAAAGTTCTAAGACCTACCAACTGTGTTGAAGAGTCACTTTTACAGTGACTGACGCTACTTGCTCATGCATTAGGCAACTGTGATAACGTCACATTCTCTTTCCCTAGAAACTGTTTCTTCCTACAACCATTTTGGCTCTCCTTTCCACTTTGTCCTTATTTACCCCTGTTTTGTCACCCTCAGGAATTTGTAATGCAGCTTTGTCTTCTGTGTGCTAAAAGTGTGGTATCTTCCTCCTTCATCAGCAGTCACAAGAACTGGATCTCTCCAGACCTAGTGGCTGACTTCCCTAGGGTTTCCCTTTCCCTCTTGCATCTCAAATGCAGGTGCAAAAGTGTTACTGGCTGAGCTCATGAATTTAAGTGTCACAGGAGACTGACTTTTTTCCTCTTTTAAATTACTCTGTCTGATTGCCAGTGTCCAAGTTCACTCTGCCTCCTGGTTTTCTCTGTTCACATTTCATATCATGTCCCCATTAACTCTGTCCTCCCTGGTGAATCTGACTTTTGCTGACATCGTTCTGGTCACTTGTGAGCTTCTAAAGACAAGGGCTGGCGTAGTGCTTCCACCTGTGAGTTCACCAGTGTGTAGCAAATTCCCAGTTAAAGAGCATCTGTCTTCAAAGCATTTCTTATTGAGAAGAGTTAACACAAAGACAGCTGATGGGCAGGGGGAGAGGCTTGTGTTTTGAACAAAAGCTGGAAAACTGTGTGGTACCTGTATTTGTCCACTAACTGTACAAGTCCTGCAGGAGGACAGAGCAATGATGGAATCTATATTGGTGCAGGTGTCTTCCAAATACATATTCAATGAATCCTCAGGATGCAGAACTCTGCCTGGGGAAAGCATTAACTCCTCACTGCTTTGCTGTCCACAAACTTATGAAGATAACCTTTAGAACAAGCTCTACAGTAATTCAGTTACACACCTTACTGCATGTATTTAAATACAGATGACTGGATTAGGTGATCCTGCTGTTGCAGGGGGATTGGACTAGAGGTCCCTTCCAATCCCTAATGATTCTATGATTAGCTGACTGCATGTTTTTTTAAATGGGGGCTAGAAAATGGTTTAAGGAAACAGATTAAGTGATGCGAAGGATTCTGATTAGATTTGCAGTCCTCAGCTCTAGGCTCTGTCATTTCTCTGTCTGAGTTGCTAATTTCCCTACCAGTTTAAATACACCAAGATCCAATAGTCTTGTCTTTGGCAGTACGTGGATTAATCCCTGGGCACATTTATGTTGTGCATCAAGATCTGGATGCACCAGGAACCCTCTGTAATGAAATCTGTTTTGTGGAGATACTTGCCCATGAGCATAACGCTTGCTTTTGACTTCCTTCATGGTGTTTTTTCTTGTGTTCTGTTCCTAAGTTCTGGATAGCATGAGCTCGTTCGCCTCACCAAGTGGTAAGTTTATGCTCCTTGGAAGAGCTTATATAATTGTGAGTAGGCAAAGCACCCATACTTGTAGCACTTCAGATGTAGTTGCTAGTATTACCTTTAGTTCCTGTAGCTTTTTGTGCCAGCGATGAGCAGATGTACAAAGAACACTTGGAAGACCACATTGCTGCTGCACAAATGATGACTGTAGCTCTAAGAAAATTCCTGTTCTAACTAGTCACTCCAGTTGGTTTTTTTGACAGTACCCAATAGGCTGAGCAGATCTGGGCAGCAGCCCCTTTGTTGGGTCCCAGGCATTAAGATGAAGATAATAACCAATGAAGAGTTACTGCTGTGGTTAGAGCTCCAAATTGTGTGTTCAAGTTCTTTCATTCTGGTCTGAGGTGACCTTTGAGGATCTGTGTTCTTTTCTCTCAATAGTGGCAGTAAAGTTTCTTCTAGTTTGGAAGGTATGTAATGGCTTTGGTGCAGAAAGAGCACAGGGCTGGCTGTGTGAAACTGCCCTCTTGCTCCTTCTGGCCTGATATGTCCACATCACTTTCTAGCGTCCAGTGTGGAAGATCATTAGATGGCTTAGGTGGGAGATGGCTTCTTTGAGCTGGAAAGCAGTGCCTGTCTATATGAGTTGTTTTCCTTTCTCCCACAATTGTCAGCTAGTTGTGCATCTCCCAGCTGGTGCCACAGACTTTGCAGGGCAATGTATAAATCCTAATTTATACCTAGAATACAGTGCTTTGGGGCTTCAGACCCAGAGGTCTTGCTAGCCTGTGGATGCTGCAGCATGTGCCCTTTGGGCACCTTCTGAAGATTTGGAATGTGGAAAATTATAGTCACAAAAGTAGAACATCTATTTTCTATTTAAAATATGTTCAACAGCTAGTAGCAAGTCACGGCAGCAGTGTTTGACTGCTGGAAGGCAAGCATACTGCAGACCTACCTTAGGTCTTCATCTCCCCTAAGGACACTCCTTGTCAGTCACAGCAGACTTACTTTGTTTTCTCTCTCCCCTAAAGCAGTGACAGCTTCAGGGCACCATAAATAGCAGGCTTGTCCTTTCCCTCCTTGCTGGCCAAGGCAGTACAGGATGAGGAATTGAGACATGTCCCTTGTTGCCCATCAAACCAAGAGTAAAACAGATGGGATAGATGTGACATATGGCCTAGAACTTGGCTGGCAAGGTCATACTACCCCAGCGTCACTCTAATGTAGAGGAAATTTTTTTAAGTGTTATAGGCGGCTCCACCTCTGGGATGCTGTCTAACAGCTTGATAGCATCCTTGTAAACCCACTGCTTAAGATATTTCTTCACTGAAAGAGTGGTCAAGTATTGGAAAAGGCTGGCCAGGGAAGTTGAGGAGTCACCAGAACTCCCTGGAGGTGTTCAAGAAATGTGTAAATCTGGCACTTGGAAACATGGTTTAGTGGGCATGGTGGTGGTGGGTTGATGGTTGGACTTGAGGATCTTGGAGATCTCTTCTAACCTTCATGGTTCTGTGATTCTACACCTGTCGAGGAGGACTGAAGTAAAACATTCTGCCTTGTCCTCAATTCCAACAAGGGGAAGCAGGGGGTCAGACGCATGCGCAGATGCCAGCTGTCTAAAGTGTTGTGTTAATTCTTCAACAGCCTCAGGACCCATTAGTTCCTCTGCAGAAATTCTGCGTTATTTCCTATAAAGTAACCCATGGAAAGTAGGCTGACAATCAAGGAGAAAAATAATGGATTAAGGATGTGGTGAAAATCCTTGGAAAATAGAGCCAGACATGACACTAGAAAGTGTGCCGCTAGGCAGCGGTTCCCTATTAGTGCTTTAGTAATCTGGCCTTGGTGACCTTAAAAGCTCTTTTCTGGAGGAGACTATTTGCAGAGGAAATGTGAGAGACTTAAAGAACTCTGCAGATTTTTCAGGATAAAACACAGCAGTTGCTGCAAAATATCTGTACGCTCTTCCACTGTTGCTGCCACTAAGCTCTTTAAAACCCAGCAGGTTATAAAGCAGAAGAGAAATGGCTGATGGCTCCCATGGTCTTCACTTTTTCTAAAATGGGTTTTCAAAGTATACCTCTGACTGATGTGTTTCCATGTCACCTTCAAGTGTTCTTTATGCTCTCTTTTACAAGGAGAGCAGCTGATCAAAAAAAGTGCAGGTTCTGTTGAAAAGGGGGAAGGCAGGTGGTACAGGCTGTTGGGAATGAGATTTGGGAGTCTTTGGCATTCTTGTCCTCCCTTGAGTTTGAGCTGTAATTGTTCACTTTTGTTTTCCCTCTGTCACAAGCCCCACCTTTCTTTCGCATACGCAAAGTTCTCTTTTATGGTGGTAAGACCTCTGCTCCTTTCTTTTAATTTCCTGTAGTTTTATCCTCTTGCATTTTACTGCTTAGGTGGCTAGGTAGTCGTAGTAGCAGCCTTTGGACTTAGGCTTCTGTGACTTTCACTTCTGCAATTTAGTTGTGTTTTAAATGTCCTAAAAAACAGAAAAAGGCTTGACTTACTTGCTTTTAGTTCACTGCTTAACACTGAGAAAATAAATCTGGTTTGAGTTCTTCTCACCTCCAAATCAGACTTTCCCTCTGCAGAAAGCACCTGGGTGGCAGCGTATATCAAAGTTAATGAAGTTATAATTGTCCATTGATTTCCTCACTCTCACAGGGAGCTAAGCAGGCACCATTATTGCTGTGTTTGTTTCCAGTTTTAGATCTGCTGAGAGAGCTTTGCATATCTTTCTGCAGTGGAGGTCAGCAGTTCAGATGATGAGTACATTCACACTTTCTGTGCTCAAGAAAACCGCTAGCTTTATTAATGCAAAACGGAAGTGGACTTTCCTTGTTTCTGATACAAGCAAATTCATTCTGGTGGAAATGGATCACAGTACGTGGGAAGTGGCACATGAAAAGCAGGTTGTCCAATGAACCATCATCCCTGGGGACTATAACTCTCAGATATTGGGCACTTTTTTAAAAATAGAAGCTTGAGCTTCTCTTTTTCATTATTGTATCTGCATGGATCTGCTACAGAAGGGAATCTGTAGTACGCTGATGTGGAGGTTTGCAAACAACTCCAGCACTCCATGACTTGGGGATTCACAAGGTTTATGGAATAATTATAAATAAAAAAGTTCATTCTTTTGTGGTTTTGGTTGGATAATTTGTAATTTATTTGGCCTTTCTTCTTGTGTGTGTTGGTGAGGCTTCAAAAGAGGTTGAAAGTCTCTTGTGTTTTGAAATAGTTGCAAGAATTCACATTTGCATGAAAATGGATGATAGTTTAAGATAAGCTCCTCTGTCAGGTAACTGATTAGAAAGCTGGAGCCATGCCACCTCGTTAAGATGTGTCTTCTGCTGATGAATGTTTGTAATGTGTATTGCTAAGGAAGTTCTAGATAGAAGATATTTGAAGTTAAGAGACTTTCAGTTTTAAAAATAGTTTGTCCCTACCTACAGGTCAGCAGTGATGCTTTTGGAAAGTTACATCAGTAATGAGGTAACCACATAAAATGTAGAAAGATGAGTTTGAGGTCAAATTTGGGGAAAAAAAACCAACCCTGATTCCAAGCCAAAATCCTGTAGTCATGATCTAGCAGCTTACTGTGGCAGATACAGTGAACAAAGAATCACGAAGTTGTACTCATGCTGTTGAAGACTGGCGAGAAAAAAAAAAAAGAGGTGGCTATGAACAGGTGGCAAAAAGGAGCAATGATGCTGGTCAGCTGGTAATTTAGGATCACAGCACAGGGAAAAGCTGGCTGCTGAGTCCTCTTAGCACCATGAAAATGGAACTAATTTTAATCTTTTCAAGATGGTTTTGAAGGAAGACAGTACAGTAGAAGGAGCTGTCTGTAAGCCCATGAGGGGTAGCACGAGAGAAAGCAATGAGATGAGTCAGCTGCAGTAATGTGACACAGACTGTGAAGGACCTTGAGAGTGAAGACATGGAACTTACATGTGAGAGAGGAAGAGGAGCAGTGGTCTGTGGAGATGTTCTCTGCTGAAATGCAGAAGTCAGTGTGGCAAGTGCTTTATCAGCATAGGCCTGTGGGGATGGTTTTGTTGTGGAGGTATGTGTATTATACAAGGAGGAGCTGCATTATCTTGATGTAGCCTGAGTACAAACCACAACAAAATCTGGTAGGAGAAAGAGCCTCATCAGCAGGTACATTCATGGGCCACTTCAGTGGACTGTGCTCATGAAGGCAATACAAAACAAGAGAGCAGTTGCCTTACGAAAAAGAAGTCTCACTAACTTCTTCAAAGTGGAGATGAGGAAAGGCTCCAGATCCTGTGTAGCTCATGTGAACTTGCTTGTGACTCACGCCATCAAACTCTAAAGAACTCAAAGCTTTCTGCTCTTGTCTCTTGGGGGATGTAGTGTAACATATTGGCATTGCCTTAGTTTATATCCAAGAATGAACAGATTTTCTCTCCTTTATTTGTTTCCCGTGAAGATGAAATCTGGGCTGTCATATGTTAAATGGAAAGGCCATAAGAGATTGCTCTATTTGTATTGCTTTAACTAACAAAGTCTCTAGAAAATAAAAGTATTATTTGGAGCTACAGAAATGAACTCCAGACACCAAATGATCAAGCACCAGGAAACCCTGCCTGCTGTCAGAGTACTGTGTTGTGAAGATTTTGTGGCTCTGAATACATGTGTCTTCCTCAAAACCATTTCAGACTGTGGATATGCTTGATAAGATCCTCCTGTGCCCAATGGAAGTGATAGTGATAAACTCAGATCTAACTGCTTTTATTCTTTCCTTACAGAGCATGAGAAGCACAGACTGTGTAAAAGTGCAGACTATATGAATTTGCACTTCAAAGTGAAGTGGCTGTACAATGAGTATGTTCGTGATCTGCCTGCCTTCAAGGGAAAAGTGCCTGAGTATCCAGCGTGAGTGTGTTTTATCTCTTGTAGTAATTCCCCACTGCCTGTCTCCTTGTGTTACTTTGAGGGCAGTCACTGGGTTCTCTTGTAGCTGCCTTCATGATGCAGCATTGCTTTACTCCTGACGTTTCTGTGCATGTTTGTCTTTCTTGCTGTTATGTGTCACTGTCCCTCAAACAGCTCTATCCTTGTTGTACAGCATGACCCAAGATTTAAAAATCTTTAGCTATGACATGGACAGTCTTCAAGATACTTTGTGCCTGTGGTTTGGGCTTTGGTTAAATCTTCAACAGTACGCTTCTGGATGTATGCTTGCACTCTTATGTTAGTAGATAACAGCTTTATCAGCCCGGACTGCAGCTGAGTTTGTATGTGTGTGTGCATGTCATATGTACACACACAACAAGGATTTGCAAGTAAAAATCATATTTGCTTTTTTTTTTCACTAAGAGCAGGTGGTATAGTTAGAAACATCAGATAAGCTGTAGCTCTTAAGCTCCAAGCAGTTGTTCACCACTTGTTTTGAACTTTAAAAGAGCAGCAGTAGATTTCAGATCTGAAGAAGCCATATGAGCCCAAACTGCTGTCTGAGCAATCTTGACAAAGCACTGTTGCTGAGTCCAACACCTAGACTAAAGCAGGAGCAGGTGTGTTGCTCCTTACCACAGTTTAACTTGCTTTCAGAGCTATTCAGTGATGATTGCTCCAGATTTCCTTTAAGCAACCTTTTAACCTGTGCTTTACTGTTACCCCTCCATTTCGCTTTGGGGGTTTAACACAATTCCTTTTCTCTCCTTTTAAATGTCTTATTTCAGTTTGTCCTGACAGTCTAGACACGGAGAAGAAATCTGTCCTGTTTTACAAGAGTAAAATTCTATTCTCATGTCCGTTTCCACTCTTCTGACAGTCAGTGTTTGTTCCCAGCTTGCTTTTTAACGAGGTTTACTTGTTTATCTCCAGCTGGTTTCGAACTGGACATGGAACACCCAGACTTAAATATTGATGTTTCATCTAGACCTTGCCTTTAAGGCTCTCGCATTCTGGGCTGATAGCACCTTTGTGGTTTTTTAACTTCTGTGGTGTTTTTGACTAGTGGTCCTTCCATTGGGCAATAGCTCAGGCACTGTCAACAGAGTATCGTACCTAGCTGTTCTTTCCACCCTGCTTGTGACTGCTCACTGCTGTCCAAACACATCACTATGCACTTGGTCCCTTTGGAAAAAGATGTCTTGCTTGGGCTGCATTTCCAGTTTGGCATTTTTGAATTCTATTCCCATCCATGTTGCTTGCAGTCCCTCAAGCCTGGTGCTAGCTGCATACTAATGAGGCTTGAGGCAGTTGGTGTAATTGCTCAGCATGGGCTCTGGGCCTTGCTTAACAAATGAGGTCAGCAAGAGGCATTAACTCAGCGAACAGGGTGCTGGATGACAGTTTTAGAGGCTGGGTTCTTATTGCTGTGCCTCAGAGTCAGTGTGTTCTCAGGCAAGCCATCAAATACTCTTAATATTTGTTTTTCTCAATTGGGATAATGATGCTCAGTTTAATTCTGCAGTCCTTTGCAGCATGTTGTGGTCTGTGGGCTTCGTCGTAGAGCTTCAGCACTCGTGTACATTTGCAGCTGCTGGCTTTGTTCCTTCACTCTCCTATTTCATTACAATAGCCACACTGCCAGATACAGGTGATGCTTATTTCAGCCACAACCTGCACCAGTCACGCAATATCCCCTTGGCATCAATTACAGCAATGTGCTCTTCTCCTTTGATTTGTATCATCATTGAGTATTTTTACTCTTGAAGCTTTCTTAAGCAAAGGAGTTCACCCATCAGGTTTCCACACGGGTAAACTCTTGAGATGCAAGTAAATAGCTGTTTCCTTGGATGACAGTAGAGTAGTCTGAGCCACTGGACAGAGAGGAGGCTATCCACAAACTCTCGTTTCCTGTGGAAACTGTGAGGAATCAAGCTTCTGATAGCCTTGAGATGTGACTGAAAAAAGTGACATCTCCAAAAAACAGAGTTGCAGTTTTTATGCTCTGTGTTTTCTGAAATTCAGCAGCAGCTTTTGAAACTGAAGCAGTAGTGTAGCTGGGAGTGGATCTTCAGAACTTTGACTCTTCACTTTCTAGCTGCCACCTAAAAGCTGTGAAGTGTCAGTTTCCAAAAATTCTCAACTTTTTAAATGTGTCAATAAATGTTCTGCATTTCATTCTAATGCTGATGTTAGCAAGCAGCTAGTATTGTACTGCAGACTACCTCCTCTCTAGCTGGGGAAGGCATGCCTTCCTTTGAAGTCTTACTGTTCAGGCTTGTTCAGTATTTATTCCTTTACTCTCTTAAACCCTGCCTGACTTCATGCCTCTGCACTTGCCAAGGCTCACAGGATGTTCATTGTGTCCACACGTATCAGTAGAGCAAATTAACAAGACTAAATCACCTGCAAACTCTGAGACCACAGGAGCCACCCTCATGGCTAAGCTGAAATTGCAGCCTTTTGTGCGATCAGCAGAAGTAAATTTCACTTAGTCATAAAGCACTGTGCCCTTTCCAGGTAGGGAAGACTGGGCACTGCTCTGTACAACCCATGCTTGGAGAGGTTGGCTCTGCCTTTTTAAGTCCAGCCATGCTGACCCCTGCAAGCACAGAATGTCTCTGAAGCAGCAGCCTCAGCCTCTGCCTTGTGTGCTGGTGCATGAGTCATTGCAGTGTTTGCATCTAGGTCAATAATTGAAGCAGACAAAGGAGGAGATGTTTTCCATGTAACAACGTTTGTAAGCTGTTTCTGCGTGAAATAGTATTCTTTTTATTGGCTTCTGTGCTAGGTGTCATATCCAAAACAATATCCAAAATTGGCTTCGTGGTTCTCACTTGTGCAGCAGCACAAGACCGGATAGCAAAGCACTGTAAGAGCTGTTTGGGCTAGTGTATCTCTAGGTTTGTGTGTACACCTCAAACCACATTTTGCTTCCTGAATGTGCCTGGGGTCTGGAAGTGTTAGGTGATTTCTAAGTTTTGTGTTTTCCTGCCAGCAAGGCTGATTTTGCAAATGGCACTAGAGAATTTCCTGACCTGACTAAGTGATCGACTTTGCGCTTGGCCATCCATGTTAAACCCCTGTCTGGAGGTAGAGCCCTGCTTAATGGAAAGGGATGCAAACATGCCACTGCCAGCCACTCAGTAGTGCCTTTTCTCTTGCCACCTTTGCAGAGACAGTTTGGTAAGGCAGTAATATACCTACACACTTCATTTTCTGTATCAACATATGGTAGCCTTAAAAATGAGCAGTGACTGTTCTCGACAGTGAATGACTGCAATGGTGAAGTGACTAAGGATGAATGATAATCAGGAAGTTGCTGTACTTCTTTGAGTGAAAATTGTGGCTTCTGGCACAGACAGGTAAATCCTCCCTGTGCAGGGACCTATGACACATGAAGCAGTCAGCAGCGTGAAGCCTGGGTACCAGGAAACAGGTGATTGTTTCCTTGTAAATTGAGTTCTCTTTTAAGGGTTGAACTGTTGCGTTAAAAGATGCTGTTGTAGTTTAGAACAAAGTGGTGAAAGCTCAATAAACTTGCAGCAGACTCCAAAATTTTCTGACTTTTAGGAGCCTGAAGTGCCATTCAAAAGGAATTTTTCCAGAGTACAGGAAATCCATATGTCAGTGTCAGTGTCCTACTGTTCTGTCTGTTAAATACAGCTGCATGGACAGGTTGCTTTTGGCATTTAACACTCTGTCAGTTGCAATTTCCAATATTAGCATTGATGTGCTTTATATTTCAAAATGTAGAGAGTATTTAAGGCTATCTAGTATTCTCTGTCTGTGAATTTGCTCTTGATCTCCCTCTCATGTCTGGCACATGCTTTCATGTTCTTTGCAAACTCAGCCCATAATTAGCACAATCTCTATGAACACAGCTGCCTGTTTGGAGGAGGCTGTACTCTGTGAAGCTCCTATAATAATCTTTTGTATGGACTGAAATCACACATGGATATGTTTTTCCCTTATTTGTGAATGCTGTTTAGTAATATTTGAAATTAAGATTTATTTCAGCTGCGGTATGTTGGCACTTACACACTACGAATCCTAGACAGAAATTTAAATAAAGCTGTATATGCTGTGTTGTTGCTTTAGCACAGAAAACATCCACCGTTTCTGTGCTCTGTGAGTATGCCCCACAGAGCACAGAACAGAGGGATGACCATCTGCAAGATCACATCACTGCATCTGCTTCTCACCTCGCCTGTTTGGCCAGGGTGTGGTTGTGTAGATGCATTTTATTCAGTGCAGGAGGTGCCACCTCCTGTAGAGCATCCTAGTGAAATATGCCATTAGGCTGCTTCAGCACCGTGTTGGATTATGTACTAACATTTAGAGAAAGTCCTGAGGAGAACCGCAGGGATGATCAAGGAAGACCCAGGTAACTATAGACCGGTCAGCCTCACCTCCATCCCAGGAGAGATGATGGAACAATTTGTACTAGAGGCTGTTTCCGGGCACATCAAGGACAGGAGGGTCATTAGGGACAGTCAGCATGGCTTTATAAAGGGAAGTCATGCTTGACCAACCTGATAGCCTTTGATGAGGGTGTAACCAGGTGGATGGATGATGGCAGAGCCATGGATGTCATCTATCTTGACTTAAGGCATTTGACACGGTCTCTCACAGCATCCTTGCAACCAAACTGAGGCAGTGTGGACTGGATTTTCAGGTAGTGAGGTGGATTGTAAACTGGCTACAGGGTAGAAGTCAGAGAGTGGTGGTCAATGGGACAGAGTCTAGTTGGAGGCCTGTATCTAGTGGAGTGCCCCAGGGATCGGTGCTGGGACCGGTCCTGTTCAATCTATTCATTGATGACTTGGATGAGGGATTGGCATGCACTGTCAGCAAGTTTGCTGATGACACTAAGCTGGGTGGTGTCGCCGACACCCCTGCAGACTGTGCTGCCATTCAGCGAGATCTGGACAGGCTGGAGAACTGGGCAGAGAAAAATCTAATGAGCTATAACAAGAGTAAGTGCAGAGTCTTGCATCTGGGCAAGAACAACCCCAGGTACCAGTATAGGCTGGGGACTGACCTGTTGGAGTGTAGTGTAGGGGAAAGGGACTTGGGGGTCCTGGTGGACAACAAGATGACTATGAGCCAGCAATGTGCTCTTGTGGCCAAGAGGGCCAACAGCATCCTGGGGTGGATTAGAAGAGGGGTGGTTAGCAGATCAAGAGAGGTTCTTCTCCCCCTCTACTCTGCCCTGGTGAGACCACACCTGGAGTATTGTGTCCAGTTCTGGGGTCCTCAGTTCAAGATGGATGTGGAGCTTCTGGAGAGGGTCCAGCGTAGGGCAACAAAGATGATAAGAGAGGTGGAACACCTCCCTTATGAGGAGAGATTGAGGGAGCTGGGTCTCTTTATCTTGGAGAAGAGGAGACTGAGGGGCGACCTCATTAATGTCTACAAATATTTGAGGGGTGGGTGTCAGGAGGATGGCACTGGGCTGTTCTCGGTGTCATGTAGTGATAGGACAAGGGGCAATGGTTGTAAGCTGGAACATAGGAGGTTCCACATCAACCTGAGAAGGAACTTGTTCATGGTGAGGGTGACGGAGCACTGGAACAGGCTGCCCAGGGTGGTTGTGCAGTCTCCCTCACTGGAGATGTTCAAGACCCGACTGGACGGGTTCCTGTGTGACTTGATTTAGGTGATCCTGCTGTTGCAGGTGGATTGGACTAGATGATCTTTCGAGGTCCCTTCCGATCCGCAAGGATTCTATGATTCTATGACTCTATGATCAGATGACTGGAGCACCACTCCTATGAAGACAAGCTGAGGAATTGGAGTTGTTCAGCTTGGAGAAGAGAAAGCACCAGAGAGCCCTTCTAGCAGCCTTTCAGTATCTGAAAGGGGCCTAGAGGAAAGTTGGAGAGGATCTTTTTATGAGGGACTCTAGTTATAGGACAAGGGTGAATAGTTTCAAACTAGAAGAGGCCAGATTAGACTGGATCTTACGAGGAAATTTCTCCCTGGGAGGTTGTGGATGCTTCCTCTCTGCAAATGTTCAAGGTCAGGTTGGATAGGACTTTGAGCAACCTAGTTTAGTGAGAGGTGTTCCCGCCCACAGCAGGAGGTTGGAACTGACTGATATCTGAAGTTCCTTCCAGCCTAAACCATTTTATGATCCTCTTAAATGAGGAGAAGGAACAAACTTTACTGTCCTGCTTCTAGAATTTGCTTGTTTTGGGGACCTGGCCATCCTCTAAGGCTGTTTGTTGGTGCAGCACTTAACATGAACTAAGTTTGTGCTTCTTCAAAATTAATAAATGAAAATCTGCTTACATCTGAAGGGCTGAACATCTTCCTGCAAGCTCTAGCAGATTTGCCATGGTCTTACTCAAGCTTCTTCACAGTGAGTCTAGCATCCTGCAGAAACAGCAGGATATGCTACAGAAGGCTTGTGGAAAAGGAGAGCAGGATTACAGGGGATTTGTCTTGGCGTGCAGAGATAGTAGGTTAGGAGGTTGTCCTTGACCTGTCTGGCACAGAGATGAGTAGCAAACAAATAGCAAAGTGCTCTGACATGATTCAAAGTTAAAAGTAGCATTTAAAGGAAAGAGAAGAGTAAGGTACTAAGTAAGAGAAGAGACAAGGGAGAAGGGCAAAATTAGCTCTGGACCTGCAGCCTACAGAGGCTCTGTACTGCTGATGCAGCCCAAGTAATGGTATAGGTCCTGCTCACCAGTACCTTGTGTATAAGTAGGAGTGTTTTGTGGAGCTTTGGCTGCACAAAGAGGTGACATCATTAAGATACCAACAGTGGAAAGCTTTCTCAAAGTTTGCTGAAGCAGCACTGCTGACTGAGTGTTGTTGGGGTGCTCTCTTTCTTACTGTAATTTGCTGCCTTTCCTGTCCCTCCCGCAGGTGGTTCGAGCAGTTTGTGATGCAGTGGCTGGATGAAAATGAAGATGTTTCCTTAGAATTCCTGCATGGTGCTCTGGAGAGAGATAAAAAAGATGGGGTATGTAGCTCACTCTGAGTGGAGCACTTGGTGCTACATCCTTCAGTGCCCAGAACTAAGCATCACCACTGTAAATTCATTTGTCATACAGATGCTTGCTAAACAACTGGGAAACTTTTATTTTAGGACTTTTCTCCCCAGGTCACAGATGGCTGTTTAATAGCAAGGTGCATGTTACTCACTTACGTCTGTTCCATTTGCCAGCTGTTAACCTGTCAGCCACCAGCTTGGTGCTCTCTGTTCGTTGTGTTTGTGAGAGCTAATTGAGACATAAGACACTCTGCGTGTACTTAGTCATGCAGTGAGAATGTGACCTTAATCCACTGTCAGAGTTTCTTATTCTTAATTTGCTTGGTAACCCGATGGAGAGCAGAAGCCTTCCCATTTGTTCGGTGACTGCTGGCACTGTAAACTGTGATGCAAATTTAAGTGTTCTCTTTATCATCTACATTTTAAGAAAATCTAAAAAAAGGTCTGCACTCTCTCCTCCTTTACTCATTCACCAACAGGCACGTCAGACATTTCATTAACAGCCTCGGCATCACACTACATTTCCTTGCTTCTCAGGTCATAGTTGGTGAAGGACAGCAAGGTTGTAACACAACAGAACAGTTTGTTTAGCTTCTCCAGGCCTTTTGGAGAGCTTTCAACTAATTCTGAGGACAATGTAGGTTTTGGTAATGTTTTCCTGCCTTCAGTACAGCAGATTATGGAGATATCCATGATATATGTGTTTTTCAGGTCAATCCATTTGAGAATGACTCTTTGTGCTTCTGTTTTAGTTCCAGCAAACATCCGAGCATGCTCTGTTCTCTTGCTCAGTGGTGGACGTCTTCACTCAGCTCAATCAAAGCTTTGAGATCATCAAGAAGCTGGAGTGCCCAGACCCTGTCATTGTTGCTTGTTATAATAGGAGGTTTGCTAAGGTAATAACTCAGCACTCAGCTGTTTGTGTTCCTTTAGTGGGGTACAAAACCATGTGATGTATTTTCCATTTTATATCCTGAAGTTTTCCTGCAGTGGTAGAGGACAAGTAACGGTGTTCACATCTTTTTCTTCTCAGACTATTGGGAAAGTGCTGATGCAGTATGCTGACATCCTGTCCAAGAGCTTCCAGTCCTTCTGTTCCAAGGAGAAACTGGTGAGTAGTGCAAAGCTTCTCTCCTGCCCTGAGGAATCGCGTAATTATCCTGGTGAGACCAAGTATTGATGGTGTAAATAATGGTCAGTGTTGTTTTTATCATCATTCATATGCTTTTGCAATTTCAGTTATGACTTGGACATAAAATAAGACTGGGTCTTGAACATAATCTGCAGGGATTGGAGGCTTTCAAACCACCTTGAAATTAATTTCGGTTCTGCCTGCCTGGGGTGTGTGTTGCACACAAAACAGGCAGTGGTTTTTCTGTAGATCTGGTGCTTAGCAGTACTCTTGGTTTGCTCTTGTCTCCACCTAATTGTCTTGCTCTTTAATTCTGAATTCAGTAGAATTCTATGTATTAGATAAAACAGGACATTATATTTGAACCCTGTGTCAGCCCCCTGCTGATTTTACTGTCTCAGACAGACACCTGTACTGAGGATGTAATTGCAGAGGCTACTGCTTAGGTTGCCTTTGACTATTGCTCTCAGTCTTGGCATGGCAGGACCCAGATGTGTCTCTGAAGGCAGCTTTGGCTAGCAGTTCTCCTTCTAATCTGGTGCTTTGCACTATTAAGAAGCTGAAGGTGACAGAGCTTGGACTCTTAGAGGGCATGGCAGGAGCAGTAGAGAGTTTGGTCCTGGCACAAATTTCTTGCCTGCTTGTTCTGTCTGTGATATAACCAAGTAGGAAAACACAGCAGCAGGAAAGTTGCCTGATCAGGCATTTCTGGAGCTGGCCATCCCATTTCAAGTTGGAGAGAAAATGACTTGTCTTCTTTTGATGTTTGAGTGCTGAAATCTGGGCATGCCCTTCCTCCTGTTTGAGCCTCAGAGCTGGTGGTACTTGGGGATGGGTGCCGAGGCACAGGCTGTACACTGGTGGTACACTGGTGAAAATGCGTTGGCATCCTGAGCAGTAACAGGCACCTGCTTTTGTCCCTTCAGCCCTGCATCCTGATGAATAACATACAACAACTGAGGGTACAGCTAGAGAAGATGTTTGAAGCCATGGGTGGTAAAGAGGTAAGTGTGCCAAGAAACTCATTCCTACTGCACCGCTGCTAGATTATTTGCATCACACTTTGAAGACTGTAGTCGTAAGGAGAGCCCCATGACACCTGGCACTGTAAGTGTGAAGCAACAGCTGTGCCTGAAGACTTCTCAACTAAATTTGCTACAAGATGCAGGAGCAAATGTTTTGAAGCACAGAACAGTATGGAGAAGGAAAGAAAATGGTAGATGCTGTGCTTGTGTGGGCATGGCTGGTGGTTTCTTGACTCTGAAGACAGGTCTCTGAACAATGAATCAGTTTATAAGGTATGTAAATGTGGGACAGTACCTTTGACACTAAATGCTAGTGTGTTGCAGACAGGAAAACAAGAGTTCTGAAGCCACGCTTTGTTGGGTGCTTAGACTTGTCTGTTTGTTCTGAAATGTTTACAGAAATGAGGTTTTCCTCCCCAGATCACTGTTTCTGTTCTCATATAATCTGTCTTTTTTTTTCCCTGTTCTTTTTTCATTGCTTTTCAAGATTCAGGAAGACGAAGAAAAGCCTGCTGATGCTGATGTTAGGAAAACATTATTTTCAAAGCCTAAGTGTATTTTCTTTGGTTGTGTTGTGGTAGAGCCTCTGCTGTGACCTCTATGCCAAAAGGAAACTCAGCTTTGCTGATGGACAGCTCGGTTTTGGCCTGTATTGCTGTTTCAATCTTTCTTGTGCTCAGTGGCAGAATTATATGGAGTGGCAAAAATCTCAACAAACAGATTTGCCCTGTGAGGCAGGAAAACTGCTGTCATTCTTTCTCCTGTGGTCTCAACAATGTTAATTTCTAAGCTCCACAACAAGAGCTAGCATTAGTGCTCCTAGCAGTAATAACAGTGGAAGCTAAACGCTCATTTTTCAGGAAAAAAATAAATGTGATGGAAGGTTTGTGAAGTGTTTTATAAATCTTTAATATGTGTGCCCTTAGTTTCCCTTAAGGAATCAATTTGCTGCCATATTCTGTAGTAATAGCCATTAAGCAGGGTTTCCTTGTATTTCAAATTGAAAATACCATCTGATGCTGGGTTAAGTAGGGGGAGAATAAAAGCATTTGTTAATTCTGTTGGCTACTTTTCCTAGGCTAGACCTCTTCTCTAAGTTCTGATGTCTGAAACTTTACTAAGGACACGTAGCTAAGGCAGAACAGAGGTAGTGAATACGCTGCTTCCCCTGTGCTGTGAAATGAAAAGCTAAAATGGGGAGAGAAACCCACACTGCAGGTGATAAAGCACACAGGAAAAAAAATGTGGCAAAAATGCTACAAAGCTGATTTTTGCAAGTGATGTTTTCTTCTTTTACTTTCAAAGGCTGCTTGTCCACTCCATTAGTCTGCCACTGATCACCAGAAATGAATCGTGTTGTGTTATCTGCCTGCATTATTTGCTGTCCCCAGGGGTTTCTCTCTGGGAGACTGTGTAGTTCTTTGCTTCTTGACTTGAAACCTGCCAGGTGCTCTGTTTTGCTAAACAAATTCGTGCCCTAGTTTGAATAGTTCTTTTTCTGATCGAGATTGAACCAGACTAATGAGTAACAATTGGTGAGACAACAGTTTTGAAAAGTGAACAGGTAGACAAACATGCTGCTGGAAATGCTTCTATGGGTTTTATCCTCTCTTTCGGGAAGGGCAGTGTTTAGTTTCTGTGACAGATCTGATTTGTATACATCTGCACATTGCACAGTAGCTTGCACTAAAGTAAGCATTATCCTGACTGCTCTACCCAACAAAGAACTGATTCCTTGGGGGACCTTTCCAGCTTTATGTGTTCTCAGAGGTGGTGTTAAGAACTAGGTACCTGATATTCAATTCTTCCAGTTACAGGTGGGTTAGATGTACTATCTGTGAAGACCTTGGGGATATGCTTCAGTTAAGGCAGCTTCATTTGCTTCAGATTCACAGGTCCTTCTCTGCCTACAGCAGGAGCTGTGGCACTGCACCACTCTGGAAAGCTTTTAAATACTGCAGCTACTTCATGCCCTTTGCCAGTGGGTCCAAACCACTCATCTATGGAAATCTGTATCACTTTCTCCATTTTGCAGCAAGGGAAATGAACAGACAAGGCACACCCTGTGGTGTAATGGAATGGGATAGTGAGGATCAGAAGTGCTTGCCCACTATTGTTTCTTCAGATCTGGCTCCTTTATATAGCACTGCCTTTCCCCACTCCAGATGAGGAATGGTACCTTTGTTCCCAGTTCTCTTACTCTTTTTCCAGCTCCAGTACTCAGAAGGCAAAAAACAGGGCAAAATTTGTCTAGCATCTTTGGGCTTAACATCTTGATGTCATGGGCTGCGAACATTTACTAGTCAGAAACAATAAAGACAGTAGCAGAGCTTTAGAGAACCCTTTGTGGAGGGATTCTCTTGGGTTTATGCTTCAGATGTTGAAGCATAATTATATGTACACACATGCATATATATGCAAACACAGAAAGAGTATAATAAAATATATTAGGATTTATAATTAATACTTTTATTTCCCGTCTGAGCTGTGTTGATCTTGTGGGATCAAAACAGGCTCACCATGGCTCAGTAGCATTCTCAGGCATTCCTGAAGTGTGCTTTGCAAAGGCAGCACTTGTGGAGCGGCAGGTAGTAATAAAAGCACAATGAACAGTGGAATTGAGGAAGGTGAGTCCTGGACAGAAATTGAGTACACGAGTGCCTTTTGAAACACTTGATTCCTCTGAATCATCTGCAATACACCCACAGAATGAAGATGATAAATTATCTCTCAGCTCAAGTGGGCTATACAGATCTATTGCTAGTGTTTGCCTGAACTTGGTCCCATTTATTTAATCATTCCATTCTTCATACATTATCTAATAAAACCTAATGTGACCTGAATTTTCTACCCACCTCTGCAGTTTTCCTGCAGACTTCAGTCCCTCACACTAGAAAAAGCCTTTCTCATTTGGCTTGAGAGAGATGGCTTCCTTATTTTGCTTACATTTGAACGAGTTGTAACCATGTCACTGAAATGGAAAGGTGCTGTACTGCATTGCCCTCTGCTGGAGACTGGACATGTGGTGAAAACCCGGCCTAAAACATCTCTGCAATTGTTTTTTTAATTCAAACTCAAGCATGAGAAAGAGGTGAGTAACAGAGACAAGCACTGTCTAGAGAATGCAAGGAATTAACTGCTGAGCAGCAGCAGATTGTCGTTGTACAATTCTGTTGCCTTCAGTTTCAAGCTAATCTGTACAATTAATGCCCCAGGAAACTCTCCTCTGAATGCTTAGGCAGGCTTATCCCATGTTTTAAATCCTAAGTTAGCCACCTGAATAACAAATTGCAAGACACCTTAGAAACAGCCAGGACAGGATAAAATTAACTCAGAGGGTTTGTGCTGTCTACTGGTTACTCCTATTTCGCATCCCACATGCTGTAGCTGTAGATAAGGCCATCCTACTATTTGAGAAGCTGATAACTGTTGTTTAGATTCAGTACTCCAGATTCCTCACTCTTGAAGTCCTGTAGGGAAGTGAGGAGATGCATGAGAACTCACTGAAGGTGAGTCTCTAAAGTGCTGAGCCCCTTGCCTCACAATTATTTCCATGTATGCGTGGAAGCTCCAAGGTGCTGGTGGAAGGAGGCAGAACAAAAATCAACAACTTCAAGCTGGAGCCAGATAAGCTAATTTAGGTAAAGCTAAAATAGGATATAAGGGCAAAATTCCCTATGATATGTCAGATTAGAGCTGATGATTTCATAGATGCTCTGGCTTTTAGTCATGGATTGATTACATTTTCAGCCTTCTAGAAGGAAAGAGCTGTGTTTCTTCAGCTACAGAAGAGCCTTCCTGCTCTGGTTGCTTGCCCTTTATCAGTGTATATGGAAACTAAAGAAGAACCAATGACATTTCTTCAGGTCCATCACTGCAATGTCTTAGATTTGTGGGCTCCATTTCATCCATGAGAAGGTCAACTTAAACTGAAGTTCATAGCACTAGGCTGTTAGATGCCACTATTCTGATTAGCAGAGAACTTGAGGTTCCAACCTTGAATAGGTTTGGATGAGGCCTCAAGAACTGGTTTCTCTGGTCTAAATATACTCTCTACCAAGTCTCAAATCTTTGCAGGAAATTAACAGGGCTGTGCTTTCTGAAATGTAAATATCAGGTTATGTCTTCCTTATCTGTGTGCAGCTCAGTGTTTTCTATCACACATTTAGTCTCAAAGATGGAACTGTGGCTGTGCCAGCAATCATTTGCACTGAAACCGGAGCACTTGCTCAGAGCTCAGAAGGCACCTTGCTGTGGATAGTGTCCCACATTCAGCACAGAGAACTTTTCATTAGCTCTGTTCCACTGTCTTAACTACACCCACAGCATGGATATCATAAGTCTGCTGAGTTTTAGCTACTGAGAGAAATGATCTGGACATGACATACGGCAGTAACCCAACTGCCCAGCAGTGCTTTCTGCTTTATGTTACCACCCAGATTTATCATGCAGTCCAAGTTCGTGCTCATGTGCTGAGAATTTACTGGCTGAGCAGCAACAGGAAAGCATACACAGCTCATTTTAGCGCTGTTATCGGTGCTTCACCGTTTCTGCAATTAATGGTTTGCAGTTTTAACTCATGCTACAGGGACTCTGTAACTGGCTTGTAATTTGTATGTGGGAATGAGTAGTACATACCTACTGACACCTTCCTAATGGACTTAAATCACACTCAGGCAGTTCCCCAAAATTTGTATTCAAGCCAAAGCATGCCAGTTCCTAAATGTTAACCTTCAGGAATGCGTTATGTGCTCTCCTCCTTCCATAGCAGCAGTTGCTCAGAGCACAGCAGCCTTCTTAGAATGACAGAGTGCTTGGTAGATATTGAAACAGAGTGCTTACCAACAGAGTTCAATTTCCTAAGTGTGAGGCTAGGCACCTCAGAGTTAAATCTGGGCAACTAACTTGCAAGTTGCACCGAGAGAGTGATGAGATGATGTTCTGGAAGCGAAAGTTTATTGCCACAATAATAAAATTCATCCTCATGGCAAAACCTTTCTTCTGCTCATGAGGAGATGTTTGTAGTCAACAAATACAACAGCAAGGAGAAGGTAGAGGTAGTTAAGCTCTGCATGTCGACTCACAGTAAAACAAGGCATTAATTTGAACTAGGGCAATAAATTACTGATCCTGACTTCAGATATCCTCTAGACCTGTGACACGTGCAGCTGGCAGCTTATAAAGAAGCTATTGTAAAACAGTGAGGAATAGGTGTGTTTTGCCAAACTCTTCTGGCCTTGCTTTTAGTTTTTCTTACTGGAAAAGTTGAAAAGTTTTGATGAAGTGTGAGCAGCCCTGCCTCAAATGTATCAGAAATGGCTAAAATCAAAGGACTGTGCTTAGGCGTTAGTTGTGGATCGAGCAAATCAGGTCTCGCAATTCATTGCGCCTGTACATGGTCGCAGTGATTGATTTAATGTAGGGGCAAGACAAACCACTACTCACATGCTGGTTTTATTTCGTTACCTACAAGCTTGGCTAGAACAACTGCTGATGAGCTTGACATTAGTTTTCTTCTGCCTTGAGCAAGGTGGGGAGTCATAGAAATGATAAGTATGCAAATTCACTTTAATAAAGGAAGAATGATCAGAACTAGCAATACTTAAAAGTTGTAAGATTTACGTAATCATGATTTGCTTGTGAGGGTTTTTTTGCATACAGAAGCAAATCCGTTTAATGCAGTAATTTTGCAGAGCAATTGATCCCAAAGGATTCAGCACATATTGTCATGCACACACACCGGTTGCTCAGGCGTGGCTCTTCTGACACTGGAGAGGTGACTGTGACTGAAACACAGGGTTCTGCTGAATGTGAGAACAGGTGCTTTGGGATTGATAACAATAGAACAGGCACTTTCTATACAGCACGTGCCAAGGTGTCAGTGGTGTCTGTGTAGTGCTTGCAGTGTCTTCTTGTTTTGTGAAGCCTTCTCTGAACAGCGTTGTACAAATAAGCTGGCTCCGTGGGAGAGTAGAGCTAACTGTGATCAATACCAGTAGTGGAGACTATGCTTTTTCAGAACTGATCGGTGTGCAGCAGTTGCTGCAATTGATACAGTGGCCAGACTATCAAAACAGATGGGGTCCAGTCGTCTGATAGCAGGGGCTGGTTTCACTGTGAACACTTGATAGCAGAGTGGAAGGTGGAACAGCATCTCTCAATAATGTTTGCCCAGGTGCACAAAAGGCCAGTGGTATCCTGGCTTGTGTCAGGAATAATGTAGCCAGCAGGACTAGGAATGTAATTCTCCCCTTGTACTCAGCACTGGTGATGCCTCACCTTGAGAGGCATTCTGGGCCTCTCCCTTCAAGAGAAGAGATTGAAGGGCTGGGGCAGGTCCACAGGAGCAACAAGGCTGTTGAAGGGACTGGAGACAAAATCCAATGAGCATAGGCTGAGTGAGCTGGGGATGTTTAGCCTGGAGAAGAGAAGACTCAGGGTGACCTTATCACTCTCTATAACTACCTGAAAAGAAGGTTGTAGTCAGGTGGGGGTTGTGCTTTTCTCCCAGGCAACTGATGATAGGACGAGAGGGCAGGTCCTGAAGCTGCCCTGGGAGAGGTTTATGCTGGATATTAGAAAGCCCTTCCTCACAGAAAGGGTGATCAGATATTGGAATGGACTACCCAGGGCAGTGGTGGAGTCCCCATCCCTGGAGGTGTTTAGGAAAAGACATGATGTAGGACCTAGTGCCATGGTCTAGCTGCTTGAGGTTATGTTAGGTCATAGGCCGGACTTGATGATCTTAAAGATCTTTTCCAGGCTCAATAACTCTATGGTTCTGTGATTCTGTATGGAAAAATGTGCAAGTAAAAAGCATGCAGTCTGAAAAGCCCTGTCTTCTAGACTTAGAGGGGTGAAATGACCTGTGCACCCAAGGCAATGCAAATAGCTGGTAATGCTCAAGTGCTTGGTGGTTTTCAACCTGCTTGCTGTGTTGGCCACAGGGAGATCGCAATCACTTTCTTTCTCAATGTTACAAATACCGGTGAAGGGTCTTGGAGCCCGGGGAACCCACTTGCTGCTGTTTAAGTAAAAGAAATTTGCAGCTTCTATAACAGCAGCAAGCAGCCGAGAAGAATATCCTAGCCGGTAGAGTCCAGTGGCAATAGTTCACTTGCTTATTAAGAGTAGCCTCAACAGTGAAGAGCAGCACTGTGAAGGACAGCAGGCCATGCTCTATACTCAAGATAAGTCCTCCTCTTTCATCCACAGCTGGATGCAGAAGCAAGTGACCATCTCAAAGAGCTCCAGGTGAAGCTGAACAATGTTTTGGATGAGCTGAGTGCGGTCTTTGGTAACAGGTGAGTATAACAAAACCCCTGTCTTTTGCTTTGTCTAATCTTGTTCAGCCGCATTAGAAGGAGAAGAGAAATTAATGTCAACAACATTAGATTTTGCTTTTATCATAAATTCATGGTCTTTCAAATAACAAGACCATCTAAAGAAGTGAGGAATGTTTTTAAAGTCTCTTTTCTCCATATTGCTTTGCGTAGAAGTGTAACATGGAGATCCCTCAACTGTGAAATGTGTTTGAATTACACAGACTGATTTTTTTTAATGTAAGTAGTGCTTGTCAGTAAAAGAATTGCCTGCTCCTTTATTGCTCCAAAAGCAGTTTCCAGCTTAGCACTTGGAAAGCAACATTCTTTTTCCAGTGTTCTGCTCTAAGTGTATGAAACAACTGACTGGCTTCTGATTGTTAAGTGGATATTGGAGAAGAAGGTAGCAGGTTTAGAATTTGAGATTAAGTTGTTCTAATGTTGCAGTGAATGGCCTTTCCTAATGTTTCAAGGGGAGGAGATCTTTAGAGTATTGCCAGAGTAATTGATGGCAATTAAGTTATATGGCAAACCATGCTGCCATTTATCTGAGGATTACAATACGCACAGCTTCATACACACTTTGTAGTGAATAGAAGGTGACAAATAAGCAAAATCTACAAATACAGGGGGTCCCAACTGGTCTCCAAGAACAACCATTTTTAATGATGAACCACATTCATTTCCCGTTATATGCTTTATAACAAGACTAATGCAGGCACTAATTGTATTATAGATGAAACGTGGGCAAGAAGAATAAAGCAAATTGTTTGTACCTGATCTCCTGTGGTGCACAGTTTTGCAGTACTTATGACCAAAATATCACTGTGAGATTTGGCAGTGGCTATTTAGATTTCAGCAAGCAGAGCTAAAAGGGGACATGAGTGAGAGGACTTCCCGTTGCCAGTAATGGATGCTCTATCAAGAAAGGGACAGATGAACAGATTCAAAGTCTAACTTAATTAAATTGATATTGAATTCATAATTACATGGAAAATAAGTGAGAAATTGTAGTTAGGAGGTGAATTTTGTTATGTGAAGCTCATATCTGTCATGGCTATGAGACAATCTTGACATTTGCAAATATGATTGAAAGGGATTATTCAGGATTGGAATGCAATCAGAACACACCTGGGAGTGTTCTAGAGAGATGTGGCAGCAAGAGATTCAGCCAGTCAGCTCAGATACTGTGCTCATTCTTTAATAGTAATGCGGAATGAAAAGCAGAGCTGCAGATTACTGTACAAGCAGAGGCTACTAAAAGATGTTAATGTAGACAGTGAGAGATATCCACAGTGCTCTGGTCAGAGTCTGTAAACAGTTGCTTTTCCAACACTCCATACCTGACACTACAGGTCTTAATTCATCTTCATCTGTGTAAGACAATTGTGCCTGCTGGGAGAGCAGCACATGCTTGGAGAGTCTCACCACCACTGTGCTGAGAGAGGGTTACGTCTGGACACATAAGCATGTTCTGCTTTAATGGATATTGTAGAGGAAAGGTGCCCTGAATGAGTTTGCTCTCGACACAAAGTTAGCTGTTTTGTTCTTGGAGGCTACTGGAATTAGAGAGCAGAAGGCTCTGACAGATAGGTGAAGTTGTCTTTTAACTTGGTGTTGCCAGGGGCTCCTATTGAGTTGTGCATCTACACAAGCTCCACTTTCAAGTTAACCTGTTGCTACAGCAACTGATTTATAATTTTTAATCGTTGGTGACAGTTTTTCCTCATATTAAATTTTGTATTTGAAGGTATTGTGTTCTTTTTCATCCCCTGGCTAGAGATCCTTGAAGCAGGGTCTTGTAACTGATGCAGTACTTGGGAGAACTATGGGATGAGATTAGCCTGCAACAGAACAGTGACTGCTAGCATTATGGGAAATTCATGGTACTGTCCTGTTTGCTGTGGGTTACACCTCTGTTTAAGCCATCATGTACCCACAACTGACTGCCACAAGCCACTTTCTGCTAAAATTGGGGAAAGTGGAAGTTGCATGGAAAACTCTGGAACTGCTCCAACAGGCTAGAGTTGAGCAAGACCGTGAAGGTGGAGGCCACAGTGAAGGAGAGGAAAAGTGGTGAGATGGAGAAGCAAAGTGAGAGACACAGGACAAAGGGGTTGTGTGCTAGCACCCACGTGGCTTACGCAGCAGAAGTCCATGCCACTTATGCAGATATAAACTTGACTTCCAAACCTGTGTACCTGCTCTTAAATCTTCACCCTAACTCCTAACACCAACTTCTCTTTCTGCCTTCATGCCGCTGCGTCACTGGTGGATAGCTAAATGTCACTTGTAATGCTTGTAGTTAGTAACTGCTCTTTAAAATGTCAAAGCATTTTCCTTTATTTTCTGAATTGATGTGTTGACAGCTCTACTGTTCTATTAATAATTTTTAACCATTGTATTACTCCATTTAGAAGCTCCTCTTAGCAGTAAGAAATGGAGAAGTACTGTTCTTTAATACCTCGTTTTCACTTTATTGCAATTGTGCCGCTCACTGCACAGCTGAGCCTCATATCCCATTTCAACACTTTGACACAGCATGGACTGTATGGCAGTGGACTGGTTTAAACTGGCAACTGCTGTCTGTACTGTTTTAAAGCCTTAGTTGGGTCATAGCAGGATGGATACCTGCCAGTCTAATCCTGAGTACTCTGAGTAGTGTTAACGTTGTACTGCTGCTCCATATACTACTACAGTTTTTGTGGTGGAACACTCTGTGTAGAAACCCAGGATACGGGAGAGATAAGATACTAAGAGATGCCAAGAGAGTGCTCTGAGCTAAGAGTAACTGTGTTTGTGGAAATCAGGAAAGGATCATTTCTTGTTGCAAGCGGAATGAACCAGCTCCTCTCAAATACGATTATATCTCATCTTCAGAGGTGCTACCCTGTCTGTGGATGATGGGTGTAAGAGACTGGATAGCCTGCCCCTTGGTAATGAATACAATAAGGAAATGAGCAGCAGATCTTGAGAAGGACGACTGTGTAACCGAGTACATGTTTTAGGGACTTGCTATATTTTACTTATGTACTAAGGCTGCCACTGATAATCTTGTTTTTCCCTCTCTCCTGTCTGTCAGCTTCCAGACTCGTATTGATGAGTGTGTCAAGCAAATGTCTGATATCCTCTGTCAAGTGAAGGGGACAGCAAACGTTGCTGCTAATGCCAGAAACACAGTGGCACAAGACGCAGATAATGTCCTGAGGCCGCTGATGGATTTCCTGGATGGAAAGTAAGGCAGTGTTCAAATACGCATCATGCATACAGAGCATTGGATTTGAGAGTGGGAAAGGAAAAATAGTTCCATGTTCTTGGATTGTTCTTGAGATGTCCAGCC